>BSBK01003684.1:275000-730000 GCA_027943335.1 Chamaecyparis obtusa | reverse complement strand
ACTTTGCACAGCAAATTTTTGCTGAGGTTTGTTTAGGTCATGTTGTTAATTACATTGATTTGTCAACACATCTAGGATAGGGACGTAGTAGGCTTGCTGATAGAGATGCTTACCGTTGAGCTGATCGACAAAGACCAGTACACAGGGCCATTGTTGGTCAGAGGGCACCTACTATAGCTCCTTCATTGGGCCATGTTGTAGATGATGTTATTCATAGAACCTAGCTTTGAGCTACCATTGATAGTGTGGGGGACATTGCAGTAGCTGCCACATCCATATATAGTGATCAGGTTGGTCGGTACCTGATGTCTCGATGACACTCCAAATCATCAAGTGGAGCATCCACTAGATGACATGTACACTACAACAGGCATCCCTTCACTTTCTATCCTAGAGGGACTTACAAGAGAGATGACATGTGTGACACTGACTAGCTTGGCTGAGGATCTATTATATGCATATGCATTTATAGCAGTAGAGCATGATATCCTCATATCAGAGGTTAGATCTTGTGTGGGTACTATCAAATATGCTCAGCCACATCCTTCTCACCCAGACCGTGGCCATAGTGGTAGTGCTCATGAGAATCCACCTACTGACCACTCTATTACTGCACAAGGAGAGGCACAATGTACAGACCCTTCAGTCAGTGTAGGGCATTAATTCTCTGATGTTGGCCTTGATGATGTTGAGTTCAACATGACCACTACAGGTTATCTAGATTTGTTGACACATGATGATATGACTTCCATGCCATCTCATCTAGTTAGTCCATTGCATTCATCATTAGAGAGGTGTGTGCAGTCTACTCATGTTGCAGATGCAGATTTGAGCTTGGACCAAACACATCAAAATCTTGATACCTTGGTTGATAGGATTAAGGCCACGGAATCTGAGTACTATCATTTTCCACCACCTACACAGGTATAAATCAGATTATATACATGTATTTAATGTTACAATTAAACTTAAATTTATTTTCAAAATTTCAATCAATTGATTTATATATGATATATATTTTTTGTCTACCAGGATATGCCTCTTGTTACTCCTTCTTTGGGTACTGATCATGTACGTCGTCGGGACTCACTCAATGATGACATCAGTAGTGGACAGGTGAGTTTTTAATTTATTATCTATGTTCCACACACTTTATAACATGTTTTCTTGTACAATGTTTATATATTTTAATTTATATATCTCTTTCTTTGTAGGGATCTGCACATCCTTAATATATATATATATTCACATGTGTTTGATGAACTATATTTCACTTCTAGACTCTACATGACCAATTGATGTGTTTGATGTTATATTTCATTTCTAGATAGGCTTTTGATAGAATGTTTGACACATGATTGATTCATATGTTTCATATTTACAGTACTTGATCTACACACATGATTGATGTTTCGTGCATGTTATATATATGCTTTCACTCTAGATACGTGTGCATGTGTGATGAACTTGTAAATTTTCAATACTTTCAATAGATTACATACACATACATACATGTTTAATTTAAATTTGATGAACTTGATTTCAATAGATTACATACATGAATGATGTTTGATTGTACACATGTTTATTTAATGAAAGTTATGAATGATGTAAATTTGACACATGTGAGCTATATAATTGAGGTCCCTAGATGTTTCATTGAATCTTACTTATATTTAAATGTACATTTGATAATAGTTGTGCACGTACTTTAAATTTAATGTTGTTGTACTTCAAGTAGATTTTATATTTAAAACATGCACATCCTAATGTAACACATGAAAATTCAATACATACACACATTCATATTCCAAAGTTAGAGTACTTCATATTCAGGTAGATAATTAATATATCATATCCACTTATAGAACATAAATTTGAGATCTATATATATTCTTAATTTTTAATTTAATTCAAGCTCCATTCACTATGGGCACCAGTAGGAAAGAATGGAGCTAAGAAAACCTTTGGTCTCACCCATGAAAAATTTAATTCAAATCATATTTCATGCGTGATTTAGTCCACATCAAGTGGTTCATCTCTCTCTTGAATAACATTTAATATTCTCTCATGGTCATCAATATCAAGTCTCCATTTACGAATGCCACGTCTCGTCACAGGAACAAGAGATAGGATGGTGGAAATTACAAGATGACTATACTGATAAACCTTATTGTTAGGTTGATAATCAATAAAATGAATCCCATGTTTAAGTATTTTGGTTTGCTTCAAATATGTTCCTTGCACGACAACTGAACCTGCACAATGTGTTCCTCAATGTTAAATATATAGATGTGATAAATACTAACCATATAAACAAACTTAAATACAGTAATAGAACCTATGGGAAACATAATTCCATCACTTGTTTCATCCTATGTTAGCTTCATCCTCTCCTTGCAGCAACATAATAAATAGTAACTAACACCTTCCACATTTCCAAGCTCTGCTACTACTGTAAAAATATGTCCTGCATTTAAAGTGAACTTTTAATTTTAGGAACTTGTAAATATAAATTAAACAAACTTTATTTAAATGAATTGAGTTTATGAATCCTTTTTAAAAACATGTACATAAACACACACATACCAATTTTGATCAAACCTGAAATATGGTCATAATCTGTGGAAATCAATGGAATGTCGTCAAAGCTTTCACCCTGAACGTCATTTGTGTTTGTAACATCTAGTGGAACCAAATTCCATTCACTAACATATCCACATTTTTGGTTGATACATTCGTCACAGTTTTCAGAAATGCAGTCATAACAAAAGCATGAATAATCTCTAGTGTACAATGACCACACATTACTATCCATACTCATAACTAAATGTAGGGATCTTGTTTTGTCTACTCTTTTGTATCCATGGATTGATCTTCTGTCAACAGCTGAACAATAGAGAGGTCACATGTAAAAATTAAAGACATATATTATAAGTTAACTCAAACAATGATCAATAAATTTAAAATTAGTACCTGTTATATCCCAGAATAATCAGAAGGGTATGACTCGATCTGATCGTGACGATGTGTTATCACGATTTGGCACCATAAAATGCATCTTGCACCACTCAACTACATCATGAGCATTATTTATATGATATCCTTGATAGTCCAGTTGATACTTTCTTAAAGCACGTTTGATACAAGCTCCCGCACCATCATGATCTCCCTTTCCATGTCCACTCTCAAAGAAACTCCAAATATGTGGTATCTTTTGGTATCAATGATATCTATATAGCGTATAAAATGACCTTGCTGATTTAAATTGTGCTACACATCCATCCGACCAAACAAAATGCTTTTCAATTTTGATGCCTTTGTTTTCCAAATATCCAAAAAATGTCTTAAAGCAATGCTCAACAAAATGTATGTCATGCTCTTTATCATCACTAATGTAAAAGTGATATTCTTTCTTTATGACTCATGCTTCATATGTACTTTCAACACCATCCAAATCTAATTGTGCATGTCGATAAGACACATGTACCATACAAAAAATTGCTTTAATCTTTCAAACATTATTTTTCCAATCTTAATGTCAGGATTTGAGTTACAAAATGAGAGATACAATTCATGTTGTGTGGTGTCCAACCAATGTTTTATGTGCTGGAAATATTCCTTAGGCCTAGTCCTCTTCTTGATAACATCTCTTGTATTTGGTGAAGGATGAGTATGATCAGTCCAAAATGACATAACTAAGTTCCTAATTTTTTCATTAATTCTATCAGACCGAGGAGCTCTACACATTAGTGCCCAATTACCTTCCAATGTAGTATCATCCAAATTGATTCTTCTTTTCAAATAGTGTGTCATTGTCTTCCTACTGTACCCGATCTGAGATGAAAGTGAAGAAATTTGTCTTCTTTGGGACATGTTTTTATTTAAAATAGATGTCAGTATCACTCTTCTTGAAATGGACCTATCTGTAGATCTAGTTGTTTTCCCAATGGAATGCAAACCTTCCTTAACACTGTCAACAATATTTTTTTGTACGTTACTTGATTTTAACTTTTTCAAACTTGCATCTAGACCCAATAATTTTAATAGCTCTTTTAACTCATCTTTAAGAAGTGTAATTGATAACAGTTGAGTTTTTTCAAGTGTACCATGATTCTCAAATTGTTTCATTATTTGCTTAGACTTTTTACTCAATGCCCTCTTCGTAATATTTATGGGTTGTTTAGCATAATCTCTCAATTTTTCCACATCCATTTCAATTAAATGATCTATGCTTTTACGATTAATTTTTCTCTTCAACTATTGGAGTAGACTATCATTCACATATGTTTCTTGCACTTCCACTACAAATAAAATAAAATAAAAAATCTTAATATCTCATCTTAAGGGGACCTTCATGAAATACGTATTTACAAGCTCTTGAACATGTTCTACCTATAATAATGTATACATTAATGAGAGAAACACATACTCTTTTGACCTTGGGTTGAATCAACTTGGGATGCCCCTTGTCCAACATTTTCATCATCAAAGGCTGCATGTACACAACAAAAATAATAACTTCTTCTTAGGGGAAAGACCCAAAATGTATATTCACCAATAACAGACTAAATTTAGATAGTGACTAAATCGAGAGAGTCAGTGAGAGAAAGAGAGAGATGTGTACTTATTTGATATTTTGAGACTTGTTCTTGTTGAGCTTGTGATAACCCTTATCCAACTTATGAAGGTTGGGCTTGTTGAGCTTGTGATAACCCTTCTCCAACTTTTGAAGGTTGGGCTTCTTGAGCTCATGATGACCCTTCTCCAACTTTTGAAGGTTGGGGAGCTTGTTGAGCTTGTTATTCTTCAGCATTTCCTACACATGTATGAAGTACAAATTAGTCCTAATTGTTTCTGATAGGTCATGTTAGGTCCTAATTGGTCCATATTAGGCCCTAATTGGTCCTAATTAGGTCCTAATTGGTCCTAATTAGGTCCTAATTGTTCCTAATTGGTCATATTTGAGTCTAGTTGACCTCCTAGTTGAGTCTAGTTGGTCCATATTAGGTCCTAGTTGGTCCTAATTAATTCTAATTAGTCCTAATTGAGTCTAATAGGTCATGTTAGGTCCTAATTGGTCCATATTAGGTCCTAATTGGTCCTAATTGAGTCTAATTGGTCCTAATTGAGTCTAATAGGTCATATTAGGTCCTAATTGGTCCTAATTGAGTATAATTAGATCTAATAGGTCATAATTGAATCTAATAGGTCTTAATTAGGTCCTAATTGGTCATAATTGTGTCTAGTTGGTCCTAATTGAGTCTAGTTGGTCCATATTAGGTCCTAATTGGTCCCAATTGAGTCTAATTTGTCCTAATTGAGTCTAATAGGTCATGTTAGGTCCTAATTGGTCCATATTAGGTCCTAATTGGTCCCAATTAAGTCTAATTGGTCCTAATTGAGTCTAATAGGTCATATTAGGTCCTAATTGGTCCATATTAGTGATAATATGATTTAGAACAACAAAGAGGGGGGGATGAATCAGTTGTTCTCAGGTCCTGATGTATAAAACAATCTCAAAAAATTATCCTTAAATCATATCCAATAACCAAAACTAACTCAGTCATCACTGATTCAATAATAGAAACATACAACAATGCAGTTCACTACCCAGCAGTAACTTAACTTGTAAAACATAGAAATGTTCAAACCAAAACATTCACACAAGTATTAACACCAGGATTTTATAGTGGAAACCCAATTTGGGAAAAACCACTTTGTAACATGCTACTATTATTTTCACTCTGCTGAAGTGAGCACGGTAAAAAGCCAACCCTGTCAAAGGTTACAATACACACTATCAAATGTGACCCGGTTAAAGGATTTCAATCACCCTGTTAAAAGTGAGCCTAGTCATAGGACTTACATACACTCCATTAGAATGTAACCTTATTCAAAGGATTTAACATATGACTATTAGGTCAACCTCTGTTAAAAGGATTTTGACTGTTACAATGGTTAGAAAGTAGCATCAATATTAATCTAAAAATATACAACTCACTTTGCAAATAATATCATATTTGATTTCGTACACTAATGCTAGTTTACTGACTTTGAAACTTTTCCATCTCCATCTCTGATCTACTCGGAACTTTTCTTCAAGCAACCACCACAATTCTCCTTCAGCCTTTTCTTCTTATTCAATCAATAAAACTTTTCTCTTCCAACATTCTCTGTCCTCTCTTCTTTTTTTCTTTGTTCTATCCATGCACTTTATATTTTCCTCAATTAGGTTAACTCATCTTATGTCATTCAATCTCATTCATAGATCTTAGGGTTAGCTCAGATTCATTGAATCTACCCACTTCATGTTCTTCGGCTCCTTTTCTAGAATCATCTCAAATCTCTTAAAGATTTACAATAAAACATTTTACAGTGCATTTAATGCTTCCAAACAATCAATAAATAAGGTCAACACATTTTACATAATCCAAGAATTCAACAATGTCGGCTCCAAAATTAAATTCTCTTCAAATATAAAATTGCTGATGCTTGGTCAATACTGTGATCATCCACTCGGTATTCATGTAGAAAGCTCGGTCATTACTAAAACTATTTACTTGGCTTACACTGTCTTCCTCGGCAATTAACTGTTGTTTGGTCAACACTATAATTTTTCTTGGCATATATTGACTCGGTCGACACTAATATTACTCGGCTTAAACATGATTTTTCCATTCTTTGCTTAGTTAAGCCTACCAGTTTAGTCTTCAGTCTTACTAAGATAAACAATACATTGTCTCATCATTGTGCAACATAGTCAAGTACACTTTGTAGTATCAAGATAACTCAACCTTTCCTTAGGTGCTATTGTTACCAACCTTTCCTAGCCCCTTAGCAACACTCAAATAGATATAGTACTTTCCTAAGTAGCAACAGTCTTACCAATTAAGGTTTGACATCAATGACAATACAACAATTGTTTCAATTGCAGTTTCCAACAATTAGGTCCTAATTGGTCCATATTAGGTCCTAATTGGTCCTAATTGAGTATAATTAGATATAATAGGTCATAATTGAATCTAATAGGTCCTAATTAGCTCCTAATTGGTTATAATTGTGTCTAGTTGGTCCTAATTGAGTCTAGTTGGTCCATATTAGGTCCTAATTGGTCCTAATTGATCCCAATTGAATTTAATTAGTCCTAATTGAGTCTAATAGGTCATGTTTGGTCCTAATTAGTCCATATTAGGTCCTAATTGGTCTCAATTGAGTCTAATTGGTCCTAATTGAGTCTAATAGGTCATATTAGGTCCGAATTGGTCCATATTAGGTCCTAATTGGTCCTAATTGAGTATAATTAGATCTAATAGGTCATAATTGAATCTAATAGGTCCTAATTAGGTCCTAATTGGTCATAATTGTGTCTAGTTGGTCCTAATTGAGTCTAGTTGGTCCATATTAGGTCCTAATTGGTCCTAATTGGTCCCAATTGAGTCTAATTAGTCCTAATTGAGTCTAATAGGTCATGTTAGGTCCTAATTTGTCCATATTAGGTCCTAATTGGTCCTAATTGAGTCTAATTGGTCCTAATTGAGTCTAATAGGTCATATTAGGTCCTAATTGGTCCTAATTGAGTATAATTAGATCTAATAGGTCATAATTGAATCTAATAGGTCCTAATTAGCTCCTAATTGGTCATAATTATGTCTAGTTGGTCCTAATTGAGTCTAGTTGGTCCATATTAGGTCCTAATTGGTCCTAATTGGTCCCAATTAAGTCTAATTAGTCCTAATTGAGTCTAATAGGTCATGTTAGGTCCTAATTGGTCCATATTAGGTCCTAATTGGTCCCAATTGAGTCTAATTGGTCCTAATTGAGTCTAATTAGTCTTAATTGAGTCTAATAGGTCATATTAGGTCTTAATTGGTCCATGTTAGGTCCTAATTGGTCCTAATTGACTATAATTAGATCTAATAGGTCCTAATTAACTCCTAATTGGTCATAATTGTGTGTAGTCGGTCCTAATTGAGTCTAGTTGGTCCATATTAGGTCCTAATTGGTCCTAATTGGTCCTAATTGAGTCTAATTAGTCCTGATTGAGTCTAATAGGTCATTTCATGTCCTAATTGGTCCATATTAGGTCCTAATTGGTCCCAATTAAGTCTAATTGGTCCTAATTGAGTCTAATAGGTCATACTAGGTCCTAATTGGTCCATATTAGATCCTAATTGGTCCTAATTGAGTATAATTAGATCTAATAGGTCATAATTGAATCTAATAGGTCCTAATTGGTCATAATTGTGTCTAGTTGGTCCTAATTGAGTCTAGTTGGTCCATATTAGGTCCTAATTGGTCCTAATTGAGTCAAATTAGTCCTAATTGGGTCTAATAGGTCATGTCATGTCCTATTTGGTCGATATTAGGTCCTAATTGGTCCCAATTGATTCTAATTGGTCCTAATTGAGTCTAATAGGTCATATTAGGTCCTAATTGGTCCTAATTGAGTATAATTAGATCTAATAGGTCATAATTGAATCTAATAGGTCCTAATTGGTCATAATTGTGTCTAGTTGGTCCATATTAGGTCCTAATTGGTCCTAATTGGTCCTAATTGGTCCTAATTGATCTCAATTGAGTCCAATTAGTCCTAATTGAGTCTAATAGGTCATGTTAGGTCTTAACTGGTCCATATTGGGTCCTAATTGGTCCCAATTGAGTCTAATTGGTCCTAATTGAGTCTAATAGGTCATATTAGGTCCTAAGTGGCCCATATTAGGTCCTAATTGGTCCTAATTGAGTATAATTAGATCTAATAGGTCAGAATTGAATCTAATAGGTCCTAATTAGGTCCTAATTGGTTATAATTGTGTCTAGTTAATCCTAATTGAGTCTAGGTGGTCCATATTAGGTCTTAATTAGTCCTAATTAAGTCTAATTAGTCCCAATTGAGTCTAATAGGTCATGTTAGGTCCTAATTGGTCCATATTAGGTCCTAATTGGTCCTAATTGGTCCTAATTGAGTATAATTGGATCTAATAGGTCATAATTGAATCTAATAGATCCTAATTTTTCCTAATTGGTCATAATTGCGTCTAGTTGACCTCCTAATTGAGTCTAGTTGGTCCATATTAGGTCCTAATTTGTCCAAATTAAGTCTAATTAGTCCTAATTGAGTCTAACAGGTCATGTTAGGTCCTAATTGGTCCTAATTGAGTCTAATTGGTCCAAATTGAGTCTAATAGGTCATATTAGGTCCTAATTGGTCCTAATTGAGTCTAATTAGTCCTAATTGAGTTTACTAGGTCATGTTAGGTCCTAATTGGTCCATATTAGGTCCTAACTGGTCCTAATTGAGTCTAATTAGTCCTATTTGAGTCTAATTGGTCCTAATTGGTCCATATTAGGTCCTAATTGGTCTTAATTGATTATAATTAGATCTAATAGGTCATAATTGAATCTAATAGGTCCTAATTAGGTCCTAATTATTCCTAATTGGTCATAATTGAGTCTAGTTGACCTCTTAATTGAGTCTAGTTGGTCCATATTAGGTCCTAATTGGTCCTAATTGAGTCTAGTTGGTCCTAATTAGGTCCTAATTGGTCTTAATTGAGTATAATTAGTCCTAATTGAGTCTAATAGGTCATGTTAGGTCCTAATTGGTCCATATTAGGTCCTAATTGGCCCCAATTGAGTCTAATAGGTCATATTAGGTCCGAATTGGTCCATATTTGGTCCTAATTGGTCCTAATTGAGTATAATTAGATCTAATAGGTCATAATTGAATCTAGTAGGTCCTAATTAGGTCCTAATTGGTCATAATTGTGTCTAATTGGTCCTAATTGAGTCGAGTTGGTCCATATTAGGTCCTAATTGGTCCTAATTGGTCATAATTGAGTCTAATTAGTCCTAATTGAGTCTAATAGGTCATGTTAGGTCGTAATTGGTCCATATTATGTGGTAATTGTGTTAGAATAATTGACAGGGGGGTGAATCAGCTATCTAGTGTCCCAAAACAAAATGTATAATTGAAAACTATTTCTTCAATTTCTGCTCGTAGGTAAACAATAAAACTTTCACTGTTTGTGCTTTTACCGATTACCAGTCTAATACTAAAATAGTTTACCAATAAAATCTAACATGTAACATGTAAAGAATGATAACAAACAAATATCACAATCAACACATAACACATGAGATTTAACGTGGAAACCCTGTAAAGGGAAAAACCACCTGGGACCAGCAACCCAAAATTGTTCACTCTTCTAAAGTGAGGTCAGTTAAGACCCAACCCTATTAAAGGTTACAAACACACTATTAGCTATGACCTTGTTAGAGGATTTTAGACTAAAATTTATCATCCAACCAGCATTCACTATGGGGTTGACAGGATAATAATGTTCATTCTATGAATGATACATCATAAGACTTTTAGATTCCACTCGATTAAGAGATTTGGACTATATACAATGGTTAAATATGTAACAGTAAATGACTTGCCTTAATACAACTTCAATTGCAGATTACAGATCAATATTTAGTCCATACAAATCCTTCTAATCAATATTTCACTTCAAATTCAATACTGTATCAACTTATTATCCATCGGTAATTGCTATTTGTTGCTCGGTAATTATTCTTTAGTTCGGTTCTTGCTTAACCATTATGATCAGAATGCATGCAAACCTTGTTCACATGATATTCCTGCAGCTTCTACTTCTTTTGGCATTTTTCATAAAGAAATTTTGTTCCCTTATATAGACGAGTAAATCATTTTCTTCTCCACCATCAGATTTTGCCGCTTAACCAGATTCATAGATTTTTCCATTTCAAACTTTCTCGGTACTTGTGTCAATAACACATTTCAATCTTCTCTGTTAGATCTTCCCTAAATTTCATCAGTCACTGATCTGTGTAACAAACATTATCTGTTACCTCGATCTTATACTATTGCCAGCTCATCAATCTTATCGGCTAAACTAATCATTTAATTCATTCTGTTCTGCTCGGTTAACAAAGAAATGCATCGGTGAACACTACTCGGTTAATATTGTGATTTGTATACACTACACTTCATTAGTGTATACTAGAAATGCTTCATTTATCGACAACAATGCTTTGTGTCTTTTAGCTCTATACTTCATCATAGATGAATGCAACATAATAAAGTCAATATCATCAAGTCATAGAATCATCAACAAGTTACTCATTGTGTTCCTTATCCTCATCTGTTATGTACATCTTTCTCCTTGTAGATTTCTGTGTTCTTCATCTCTTTCACCTTTCTTCAGATGTCTCAGTATAGTAACTTACAAGATAAGTGTTGTCAAACTAGTTGACATCAATGACAACATAATAGTGATTTAATCATATTACATATCTAATCAGCAACTCCTCAGTGATCTTGTAATCATAGATTCTTCAATCAGATTCCAAATCAGTTACAGTTCAACAATCTCTCCCTTTGGCATTGATGGCAACTCAAGTAATATGAAATGTACCATACACATACCAAACATTTATTCTACAACTTGTGAACAAAATTATTTGACTTATAGCATTAGATAATACAACTTTACCATTCTGTAGTTGTGATCTTTTCAGTTCTCCTATTCCTGCTTCTGTTCTTTGTAACTGATCTTCAATACTCTGTCTCATTCAGATTGTCTCTCCCTTAGATAATTCTCATCAGTGCTTGTTCCTTTTCATATCTTGTTTATCTCTCCCCTTTTCATTTCATATTGTTTATCTCTCCCTTTGACAACAATGCCAAAGAAATAAATAAATAAACAATTATGTCTTCCTTTGTATCTCTGAATACTGATATTCCAATCGGTTCAAGTTCTAAAACTTAATCACAACCTTGAACATGATTCAAAGTGTGAACTATGTTGCATCAACATGAATGATCTTTTGATACAAGTAGGCTGATGCAACAACCAGATCACCTTAGTGATCGATAGACAGGGGACGGACCCCAAGTCTAGTCCTTAAGTCTTCAAATGTGTCCTTCGGTAGGGGTTTTGTAAAAATATCAGCAAGTTGTTCTTTAGATGTGACAAATTCTAACTTCACTTGCTTCTCTTGCACTTTTTCTCTTAAATAATGATACTTAATAGATATATGCTTTGTCTTAGAGTGCATCACAGGATTCTTTGAAATATTAATAGCACTAGTGTTGTCACAATATATAATCATCAGGTCAGTGATTACCTCATTCATTCCTTCCAACATTTGTTTGATATATGCAATGTTTGAACAGTTAGTAGCAGCAGAAACATATTCTACTTCAGCTGTAGACTGAGAAATACAAGCCTAATTTTTACTTGTCCATGTTACAAGTCTTTCACCAAAGAAAAATGCTCCTCTGGTGGTGCTTTTTCTATCATCCACATTTCCAGCCCAATCAGCATCAGTGTAAACTTTTAGTTCAAACTTCCCTTCCTTAGGATACCATAATCCATAATTCTCTATTTTCTTCAAGTATTTTAAGATCCTTTTTGTAGCTATCATCTATGATTCTCTAGGATTAGTAGAAAATCTTGCAACAATTCCCACAGCATGTGCTATATCTGGTCTACTGTGAACTACGTACATTAACTTACCAATCATGGATCGGTAGAGTGTCTGGTTTACCTCTGTAGTTTCATCCTCCTTTGTCAATTTGCATCCAGTAGCCATCGGTGTTCCCACAGGTTTAGCATCTTCCATGCCAAATGTCTTCAGTACTTCCTTTATGGATTTAGATTGCGTGATGAATATCCCATCACTCTGTTGAATCACTTGTAGTCCAAGAAAGAACTTAATCTCTTCGAACATAGACATTTCAAATTCCTTTTGCATTTCATCAGCAAATTCCTTGCAGACAAGATCTGAGCCTCCAAAGATAATATCATCAACAAATATTTCAGCAATGATAATAGTATCATTAGTATCACCTTTCACATACAGATTGTTGTTTTCACTTGTTCTAACAAATCCAATACTTAACAAGTAAGTATGCAGTCTTTCATACCATGCTCTTGGTGCTCGCTTCAATCCATATAAAGCTTTATGTAGTCTACATACCATGTCTTTATTGTTGGGATCAACAAATCCTTTAGGTTGTTCAATGTAGACCTCTTCTTCAAGTATACCATTTAAAAATGCTGACTTCACATCCATTTGATAGACTTTGAATTTCTTGTGTGCAGCATATGCAAGTAGCATTCTAACTCCTTCTAATCTAGCAACAGGTGCAACTGTTTCACCATAGTCAATGCCTTCTTCATGTGCATATCCCTTGCATACCAATCTAGCTTTATTTCTTGTGACTTCACCATTTTCATTCAATTTATTCCTGTATATCCACTTAGTACCGATAACATTTTTATCTTTTGGTTGGGGTACTAAGGACTAGGTTTTGTTCTTCTCTATTTTCTCTATTTCTTCCTTCATTGCATTAACCCATTCTTCATTCTCTAATGCAACTTTCATAGTTTTAGGTTCAAATTCATAAATTAAACATGTACCTTATCTTGTTTTGCTTCTAGTTTGCATTTGAGCATGTCTATCTCCAATGATTTGTGTTTCAGGATGATGTTTTCTAACAAAACTAGCCAAAACTTGATTTCTCCTTTCTTTCTCATCCTGTTCAGGGTCATTTTCTTTCTTGGTAGCTCCATCTTGTTCCTCGATTTGTGTTGTCTATTGTCCTGCATTATTTCCCTGATGATCAGTTGTCACAGTTTGCGGTGTCGATAGATACTCTGGATGTTCAATGTAAGTGAATCTACCGTAGTCTTTTGGTTCCTTTGTACTTTCCTCTATGTACTTGTTATCAAACTCATCAACATGAACATTAGTACTTTCAACTATCTTATTTGTACCCTTATTCAGACATTTATATGCTTTACTTGTAGTGGAATATCCAAAAAATATTCCTTCATCTCCTTTAGAATCAAATTTTCCATTTCTCTCATCTTTCAAAATAAAGCATTTACTTCCAAAAATTTTGAAATAACTTACAGTAGGTTTGTGTCCAAACCATAGTTCATAAGGTGTTAGGTTGGAGTCCTTCTTCAATTGTACTCGGTTAAGAACATACACAGCTATACTGACAGCTTCCCTCCAATATGTCTGAGCAACATTCTTCTGTATCACCAATGTTCTAGCACAGTCAATTATAGACCTGTTCCTCCTTTCAACAATGCCATTTTGTTGAGGTGTCCTCGGTGCAGATACCTATCTTTTGATTCCATTCTGATTACAAAAATTAGTAAATTCATCGGAGATAAATTCACCTCCTCTATCGGATCTTAAACATTTTATTTCCTTTTCAGTTTCTTTCTCTACCTTAGCTTTATACCACTTAAACATTTTGAAAGCTCTAGACTTCTTGTTTAGGAACATAACAATCATCAGTCTAGTATAATCATCAACAAAAAGAATAAAATATATATCACTAGAATAGCTCTGAGTTCTCATGGGACCTCATAGGTCGGTATGAACCAACTCAAGTATCTTCTTTGTTGAGTAGTCTTTGCTTTTAAAACTAAACTTTGTCATCTTACCTTTCTAACATTCATGGCACATGGCATGATCAGGTTTTGTCAAGTTAGGCAATCCTCTAAGTCTTTTCTTTCTACTAATATTGATCATGTTGTCAAAGTTCACATGGCATAACCTTTTGAGCCACAACCAAGCATCTTCATCCTTTATTAACAAACAAGAAGACTGATCCATATCAAGATAGAATAGATTACCTCTAGATTGTGTACCAGTTCTAACAAGTCTTCCTCCATCATCATAGATCTTCACCTTTTTTCTCTCAAAAGCCAAACGGTGGCTTGAAATGTTCAGCTGAGCCACACTTAACAAATTATAGTTCAATCCATCTACCCAGTATGCATTTTCACATTGTAATCTGTCATTGATCAATAGTGATCCTTTACCTCTTACCATACAAGGTGCATCATTTCTCATTTTCACAGATCCTCCATTATATTCAACAAGATGATCAAACTTCTCTACATCACCGGTCATATGATGTGTACAGCCACTGTCTATGATCCATGTATCATTTATGCTTACTTTAGAGATCAGTGTTGTCTCTTCATGTTTGTCTTCTTCTTCTGAGTCATCTTTCATAGCAACAAATACAACTTCTATATCATCATCAGAAATAGATTCAGTTTCAATATCTTTGGCTATGTAACATACCTTTTTGCCTTTTTCATCTCAGTTGTCTCTGTTTTTGTGTTGGTAGCCTCTGTTGACTTTTCTCCCATAGCTTCCTTTAGATCGGTCTGTGGATCTGTCATCATCTTTCTTCTATGGACATCTAGCAATGATGTGATTGACTTATCTATAGTTAAAGCATGCTAATGGTAGCTTACCTCTATACCTTCCTTTTCCTTTGGTCAATCTTCTGGTCATAAGTGCTTCAAGCTCATCAAGTTCATCATTGGTATTGTCATCACTATCACAATTCTTACTATTCCTGCTAGACTTTCCAATCTTCAAAGAAGGCATGAAAGCGGATTCAACAGAAGGAACAACACTTTTATCAAAGTTGTTTAATTCAAAGGTTGTAAGTTTACCAATCAGAGTGTCAAGAGTAAGGTTGGATGTAGCTCGTGTTTCATGAATTGCAAAAATCTTGATTGCATAAATGGGTAGCAAAGTTCTGAGAATCTTGCTTATCACTGTTTCATCATCAATTACTCCATGAGATGCTCTAATAGCATGTACCACCTCTTTGAGTCTATTTGAATATTGGACAATGTTCTCACCTTCTTTCATTCTCATATCATCAAATCTACCTCTCAGACTTTTAGCTCGGGCTCTTTTGACATTCAGATCTCCACTGTATATTTGTGTTAATTTATCCCACATTCCTTTGGAAGTTTTGCATGTCTTGATATCTTCAAATTTAGCGTCGGTACAGGCAGCAGCAAGTTTCATCATAGTAACATTGTGTTCATGTTTGTCCTTCAATTAATCAAGAGTTAAGGGACCAGTGGGCAGTTGCATGTAGTCATTCTCCATCAGCTCTAGTGCAGAGTTCCCAATTCTAGATATGTGCAACTTCATTATGCTTTGCCATACTGCGAAGTTCTCTTTGTTCAGTTTCGGTACTTCCCTCTTATACATCTTGAGACCTTTATGCTTAAGTCTTTAACACTCTGTTCCAAGCAACTAGCGCTCTGATACCAATTCTTAGAATAACTGAGAGGGGGGTGAATCAATTATCCAATGTCCCAAAACAAAATGTATAATTCAAAACTATTTCTTCAATTTTTTCTCATCGGTAAACAATAAAACTTTCACTGTCTGTGCTTTTACCGATTACCAGTCTAATACTAAAATAGTTTACTAATCAAATCTAACATGTAACATGTAAAGAATGATAACAAACAAATATCACAATCAACACATAACACATGAGATTTAACGTCGAAACCCTGTAAAGGGAAAAACCACCTGGGACTGACAACCCAAAATTGTTCACTCTTCTGAAGTGAGGTCGGTTAAGACCCAACCCTATTAAAGGTTACAAACACACTGTTAGGTGTGACCTTGTTAGAGGATTTTAGACTAGAAGTTATCATCCAACCATCATTCACTATGGGGTTGACAGGATAACAATGTTCATTCTATGAATGATACATCATAAGACTTTCAGAGTCCACTCAATTAAGAGATTTTGACTGTATACAATGGTTAAATATGTAATAGTAAATGACCTGCCTTAATACAACTTCAATTGTAGATTATAGATCAATATTTAGTCTATACAAATCCTTTTGATCAATATTTCACTTCAGATTCAATACTATATCAACTTACTGTCCGTCGATAATTTCTCTCTGTAGCTTGGTAATTATTCTTTAGTTTGGTTCTTTCTTAACCAGTATGATTAGAATGCATGAAAACATTGTTCACACAATATTCCTATAGCTTCTACTTCTTCTGACATTTTTTATAAAGAAATTGTGTTCTCTTATATAGACAAGTAAATCATTTTCTTCTCCACCATCAGATTTTTCCGCATAACCACATTCATAGATTTTTCCACTTCAAACTTTCTTGGTACTTGTGTCAATAACACATTTCAATCTTCTCCATTAGATCTTCCCTGAATTTCGTCAGTCGTCAATCTGTGTAACAAACATTATCTGTTACCTCGATGTTATACTCTTGCTAGCTCATTAGTCTTATCAGCTAAACTAATCATTTAATTCATTATGTTCCACTCGGTTAACACAAAAATGCGTCAGTAAACACTGCCCAGTTAATACTGTGATCGGTATACACTACACTCCATCGGTGTATACTAGAAATGCTTCATTTATCGACAACACTGCTTTGTGTCTTTTAGCTCTATACTTCATCATAGATGAATGCAACATAATAAATTCAATATCATCAAGTCATAGACTCATCAACAAGTTACTCATTGTGTTCCTTATGCTCATCTATTATGTACATCTTTCTCCATGTAGATTTCTATGTTCTTCATCTCTTTCACCTTTCTTCAAATGTCTCGGTATAGTAACTTACAAGATATGTGTTGTCAAACTAGTTGACATCAATGACAACATAATAGTGATTTAATCATATTACATATCTAATCAGCAACTCCTCAGTGATCTTGTAATCATAGATTCTTCAATCAAATTCCAATTCAGTTGTAGTTCAACAAATTGGTCCTAATTGAGTCTAATATGTCATATTAGGTCCTAATTGGTCCTAATTGAGTATAATTGGATCTAATAGGTCCTAATTAGGTCCTAATTGTTCCTAATTGGTCATAATTAACTCTAATTGACCTCCTAATTGAGTCTAGTTGGTCCATATTAGGTCCTAATTGGTCCTAATTAAGTCTAATTAGTCCTAATTGAGTCTAATTAGTCCTAATTGAGTCTAATAGGTCATGTTAGGTCCTAATTGGTCCATATTAGGTCCTAATTGGTCCCAATTGAGTCTAATACGTCATATTAGGTCCTAATTGGTCCTAATTGAGTCTAATTAGTTCTAATTGAGTTTAGTAGGTCATGTTAGGTCCTAATTGGTCCCTATTGAGTCTAATTGGTTCTAATTAGCCCTAATATATCCTAATTAGTACTAATTAGGTTCTAATAGGTCCTAATAGGTCCTAATTAGTCCTAATAGGTCCTATTAGGTCCTAATTAGTCCTATTAGGTCCTAATTAGTCCTAATTAGTCCTATTAGGTCCTATTAGGTCCTAATTAGTCATAATAGGTCCTATTAGGTATTATTTGGTTCTAATTAGTTCTAATTGTTCCTAATTGGGTATAATTGGTCCTAATTGAGTCTAATTACCTACTAATTTATTATAATTGAGTCTAATTAGGTTTTAATAGTTGATAATTGGTTCTAATTGAGTCTAATTAGGTGCTAATTAGTTCTCATTGATTCTAATTGGGTCCTAATAGTCCTAGAATAGGTCCTCATTAGTCCTAATAAGTCCTATTAGTCCAAATAGGTCTACAATTAGGTCTAGTTAAGTATAATAGACCTATACAATATCACATTTACATGAACATTAAGAAAAGTCTTGACCATCAACTTAAAATATCTATCTAGAGACATCTTAGACATACCTTGATTCCGATGATGATATCTTTTTCATGTTTCTTCATGTAGTCTTTGTTCAGTCTCTTCTGAATAATGTCGTGTACTTTTGTTTAGCCTTCTCTTTTTATTTCCCATCACAACTTAGAAAATTATTCCATGCCAAAATGTCTTCCCTCTCCTACATGTGAATTATTTTATAGCTTTCGGATTTATGAAATGAAAAAAATATACATTTATTTATACCTAATTCTTATTAACCAAAAATGCCACCAAAAAGGCTGACATAGGTTTCTATCAAAAGTCAAACTTGACTTTCAATCGAAACTATCTTTGTAATGACTAAATTTTGCATTTTTGGGCAAAGTACTTTCGATTGAAAGTCAATACTTTTGATCGAAAATGCCTAGTTTGGGCCATGGTTTCAAGTTTTCAAGAAATTCTAAGAATTTCATGGCTTCAGGCCTCAAGTGCACTGATCAAATGGATGAATAATAAGACATCCTTTTGCATACAACAAGTACTCATAACTAGCTTTCTAATGATTATATATTTGACTATTTTTACATTTATTATGTGTATGGTTTTTGATGTTAAATGAATGTAGGTTTTTTATCAAATATAAACCTTTGAGTTTGACGTTCAATGAAAAATAGTAAAACAAGGAAAAAAACTTGAAAAATAACAGTGCCCTCCATATTCAAGTCTACTTTCTATTAAAAAAAAATTAAATTAAATTCGATAAATACACAATAAGTTATAAGCTATGTAGTCAAGGTAGGTCAAAATTTTGGTTTAGTCAACTTCAAACGTTAATAAAATATGCAATAATAGTGATAATTTCATCAAACCAATTGCATGCCCTCCGTATGGATGTTACAAAACTAAATTTGAAAGAATCACATTCATATCTATTTTACAAAAAAAGTTATGCTTTATGAAAACAGTGTCACTATTTGAAAATGACATTTTCAGCACCATACAAGTTTTCGTAGGAGAAAGAAAAAAGTATTCAAATAAATTCAAAAAAAAAAAATTTAAATATATTTATAATCTAGACAAAAAATCCTAAAAGACTCTAATTTACTTCATCCTCCGATTCGAGCGGTTCAACAGTAATATGCATCTGAATCTGAAAGTTTTTCTTAAAAAGTAGAGTTCAGTGTCCGTTCAGGCTAAAAAGTGTAACCCACTATTGTGGGTTCACCCTTAGACATCCTTAAACTGCCCAATTTTTCATCCAAATCCAATAAAGCATTAAAATCACTTGCAATAATCAATTTTTCATCCTTCAGGGTGTCGATTTTGGAGGATACTGCTGCCCATAATTGAGATTTGTAGAAGTTGAGAAATCCAACTTCACAGATCACCAAGAACACCTGCATGCAAATAACTTGTTGCTGAAAGGAGACCAAAGAGACCAAAGAGACAAAAATCAAGGGCTTGGAAAATCTTAGTGGAGTGAGAGAAAATTGTATTCCAAGATAAAGAAAAAAGAATTGCAAGGTTCAACCTGTAAAGGTGAACAAAACCTTAAAACTAGAAAAGCTAGGTTGTGCAATATAATTAATATAGAATATTAATTATATGCACCTAAGAGATAGCTTAAGTAAGAAGAGTAATAAATAACTTAATTAATTAAACTGAAGTGATTTAATAAATAAATGTAAAATATAATTACTCTAACACCCCCCCTTAAGTGAAGCTCAGGAGGTAAGCTAGCCTAGCATAGCTATGAAAGCAAGAAATGGGTCCCGGCAACAAGGCCTGATCAGGTACCCAATACAAGGAAATCTCTGTAAACATGAGACAAAGGAGAAAAACTAGTGGGAAAAACTCCTCTCCAAAAAGAGATATAAAAGCAAGCAAAAGACAAAAAAAGTGACTTCAAGAGACTCTCTCAAGGCCATAAGTACAATGCATGCTGCCAACCCCCCCCCCCGTGAGAGAGGGTCAAGGCTCCAAAGCCCTCTCAGAATGAAAGAACCCTTGGATCAATGAGAAAACCACCCTGACTCCAATAAAAAGGAGTGAAAGGTAGTGAATACTAAAGAGGTAACCTCAAAAGATGAGGTGTCACTAGAAGGCCGAGTTGATGCTCAAAGGAGTAGATAGGAGAATCCTGAAAGGGAATCCCCAATGTAGGTGGTATGACAAGTGCACTGACACTGTCAGGTGAGAGGAGAAGATTGTCCTCTCTAGAATCCTTAACAACTACACCTGGTGGCTTGATGAATGGAGATGGAGAGTCTGGCAGTGCTGAAGAGGAGTCCTATTGAAGGGAGGAACCCTCAACAAGATGAGGTGAGGTAGTCACAAAAGTGGTCTCAAGAACAACGCAGAGGTTCAAGTGACCTATCTGCCCCACATGATGCACTCGCAGAAGAGGAGAGCTATGCTCTGATAATGGAGAAGGTGGACCAAAGTGTGAAATGGTGTAGAGACAGGTGGAATGATCAACTATCCCTATAGAAATAATGCCTCCTATCGCACTATCCTGAATGAAGACTGAATCTGTCATGAGCTCAACTGTCTTCCCTGACCCACTGAGTGTAATATGATAAATCAAGAGAAGGTTTGCAGACAAAGATGGAACATACAATACATCATTGAATGTACCATCCTAAATGCCTATAGAACCTTTCCCGTAGACTGGCATGACAATGTTATTTCCCATGAGAATGTGAGGAATAGGAGAAGCCTCAAAAGAAGAGATCTCCAGAGAAGATGCCATATGGTGAGAAGCACTGGAATCTAGTATCTAAGGGACCTGTGAAGGGGATGCAAAGGAGGCCCATATGCATGACCCTGTCCAAAATCTTGTCTAGAGGTCAAAGATGAGGTAGAAGACTGAAAAGTAGAACCCTGTGAGGTAGAAGAAGATGGAGAGGAAATAGTGCTCTTCTAAAGAAGAGCTTGCAAATATGCAATCTATTTCTCATAGCCATCAAAAGTCTTCTAAAAACAATGTGACTCATCATGAGGTCCCTTCTGACAATAGGAATACGTAGGGCTCTCGGTCTTCTATTTCTCCATCTTAGAAGAAGATGGTGGGCCAGTAGAGTGTTGAGAAGAGGAATCAGATATCTACTTCGACTTCAGCTTCTGTGTATCCTGAGGTGTCTTGGAAAGGAATGCCTATGACTATGAACCTGTAAGAGAATCCATCTGATTGAGATTGGACTACTCAGAAGCCAACCTATCATAAAAAGTCTCAAAAGAGGGCATAACATGTTGTGCACCCAGTGTATCCATAGTGGAGTAGAAGGTAGAAGTGAAAATCTGATAAGGGCCACGAAGCTTTGAGAGTATCAAAAAGATACACTCATCATCTGACTTCTTCTTTCCAGCAACCTGTAAAATAGAATGAAGAGACTTGAACTTCATCAAGAAGTCCTCAATGCTGGTGAATGACTTAGGTACCAAGCAGGTGAACTCTGCATCTATCTAGAGAAACCTGAACTGATTCATTGTGCCAAACAAGGTGGAAAACTTGTTCCACATATCCCTGGGTGTGGTCAGACCATCCAGGTGGAACAACAACCCATCTAAAATATTCATTGCAATGAGGCCCTTTACCTCATCCATCCTATTTCTCTACATAAGAGCCTCATAAGGCCACTGTAGAACTGGCTGAGCTTCATTGAGGCATGACCATAACCCTTTTTCCATAAGAAATTTGGTCATCTGTCCTTTCCAAGTGTGATATTTGTGAGGTGTAAGGCAGGCGACAAAAGAGTCCACCATTGAGAGAAAGTAGATAGAAGTAGAAGGGTCTCTTTGAAATAAATGACACAAAGAGAATTTGCACCCCCCCCCACAAAAAATTATACTATCTCCTATGCACTTCAAATAAGTATGAAAGCACAAAAAACAACAAGGAAAAACCTGATTTCCAGATGTAGAGAAGAAAAGATGAAGCCTCCACTTTGACACCAAAAATAGTTGATCAAATGGAAAAAAATAGGAAATGAAACCTGCACCAGAGCGATGGGCTCGAAAAGGCCTTTCAGACGATATATCATATGTCAAATTTTGAGTCTGTATGAGCCCTGTAGGACCAAAAAAGTGCAGGTACCCCCAAAATGCAAGCTCCCTAGAAAAAACCAGTCACTGCAAAAAAAAATTGACGGTCATATGCACATCATGAGCCCATCTATGATGTCATCTTGACCTGTGCTGATGTCATCACCAGGAAAAAAAATAGTTGCCAGAAAATTTGAAAATTGCCAGAAAATTTTGGAAAAAGTGCCCAAAAAAATTTTGGCTGGTGATGTCAGTAGTGACATCACCTCTATGTGCACAGTGGTGAACCACCGGTGGAGGTGGCAGCCAGGCGGCTCTTGGGCGGTGCTGCGGTGGCACGGTGGTGGCAGCAGCTAGAGCTGAGCGCGAGCAAAGCGCATCGGCTGGGGCTGAGCGTGAGCCAAGCGAGGGCTACGTGGTGGTGGTGCAATGGTGGCACACTAACAACACCAATGAGAAGCCCTAAAATGGCTTTTTTTTGAGGTTTTTAAATTTTTTTTTTGTTTTGGAAGCGTGTCGTATGACCTGGGAATGAAATTTTTTTCCCCAGAGGTCACTGTGGTCAAAAACCACAAATTTTATATGATTTTTGACTCCTCCAGGCCTTCTGAGCACAATGGTGGAGTCTATTTTGGCTCAAAGTGCTCCAAAAAATAGAACCTCCTCTAAAATGAAGAAAAAAAACTAGAGAAACTGTGGCTTTCATCTTCGAATCACGGATCCAAAAGCTCAGACCAGGCAGTAGCAGGGAAGCTCTGATACCATGTAGAAGTTGAGAAATCCAACTTCACAGATCACCAAGAACATCTGCATGCAAATAACCTATTGCTAAAAGGAGACCAAAGAGACAAAAAGCAAGGGCTTGGAAAATCTCGGCGGAGTGAGAGAAAATTGTATTCCAAGATAAAGAAAAAAGAATCACAAGGTTCAACCTATAAAGGTGAACAAAACCCTAAAAATAGAAAAGCTAGGTTGTGCAATATAATTAATATAGAATATTAATTATATGCACCTAAGAGATAGCTTAAGTAAGCAGAGTAATAAATAACTTAATTAATTAAACCGAAGTGATTTAATTAATAAGTGTAAAATATAATTTCTCTAACAAGATTTAGCCTTAGTTTTGATCGAACCATAAATATTGATGAGATGAAAAGTAACATTGTCTTTAATGCTGACCACTCTTCCACACATCCAATGGTCATGTCTTTCCAACTCCTACATCTTTATGTTTCTTGGTTTCCATAGTAATCCCAGACCCCTAGCCAAACCTCTGACTCGTTGAAAGAAACCTTCATAGATATTGCACAAACAAAGGAAGCTAAGAGCTTTGTCTAGGTTTAACTTAGTCTCTTGAAGCAAAACTATGTCACTCTCTAATTTGAATAACGCTCATTTGATCAAGCATCTTTTATTAGGAGCTGAGAGGCCCCTGAAATTCCACATAATAATCTTCATTGCTTCCCAAGGGAGATTCCTCCCTTGGCCTTCTTCATGAAATCAACCACACTTACGATGTCTTTCTCCTTGGCCTTTTCTTCCCTTAATTGCCTGTTGGATCACCTCCTCCTAACCCCTTTGGCTTTTCCTAAGAGAACATTATAAAATTGACTAATAACTCTTGGCTCTATGTTATCCAAAGCATCGCTCGAGAGATAATCCTCCATCAAGTTCCTGTCATATTCAATCTTCGAATCTGATCGAGCTTGTCTGCATTGCAGAATTATCTCTAAGGTGTTATTAGCTCTTTGCTTCTTGGGAACAGAGCATTCATGTTCCTCCTAAGAAATATTCACTGAGTTTGACTTTGTTGGAGCCTAGTTGACAGGCGTAATGGTTTTCATAACCATTTTTGGGGGTCTAGTCTTTGGGACCCATTTTTTAGTAGGTTCAATGAATACCTTACAATTTGTGACCATGTGTGATTTGAGGCCACATCCGGCGCACTCTAGAGTTGATGTTTCAACCTCTACCTGCTACTTCCAAGACAAATTTCCTCTTTTCAAAAGGATGAAAGTTGGAACAGTTTGAACCATCGTGATCTTCATTCTGGCATATAGGTATGAATCCTTTTCAACGATAGTTTCATCCACTTCTAATAAAGTACCCAACGATCTTCCATTGCATTCAAGATTCGCATCCCCCCAGTACTCTAAGGCAAGGTTATAAAGTTTGATCCATACGGGTGTTTGATAGACCGCTAATGGAGTAGGGTCAAAATTTTGTTGCCATGGTTGGAGATACAAATGTAGTGATCCCATTGACCAGTTCCATTTGTTAAGAATCTTCTCATGATCCTCTATTTCTACGAAGATTACTAAAAAGAATCCTTTGGGAATGAACTTTATGACAACGTCCCTACTCCATTGTTCTAGGATGCATTCCCTGATTTGTTCCCTCTTTAAACGATTTCCAACAAATCTACCTATAACGGCCATTTTTTCCCAAATCGCGGCATCCTCTTCAATCTCTTTCGGAAGGTCGATATCAATAATCCTGTCATTTTCCCCTACGGCCTTCCCGAATCACTCTAAAAATTTCCCCCTGCTAAATCGATTGCGAGTAATTTGCCTCTAGCCAAAGCCCTGGAGGAAAATCTCGCCTCATGCCTGAACCCGCCTCTTCTCCACTCTCCTCTCCTCTCCTCTCTCCTCTCCATCCTCTCCCCTAATTATAAGAATCTTTATATATGAATGATAATAATTAAAATCTTTAAAATAATATTCTAGTAGCCTTTAGTTTTATAATTAATTTTAATTTATATCTAAATGTAATTCTAATATTAATAAATGTATTATAATTATTAAAGATATTTTAAATAATTATAAAACTATATGATAATAATTATATTATTTTATATAATTATAGATGTAGCAATAGGTTATTTTATTTTTAGTTATAATTATTTTAATAATATAAATTATAAATTGTCATTAATTTTATTTAATTTTTATGTTAATTTAAATTATTTTGTAAAGTATAAAATAAACTTAATTTTATTTATGATAATAAAAATAATAAAAATATAATAATATTAATAGTGCAATATGGCTAAAAAGTGGAAATAAAATTGTTCACATTTCATATTCCTAAATTCGCGTGTATAAGACATCATTTGATGTAACCAATCAAATCATAGTGAAATAATTTTTGTAAATTATAAACTTAAAAATATTTCATTTAAACTTTACAAAATTTAAATTTATGACAAAATGTAAAATTTAATAAATTCTTATTGGCAAAAGAGTTTCATTTAATCACTAGTTAACACTAAAAAACCACAAAGTGATACAATAGGACTTAGCCTACCGACAAGTACTAATAAGAAATGTAAGGCCTTTTGAAGGAAAGACTTCATTTCAATAATATAACTCACCACTTCATTTATTTAAGTTTATTTAATTATTAAAATATTATTACATCACCACTAGTTGAGAAAAGCCTCCTTCTCTCTTCTCAATAGAAGAAGATGGAGCATCAATCTTTTTTCAAGGACAATTTAAAGGATTTAACATCAACAAATTAATGCAAACTATAAGTTTAAATCCAATAGTATATTTCATTTATAATTAGTTAAAATTGTATATTTTTTATTTTTTATTTTATTTTAAATTTTCTTTAGTTCAATTTTTTCATGTAATGGCATGAGTACAAGTGGTACATTTTTAGTCAAAAGTTGAAAAATGCAATGTAGTCATTACTACTAATTTCTTTATTCAATTCCCAACAACATTGAGCATCTTCCTTCTAGCTTAGAAGTGTCACCTTCATAACTTCTCAAATCTTTATGGTGGTGATGACTCTATGCCACTACTTATGGTTATAATCAAAGATAATAAGCTCTCAAAATTAGGGTCATCCCTAGACCCAAACCTAAATTTTGTGTGTTGATTTGTAATGAATATGTCTATATATCCCTTTTGGGAATCAAAGGCTCTATAGTTCATAGATTATTGATAGAGTATTCATTGTTTCCTCTTGAATGGGATATTGTGTCTAAGCTTTCTAATGATAGAGTATTCATCCTTTCCACTTGAATGAGATCTTTGATCCTATCTTTATATCATGACTATCTGAACTAAGCATAAGCTTTCAAAATTAGTCTAGTTACAATAGAATTATAACATCACATTCTATACAGATGGATCTCTCACCGTAGCTTTAGATCATGACTATCAGTTAAGCATAAGCTTTCAAATTTAGTCTAGTTACAATAGAATTAGAACATCACATTCTAGACACATGGTTTCATGTCAATCATTAGTGCACAAACACACAAAATCACATAGGGTTAGTATTCTTCCAAGATCCCAAGTTCAATATTGTGATTTATCTTAAGAATACATTGTGCTTATATATAAAGTGAGACAAACTCATACACACATCACATGAATAAAAGTGACTAGCTCAACACACGAACAATAGAAACTAGCTCATTATCTGTGGAAAGGTGTGTGGAAACTCTTACAATACATTGTAAATTTATTTTTTAATATCTCCAAAGAAAAAAAGTTTGCTAATGTGAAACTAAAGTATGAACTCCCATAAGAACAAGAGTGGAAAAACTTTATTGATAATGTGGATACCTCAATTATTCTATACAATAAAAGAAAATTTTAAATTTTAAAACTTTAAAATATAAAATATTTTTCAATCAAATTAACAATGATAATATCTTCAAATTTCTAAAATAAATAAATAATTAATTTTTTTTGTATTAATTAGATAAAAAATTAAAATTAACAATGATAATATCTTTAAATTTTTAAAATAATAAATAATTAATTATTTTTATATTAATTAAAAAATAAATAAATTATAAATAAAATAAATTTTAAAATAGGAAAAAATATTAAAAGATAAGAATAAGGGGAAAAAAATATAAATAAAAGTTTTTTAAAAAAAAGAAAAAGAAAAAAATAGCATGAAGGAGCTTTGCATCATCAGAGAAAGATTAAATTATTATATAATTCTTTCTATTACATATATTTTTTTTTTAATATTAAAGATCGAGAGTTCACAAAATAGCACCAAAAAGAGGGGAGGCTAGGCCTCAACCCACCAATTGGAGAGTATCAGCTAAGAAAAAAATAGCTAAGAGTTTAAGACATAATTACAAACTGAAACAGTATGGAGGATCAAACAAAAAGGAACAAAAGAGCTCTAATGAAGAACATCATCAAGATTATCTATCCAAGTGGTCCAACCAAGCGCGCCCTCCATCCAGACCACTTTTTTCTGTTCCAAAATCTGCGAGTATAAATGCAGCTTTTCAAATCTGGGACCACTGTTGTCTCTAATGTCTTGAATTAGCTTTCCAAGTGCAGCATCAAAAGCCGTTTGATTGTCCACAATGTTGGCCCACTCATATCCATCCTTCATCTCGTATATGAACATAGAAGCATGACCATCGCGAAGAAATCTCAACAGCTTCCTCCGATCTAGATTCATCATGCAGCAAACCTGAGAGGCAATTTTGAAATGGGTGAGTTTTCTGTAAAACCCAGTAAGAGTCCTATCAATGCCTTGAAATTTAGATTCATTTCTCAATTTCCAAATATACCAAAGGATGAAAGAAGAGAGAATTTGCCAAAACAGGTTAGCATCTTTGCGGAGCCCATCAATAAATCCAGTAATGATATCAAGAGTATAAACATGCTTGGTAATAGAAACACCAAACATAAGCCAAATCTCTCTAGTAAAACTACAATCAAAGAAAATGTGCCTCATAGTCTCTGGCATCCTGCAAATAGGACAGGTATCAAAGGCGGCCTGGTGGTTCCTAATAGGAAGTCTATCCAACAAAAGCTGCCATTTGAAGCATTTAATCTTAGGCGGGATGGGGGACTTCCATAGTTTATCAAAAGTTTTCTGCCAATCAATAGAACTGGTGGTACTATACCAAATAGTGTTAATATGATTAGTGATAGAGGTATCATGATTGAGGAGTTTGTAGATGTCTTTAGCTTTAATACTGGTAAGGAGGGAGCCATTATTCCATCTAAAATTGAGGTATTGATGGGAGTCAACATCGGTGTTCCTAGGAAGATTAAGTGTAGCATAGGCCAACTTGAGTAGCTTGTAAGTTCTTTTATGGGAAATAGGAAGATCATAATCCCTGGCAAGGCTATCCCAACTAATAAGATTGTTATGTTCCATAATATCCATGATGCATTTGATGCCTAAATACTAGCCCAAAATCTAGCAGAACACCCCTTGGTAAGGGCAAGGGGCTTACCCTGGTGGAAGAGATTCCACCAAATAGAATGTTCTCCATGTAAGGTATAATTGTAATCAAATCTAGAATTATCAATGAATCCACGGACATTCTCCTATGCCTTCCAAATGGATCTGAAAACCCAAGTGCCCCGAACAATCACGGGAAACTTACCAGCAATCAGGTCACAAAAAGGGAGGTCTTTCCAGGACTTGGCGTTCTTAGGGACACCATTCTGAATATTATTTCTGATAAGCACCTTCCAGGGCTCATTCCCTTCAAGAGCTTGGATAATCCATTTGGAGGCAAGGGACATTCCCTGAAGCCTGAGATCCTTTAGGCCAAGACCACCAAGACTTTTCTCTAAGTGGCACCAGCTCCATTTAAACGCATGGGCTTTTTTGTTGCCTTTCCCATCCGACCACAAGAATTGACGGATAGCCTTTTGAATTTCAAAGATTTGATAGTTACTAAACATCCAAGCAGAAGAGTAGTAAATACTATAGGAAGAAAGAATTTTCAGACAGACCTGGACCCTCCCAGCAAGGGAAAAAAATCTATTATTCCATTTGTTAAGCTTTTTGACAATTTTTTCCTTAACCCAGAGCCACATATCTTTGAGTGAAGGGGACACAGAGAAAGGGATACCAAGGTATCTAAAAATCTTATTAGGTCCTCCCCAAGCATACCCAAAATGAGTAAGCCAATCAGGAGGCATTTCTTTCCACCCCAGCATGACAAACTTGGAATTGGAGATATGGGCCCCTGAGGCTTTATCGAAGAGCTCAAGCTTTTGATTGAGACATTGAATGTTATTCTACGAGATTTCCAAAAATAGAGAGGTATCATCAGCAAACTAGATGTTAAGGAGTTCAAAATCATCAAGTAGAGTAATGCCCCAGACTCTAGGAGAGATGGTATCGTCTTTAAGGAGGTAAAATAAAGCATCTGAACCAATGACAAATAGAGAAGGAGCCAGAGGACAACCCTGTCTAATGGACCGGGATAGAAAGATGGGTTGGGAAAGAGCCCCATTGACTTCAACCATGGTAGAGGCATCTTTAAGGAGGATTTGGACATATTTGCAGAATATGTTGGGGAAGCCAAAAGCCTTTAGCATCATAAGGATAAAATCCCACTCAACCCTGTCATACGCCTTCTTGAAATCAAGAAGCATAGCAACGTTCTATTTAGAAGTGTTGGCCCATTCCATGGCCTCCCAACTAGTAACAAGGTTTTCTAAAATATACCTTCCTTTAATAAATCCGGCCTGGGTAGAGCAAATGAATTTGGGGAGAATTTTTTCCAATCAGGAGGTTAGGATCTTGGCGAGGATCTTGTAGGAAACATTAAGGAGAGTAATAGGACGCCAATTTTTCATATATAATTTTTTATAAATATTTTAGATAAATTATATGAATTTAAATGATGAATGAGATTAAGAATATTTCTAAATATATTTATATGCTTGATTTTGTATGTTAAGTAAATCATTTTATATTAACTCGAAATCTATCTTTATATATATAAATATCACTTCAATAAGCCATATTTTTTCAATGATTAATTTCAATTCCTAATTTACCTATAGCTCTACTAAAATAGGGAAAGATTCTAATTTATTCTTTCCCTACGCTTAAAGAACAACATAAATAGAAAGTTACAATAAAATATTTTTAAATTCAGATATAAAACATAAGATATAATCTTTGTAAGATAATTAATATAAGAAATTTTACTATGAGAAAGTATTAGGAGCATTCACATATTTCATATAAGATTGAAAAAAAGTGAAGTTGATAGAAACTAATTTTTTTTTTTAAATTCAAAAAATTCAAAACAAAATGAAGAATAATATCAATTATTAATATGAAGTAGAATGAATTTATAAAAGTCATTTTAGTTTCTTAAAGAGCAAGGGTAGGGCACTTGTGTTTCTAATTTATGTGCCTTCCTCCCAATACATTTCCTTTCATGTTCTTATCTGACTACAAATTCATTGCTATTCTTTTAACATTTAAAGTTTTTCATATCTAAATTATTTTTTAATTATCTAATCTATTTTGATAATGTAAACTAAAAAATCCATTACCAGAACCTTCAAAACATCATTATGATTTCTACAACATAACCATAGTACAATAAATATTCCACAAGTGACTCTACTTATCTTGAAATCCTCAATTACTTTTAAGGAGAGTTTGATAAGCACTTGAGAAGCAAAACAAAAATATATATATACAATGATGAAATTTTCTCAAAACAAGTAGCCATTTACAAAATCAGAACATAAGAACAGCATGCAATGCAGGGGTATCTAAGCTAACTTGGTCTACTAAATTAATGTTGTGACTTTCTCAGTGCATTACAACATTGATTCACATATTCCATTAAGATTCTTCCATAACAGATGATGTGAGAATTGAATGAACTTGAGGCAACAATAAATCCTCCATTATCCAACAAAAAGCTCTACAAATTATGTATCAAAGATCAGAACGTAGAACCCAAAAAAGCACTATAATTTAAGCAGAGTTATGTCATGCTCATATTGTTCTCTTTGTTTCATATGAGAGACCATTCTATTATCTATGCTCAAATCCTTCAGATTTTGTGACTCTTCTCTTTTAGTGATTCTGTGACTATGCTCTAATAGATTATTTTAGGGTTTTTTGAGGTTTCATTATATATTGAAAAAAATTGAAAGTCCAATTTATTTATTTTATTTTTTATATATCAAAATATATTTAAAAAATTAACTTTTTTATAGGGATTTAAATTTACACTTAAAAAATAATTAAATTAAAGCATTGAAGATATAATCTTCTCTATTTTATTTTACATATTTAAAATAAATAATTAGATTATTTCATTATAAGCATTATTATTAAAACTTTATTCTAATTCAATAAGTTTAGTCATAAATTGTTACAAGTCTCTACTAATTTAAAAATATCTATATTCTTAACATGTATTTTATATAAATATTACAAAATAATATATATTAAATTAATATTTTTTAAATTTATTTATAATTTAAATTTGAAGTGTCATATATTAAATCATATATTACATGTCATTTCAATGTATAATTAATATAGTAATTAATTATATATAACTTAATATAATATTTATTATATTATTCATATTTTTAAAAAACCTAATATATACTAAGCTAATAATATACCAATTTATTCTCTCTCTCTCTCTCTCTCTCTCTCTCTCTCTCTCTCTCTCTCTCTCCTCCTTTATCTCTCTCTCTCTTATGCACTATATCTCTATTTCATTATCTCTCCCTTTCCCCTTCTATATGTATCTCTCTCTCTCTCTCTCTCATGGAACTTGATTACATTTATAATTTAGAGGTTTAACTTGAAACATATTTGGATCCTTGTAAGTGGATGCATAGTTGATTTGAAGCTATTCACTTCTCCATTGAGACATTTAATTGCACACACATCATAATTTGATAAATTGTCTACGAATTGATTTCACAAAATGTGCAAATGCATGCAAAAATTGACCAAAATTTTCCTTAATTGAGTTTATATATTATCTATCGACCAACCACACAACAAATATTATTATTGCAATACTACAAAGAAAAGTACTGACCACTATGTGGTGCTTGTTAATTTTTCAAATTATTTGTATGAAAAAGAATATATCCTAGATAGACTATTTTTAAGATATGTATATTATAAGCAATTGTGAATCTGACATTCATAACATTATTAAAAAATTCTCACATTATTAAATTATAGTCAATATTATTATTATCACATTATTAAATTATAATCAATATTATCATTATACTATGATATTGTAATTAATGTTAAATTATTACTAGCACTTGCACTCGAAGGAGGGGCAAGGGGTACACGAATAGGTGTTTGATTTGAAAGCATGACCAAAGCTTTACATAATAAAATTAAGTGTAGGTTTACAAATATGTATCATTGTAGAAAGTGGTCTTGTACATAGTAGCATCCATTTTGGATGAATTAAAGTTACAGTAGTGTCCTTCTATGTTCTTTTGTAGGTCCTCTGACTCAAATAGTGTAGCATTCAAATGCGTGGAGACCCAAAAAGATTTAAGGTGTGTAACTATAGATCTTCTTTGTTTCCTCTTCTTGATCAACAAGTGTGAACCTATGGAAGCTAAAATGCTATAAGTGATAAGTGACAATATAATTACCATGAATTGAAGAAAGGGAACAACTTAAAGTGTAGTACTTAAAAAGTGGGTGTAAAAGTAACTTCACATATCTGGGCTTATTACGAGAGCAATTGTAGGCGATCTTCTTCTTTCTTTTTAATAATGTTGTATAGATTCTTTTTCATTTTGGAATAGCCGTCAAAAGAGAAGGTGAGTTCTATTTGAATCTATTTTAGGAATCTAACTCTATTGACTATTGTCTTTGGTGAGGTGTTGTCTTTCAATTCTACCTATATCAATTATGGCTTTATTTAGTGTTAGGCCTTGTAATTTGTGACTTGTCTTTTATACCTTGTTTTTCACTATCAAAACTGATGTAGTCATATGAGGAAATTTCTCAAGTGTCAAAGAAGTTTCAATACACCATGAGTAAGAGATAGAAAACCAAGTAGTACATATGAGAGAGAAATGGTTTCTATGGTTGAGGAAGGAAAAACATGCAATTGTTAATATCAGTTAAATTCCTTTTATTGAAATAGATATTGCACACTATCCAATACTTATTTTAGAAGTAGATATTCTACATTGTCCATGCAAAAAAGGCATGTAAGTATTGAAAAGAGAACCAAGCAAGGAGTAGAAGAGATAGTGGTTTTCGTATCCAATTTGGAACCAAATAGTCAATACTTGATGTAGTAACAAGAAAATATAATGCATGGAGTAGTGAAGAAAAACAACCCAACTATTATTAATGATGGATTACAGAGAGGGGCAGAATCAATAATCCTGATCACAAATACCTTAAAATAATTTTCTCTTATTAACTCGGTAACTACTTGGTAGAAACACAATTCACTATTTACTGATAATAGTAAATAAACTATATCAATCATTAAATCATTCACACAAATCATTCACAATGTGTAACACCAATATTTAACATGGAAACCCAACATTGGGAAAAACCACTATGGGAATTGTCACCCACTAAGAAATATAGGGTAAGTGCACAAAGATGGGCGACCAAAAAGAGGGTATAAGATGCCACTTTTTTCCTAAAATCAACAAACTCTGAACTTCAACAAGAAATTGAAGATAGTTAGACTCAAAACTTTAAGATAAAACAAGAACAAGAGTTGTAATAATTTGAATCTAGTTCCTAAACTCTAATTTATTTTGAAAATGATGCAGATTAAGACCCTCAAAAAGGGGGAGCACAAAAAGTGGTCTTGTTTTTTGTGAAAAAACATAACATAGCATCTAGTGTGCTCCCCCTAAAATAATAACCTTTTTTTAAAATTTTTTAGTCGCTCCAATGAGAAGTTAGCTAACACCGCGTAGTTTATCCCTAATTTTTTTCCTAATTGTTTGATGAATGTATAATTTTTTATGAATTTATGAGCTGCACACATCTTGAAAACATAAAATTTATGTGTGCTCCCCCTATAAATCATTTAAAACTAATCGAAAATCAAATTTTCTTTTTTTTTAAAGTGTGTAGAATGGAGTCTAGTTTCTAAAAATGTAACTTGTTACAAAATTTGACAAACGAGCCAAAATCTATGCCCAAAATACTACATTTTAGTTTTTGACAAAAATCAGACATAAATACAAAAGAAATTAGAGATTAAAAACTTAACATAATCATAATTCAAAATAAATTATATGGTTAGATAGCTAACAGAGAGATCTACAATATCATGTTGTCTGATTTTAATGTTATTGAACCACGAGTAAACCTGATGAGGATCACACAAAAAAGATGTCATTTTTTGTATGTCTATTGGAAAATATGTCTCAAGCCTATTTGAATCCTCCAAGCCTTTGCATTGGATCTCCAAGGAAAATCCAAGCCTTAGGCTTAGTGGATTCCAATGTCTTACAAAGTGCATGCGCCCTATAGTGTGAGCTCACTCGTGCACTATTCAAATCTATGACTTCCATAGGGCGTGCACCCTATTCAAGTCATAGATTTGAATAGTGAGAGAGAAAGAGTAAGAAGGTGGTGGGGGCTGAGAGAGAGAGAGAGAGACTCTTGTCACCCTCTTTCATCTCCCTCTCTCAGTCTCTCTCTCACGCTCTCTCCCACCTTCCTACCCTCTATGTAGGAAGGTGGGAGAGAGCGTGAGAGAGAGACTGAGAGAGGGACATGAAAGAGGGTGACAAGAGTCTCTCTCTCTCTCTCATCACCCTCTCTCTCCTCCTTATGATATAGACTTGTTCAATACATAATTTGATATAATTGTAATAAATTAATATTATAATTTGTCATATTGTAAGAGATTTATATTATAATTTGACTTATTGTAATAGATTTATATTATATTTTTAAAATTTTAATCAATTCATATGTATAAATCATCATCATGCCAGGGAAACGAGAAAAGACTTTAACACCAGAAAAGCATGAAAGAGACAAAGAGAAGAAAAGGGAAAGAATGAGACAACTTCATGAACAAAAAAAATTGGATACCATATAAGAAGATTTTTCCTTGGATGAGGAAAATAAAACATCAATACAAAGTAAGAGAGAATTGGAATTGAAAACAAAAAGACAATGAATGAGAAACTTGTGTGCAAAAAGACAATTGAATTATGAAGATGTCGGCACATCATCTATGAGTTCCCAAGTTGAAGGGACATCATTAGCCAATGTTGGAGGCACACCATTGTATCATGTTGAAGGCACACCATTGTCTACTTCCAAAGGTATGGGTACACCCTTGTATCATGTTGAAGGCACACCATTGTTTACTTCTGAAGGTATGGGCACACCCTTGTATCATGTTAAAGGCACACCATTGTCTACATCCCAAGGTGTATGCACCCCCTTGTATCATATTGAAGGCACATCATTGTCTACATCCCAAAGTGGAGGTACACAATTGTATCATGTTGAAGGCACACCATTATCTACATCCCAAGGTGTAGGCACAACATCAGGTCATGTTTTAGGCACTCAAGATGGTACACAATTCACACATAATATTTTTGATGCTCCTAGAATTATTTATAGAAAGCCAAAATATTTGATTGACATTGATACTAACATTTAGGAAGCAATGCCTGACAAGATTCTCAAGCGTACTTTTCAAAGAAATGCTAATCATATTTGGAGATCATTTTTTGAGAATTTAAACATGATAGGAAGATGTCAACTATTTGTTGAAATGATGAGAAATCTGAAATTTAGGCTCATCGTGAATATTCTTGGGCTAAGAATGATGGATGATTCAAGTGAAAAATCTATTGTAAAGAATCTAATGACTGCATATGAGAGTGTGGGTTCTATGTCACACATGAAAGATAGTAATGTCACATGACATGTACTTACATCAACAATAGTAAGCACTCAAATGAAGAAATATTGACTCATTAGAAAGATAAGAAAAACATTGAAAATAAGTAAAAAGTCTCTAATGAGAGCCCTAGAAGGCGTCAAAGAGTGTAAGATCCAAATAGCAATGAGTTATGGGCATTTTTCGGTAGACTACAACAAAAAGATAAAGCAATTATTGAAGCTTTGAAATCCTTGATTGAATAATTTTGGAAGAATAACACATGGATATCTCATAATCAAAGAGATGTTGTAAGAATGAGGATTAGTAGTCGAATTTGTGTTCCACATCCACGACATTTTTTGGATTCAACTCAGACACAATTCTTTGCAAAATCTATGCATATGTATCCTCAAATTAAAATTAGTCAGAGATATTTTGAAATGTGTAAACCTTTTTATATGAAGATAAATCACACACTCACAACTTGTTGTTGTAGGGTACATATTGAAGTTTTTAACCATTTTGAAGTTTATAGGAATATATGTGTAGATTTTCACTCTAAAAATGTTTTGCAGGATTGTAACATAAATGTCCCACCTAGATCTTCAAGGGAATTAATTGAATATAGGTAAAATGGAAACACCTCTATTTAGTGTAATGTATGGGGGAAATATGAGATCCACTCCTAAATCCAAATTCCCAAAGGAGACATCCAATTTGATCAACCAAAAGGTTAATGCACAATCGAATCAATCTATGGAGAATATGAAAGAGAGAGAAAAACCCTATATTTCCCTATGGAGAATTGTGCTTGAAATCTAAAATAATTGAAATACAAGTACTAACCTCAAATTAGGGCAAATCTAGAAAATGCCAATTTCTGATGTCTGTGTACTTTCAAGCAATTTTGCAACCTGTTTCAGACTGAAAATGTCAAGACGGAGAAAACCCAAAAATCTTTTGTCTTTCTGACAGTAGGTAGTCTTTGACCCTCATAAAAGGTCAAAGGCTACATTCTTTTTTTGAAGGTCGATTCTGACTTTGTTGGCAGATCTCGGAAGTTCACCGAAAAGGGTATCCAAATCTGATCTCAGATATGAAATTTTGCACCTGTACCTACAAGAAAAGGGGGGTTTTTGTTTGTATGGGGGCTTTGCCTTGGTCAAACCCCAATTTAGGAATTAACCTTGAAATTGAATTGAAATGTAGTATGCATAAACAAAGCAAATGAAACAATTTACCTCACTTATGTTGAAATCCTTGTAGAGGATTCGAATCCTCAAATCCACAAGTAGGAATGCTTCAATGGATGTAGAATGAATGTAGGATGTCTCAAATCAATGTCATTTGATCTTCAATACCAATCTTGAATTGATATTTGCATATGAGGAGGCTTGGATGAATGTAGAAGGATGGATCTTCAAGGGGGCTCCAAAGAGATTGAATCCTTCAATGGCTAACAATGGATCTCCTTGATGAATGAATGCATGAACACTTGAATGCTTGAAGGCTTTCTTGAATGCTTGAATTCACTTTCTTGCACTTGACAGCTCACTCATGAAATTGCTTGAGAGATGTGGATGGAAAAACTTGATGATCCAAATGAGAGAGGAAGGCCTCCTTTTATAGTGAACTAGGGCACAATCTTCTAGAGGGGCCACCTTGGAGAATTAAATCCCAATTAGGTCCTAACCTTTAGAAAATATACCTAGATTAAATGTAATTTAAGGATTTACCATTTTGAAACCCGAAATGGCCAACCCGGAGGCAAGAAAATAAATATCCCCGAAACCCGACACTGGGAAATCAAGGAAATTTAAAATCTAGACAGGGGGTCAAGGACGAGCTTGACTCTAACCTAGGTCAGGGTCAAGGTCAATCCTAACTAGGTCAGGGTTGAGGTCGACTTTGACCCATAAGGTTGACTTTGACCTTGTGGTCAAAAACCTTAGGATCCTGACCTAGAATGCAGATATGAAGTGAAAATTAGGTGCAGAGGAAAGCAAAACAAGGGGAAAAGTTAGATACATGCAAAGACCCGATCAAGGCACTTAACATGACCCCAAACCACTTACTCAAAGGGCTAAACACTCTTATCATGGAAGTGCTTCCATTTTAAGATAATACATTAAGCCCCCACTTTAGCAAGAGTATGGACTCGATGCAAACTCTTGGTAAAGGAGATCAGAATGAAAAGATAATCTTATCGTAATCCAAGGGACAAAGAGAAACCTTAAGCCCCGAGGGACTCAAGCCTTCATCGACTCCTAGATCACAAATAAGAGAGACATCTCTAGAGAGAGAAAGAAAGGGTGTGATTACCTCGCCCAATGAAAACTTATGTCCCATTGTGAACCACACAAGGAAATGGCGCAACTGGAAAGATGGAATTGAACTACCTAGTGAATGTGGCTACTCACTAGTCAACTCATCAAGGATTCACCCTTAGGAATATTCTATTCCATAAGAATAAAACCAAAAAGAAACTAAAGAGATCTAGTCTTAAGGACACCTCCGACCTTAAGGGATCAAAATATATGTATATTTGAAACTAGAGGGATCAAGAGATCCTAAAATATAAATCCATGCTTTAAGGATTAGTTACTAATCCAAAAAGGGAGAAAAGGGTATTTTTGAAAAATATGTGTGTATCAAAAAGTGTGTGTGTGCAATAGGTGAGTAGAGCATATGCCCCCATGTTAAATTCATTACTGACACTTTAACAGGAGCAATGGCTTTAATAGAAACATAAACAACTCCACTGATTACGTTTCCATGTCAAGATGCCCCTAGATGAACACAAATCAAGGGAAATATCATAGAAACATACGGAGAACACAAAGGGATCTACCTACTGTGGGGTCAGTATGATCATAAGATAATATATATATGATATTATTGCAAATGAATTGACATCATTCCCCAAAGAAAGTAGAACTATGATCAAAAAGGAGGAAAGATCACATAAGATATAAGAAGGAGAATCTTTTCAGACCATGACATGGAGACCAAAAATAATTTAGTGCTACCATATCTCGAATCCAAGAAACTTACACAAGGAAACATTTATGAACAATAGCACAATTACAACATAAGATGGAACAATGCATAGAAGAATAGAGATACATATAGAGGAAATTGAACAACAGTTTTGATTCCTTTATCACCTTGCACCAACTGAGTAACAAGGATCGTATAAAAGAATCTAACAACATTTAGCAAACACATTACGGGAGAAGCACAGTACAACAGGAAAACACACAACAAAGCTACCATGAAGGACAAGCCAATCAAGCATGCCACCTACTCTCCCCCATCTCATTGTATATCATTTAGGGAAGGTGGGTAACTCGCAAGAGGGATTATATCGACCAACACAGTAGGAATGATAGCCAATTTCAAACAAGGATCCTCTTGAGAATCAAAATGTTCGACACTAGGTGTAAGAGTTAATTGTGATGAAAGCATATTAGGTAAATCAATGTCAATGTCAATAGTTTCATATTCATCATTAACATCATCATTATCATCAAGAGTATCTTCTTCATCCAAATTAATCAAAATAGGATCTAAGATATGAATAGAATCATCATAATCATGCATATTAACATCATTATTAGTAACAACTTCTTCTAACACATCATGCATAGATTTATCCGAAGAAGGTAGAGATCTTTGAATAATATAATTACGAGCTTTAGCATGAGCACAATGCTTCTTACAACGTTCATTAGTAGATCGATTACATTTTGATTTATTTGAAATAGGTTGAGAACTAGGAGGAACAATCACAGGATCCTTCATAGGTTCTTTAGGAAGATCAATAGGATTATCAACAATAGGAGGAACAATCACAGGATCTTTGATAGGTTCTTTAGGAAGAGCGATAGAAGGAACTTGATTAAAGGAACTAGAAGTCATAGTTAAATGAGGTATAGAAGGTGTAGGCAAAAGACCGCTATTAAGATCCATAGGAGGTATTCTTAATTCAAGAATCTTACAATGTTTATAAGCTTGATATAAATGAAAAATATTATCAGGTCGAGGAGGACATGAATTAGGTAATGAAGGCCAAAAGAAATCAAGAGCAGCACAATCTCTGGGCCTATAAGGTTGATATAAACTATCATTAATCATCTTCACTTCTTCATCATGAATGAACTTAAGATACTTATGGATAGGTGAAGCAACAGCATGCATGGAATTCAACCAAGGCAAACCTAGATTAACTTGAAATTGATCAGAAGTAGGAACCACAACAAAGGTAGTGTTCACAATTTTTCCATAGAGTTCAACTGGTAAAGTAATAGAACCAAATGATGGATAAAGAAAACCATTGCAAGTTTGAATCCACACATCTGATGTATCATAAGAATCGCGTTGTAAGCTTTTCATAAAAATATTTTCTTCAGTAATCGCATTGACTAAGGATGTAGGATCAAAAAGACAACCATAAGTAGGTTTCTGAGAAATCCTATCATAAATGTGAAGGGGACCATCAGGAGCTTTAATAGTCTCAGAGTCATAAAAGGTAATCAAAAGTTCCCGAGGTCTTTTATTCTTAGGTTGTTGTCGAGTTTTAGGTTGAGTTTTCAATTTAGGCTTAGGTTTTGGTCGAGGTTGAGATTGAACTTGAGGTTGAATCTGAGGTTGAGGTTGAGGTTGAGATGGAGATACAGATCGACCAACATGCTCCACTTGATTAACAACATGATTGAGATCATCCATCTTTGAATCATACACAATTTCCATAGCAGATGGCTGAGCAATGGTATTAGTATCATGCGTAGGTAAAGGATTCGTATAGATTTGAAGGTTTTTATTAGGAAGAGAAATCAATTTGTTCCCACTACCATCAAGATTATACACAGATAAGGCATTAGATTCAATTAAGTCTTGAACCTTATGTTTTAAAGAATAACACTTCTCAGTATCATGACCATTCTAACTATGATATTGACAAAAAGCATTCGGATCAAAAGATTTAGATGCAATTGTAGCAAGTAAAAGAGGATGAATAGGAGGTAAAGTAATCATATTAGTAGTTAACAACCTATCCATAATAGCATGTAAAGATTTTGAAAGAGGAGTAAATGTACAATTTAATCGATAAGTAGTGGATGCAGAAGTGGCATTTTGAGATGCAACAACAACTTGATCAGCAACTGCATTTGCTTGTTTGTTTATCTTGACATAGTTGTTAAATTTTTTAAATTTGTTTGGATTAGGAGCAACATCACTTTTATCAACTAAAGCAAGAGCCATTGGAGTGTTTCTCTCAAATTGACTCACTTGTAATTGATAATGATGAAATGTTGCACAAAGTTTTTGAAAAGAGGTAAATTCAGTAAGAAGAATCTTATCTCTAATATCCTTTTGCAAATTTGAAATAAACATACGTTGAATATCAATATCAGGAACAAGATAGGAAATATGAGCATGCAAATGCTTAAATCTACCAATAAATTCAGTCAATTTTTCTTTAGCACTTTGTTTACAATGCATTAAATCAATCAAAGACACTTGTGGGCCAATGTTGTTTTAAAATTGTTGAATAAAGGCATTAGCAAGTTTTGGAAAGGAATCAATAGAATAAGGAGGCAAGGAACAATACCATTGTAAGGCCTTGTCATGGAAGGTTTGAGCAAACAGTTTGGCTAAAATCCTATGGTCATGAGCATAATCACTACAAAGGATTTGGAATGTTTTAATGTGATGAACAGGATCTCCTTTTCCATTATAATTCTCAAGGAAAGGCATATCGACTTGCTAAGGAATAGGAGTATGAATAATATCCAAGGACAAAGGACTTCCCTTGTCACATGTAGGAATACTAAACTTTTTTTGAGTTAAGGAAGCAAGTTGTTTTTGTAAGGATGACACAGTTTGAGCCAAACTGATGATTATTGAATCATTAGAGGAAATAGGAGGAATAGAAACATTAGACACACTTGGTAAAGTGTAAGAAGTTGTAGGAATAGAAGACACAACTAGAGGAACACTAAGAACTACAGTTGGAAGCATATTGGAATAAGTAAAAGGTACATTATCATATGAAGGTTGTGATGTAGGAAGGGACATAGGAGGAACACTCATAGGAATAGAGGGAACCGTCACAGTCACCAAAGAAGGAGTATAGGTAGGAATACTAGGTAAAGGATTAGAAGAGGGTTCAACACTAGTGATATGAGGAATTAACCCTAAATCTTGAGCTTCTTGAGCTAAAGGTTTGAAATTTGAATGCACAAGGTGAGTAATACCACATGAGAGGTTAACACCTGGATCACTATCATGAAGAACTTTCTTAAGAGCCTCTATAGCTTGAATAGAATCTTGATTATGGTTCTCTTGAATAAGCCAATTACCCATTTTATCAAGTTCAGTTGAAAGTTTTTGGACTTGTTCAGGAGGAACTCTTAAAGCATCATCCTCATCATGAGATGAGTGAGAAGAGTTTTGCTCCATAGTAGGATTGGAATCATTGAGAATCAAATTATCATTCGGGACCCTAAGGAAAGGAGAGGAAGATTCAAGATCAAAGGCACCCATGAGTCTATGACTTCTTCTAACCAGAATGTTATAAGTAAGACTAGTAGTAGTAAAGCTCATAAACCAATGCAACTCAGATGAACTAAACTAAGAACACATAAAGCATGAATATTTTTGAATTTTTGAAATCTAATTAGCATGCAAGATTTAACACACACAATAAGACAAAGGGAAATCTAACACCAAAAAGAAAGAGAATAAGCTTGTCGGGTTTACCAAAATGAATAGGGGTAAAATGGAATCACCTCTATCTAGTGTAATGTATGGGGGAAATATGAGATCCACTCCTCAATCCAAATTCCCAAAGGAGAGATCCAGTTTGATCAACCAAAAGGTTAATACACAATCGAATCAATCTATGGAGGATATGAAAGAGATAGAAAAACCCTATATTTCCCTATGGAGAATTGTGCGTGAAATCTAAAATAATTCAAATACAAGTACTAACCTCAAATTAGGTAAAATCTAGAAAATGTCAATTTCTGATGTCTGTGTGTACTTTTAGGAAATTCTGCAATTTGTTTCGGATTGGAAATGTCAAGACGGAGAAAACCCAAAAATATTTTGTCTTTCTGACAGCAGGTAGTCTTTGACTCTCATAAAAGGTCAAAGGCTACATTCTTTATTTCAAGGTCAATTCTGACTTTGTTTGCAGATCTCGAAAGTTCACCAAAGAGGGTATCCAAATCCGATCTCAGATCTAAAATTTCATACCTGTACCTACAAGAAAAAGGGGGGTTTTGTTTGTATGGGGGGTTTTCCTTGGTCAAACCCCAATTTAGGAATTAACCTTGAAATTGAATTGAAATGTAGTATGCATAAACAAAGTAAATGAAACAATTCACCTCCCTTATGTTGAAATCCTTGTAGAGGATTCGAATCCTCAAATCCACAAGTAGGAATGCTTCAATGGATGTAGAATGAATGTAGGATGTCTCAAATCAATGGCATTTGATCTTCAACATGAATCTTGAATTGATCTTTGCATATGAGGAGGCTTGGACGAGTGTAGAAGGATGGATCTTCAAGGGGGTTCCAAAGAGATTGAATCCTTCAATGGCTAACAATACATCTCCTTGATGAATTAATGCATGAACACTTGAATGCTTGAAGGCTTTCTTGAATGCTTAAATTCACTTGCTTGCACTTGAGATCTCACTCATGAAATTTCTTGAGAGATGTGGATGGCAAAACTTGATGATCTAAATGAGAGAGGAAGGCCTCCTTTTATAGTGAACTAGGGCACAATCTTCTAGAGGGGCCACCTTGGAGAATTAAATCCCAATTAGATCCTAACCTTTAGAAAATGTACCTAGATTAAATGTAATTTAAGGATTTACCATTCCGAAACCCGAAATGGTCGACCCAGAGGTGAGAAAACAAATATCCCCAAAATCCAACACCCAGAAATCAAGGAAAATTGAAATCTGGACAGGGGTCAAGGACAAGCTCGACTCTGACCTAGGTCAAGGTCAAGGTCAATCCTGACCAGGTCAGGGTTGAGCTCAACTTTGACCCATAAGGTCTACTTTGACCTTGTGGTCAAAAACCTCAGGATCTTGACCCAAAATGCTAGGAAATGCAGATATGAAGTGAAAATCAGGTGCAGTGGAAAGCAAAATAGGGGGAAAAGTCAGATACATGCAAAGAACCTATCAAAGTGCTTAACATGACCCCAGACCACTTACTCAAAGGGCTAAATGCTCTTATCATGGAAGTGCTTCCATTTTAAGATGATACATTAATATCTACCATTTTATGTGAAAGAGTTGATGGTCAACAATTTTACAAGCTCTCATGCTTGAATGGTGCATGCATAAATTGCGGAGGTTTGTGACATTTTCCAATTTGTCAACATATGTAGAGTACATGCAATCAGTAATGAAATAGTGGAGTTTTTAAAATATAAGACAGTGACATACAATCTAAAAGATGGAAAAGAGGCTAAAAGATGTGATTTAGTAATTGAAAAAATTCCAGTGTACCAGTTCATGGAAATTTTTCGTAAAAAAATTATTAATGAGTATGCAAGGCATACACATAGAGCATGATGGTTGGATATGAAATTCAAGTTGTGCAAGGACACATTCCCACTTGATACCATTATTTTAGTTGAGGAATTTGTAGAGAACTCCACACTACAACCAAAGAATGAGGTGCAAGCAAAGTATTAAAGCTCTCAACAGGTTGCTATATTTGTTCATATAGAATTCATGCATTCACCTGATACTACAGAGGAGAATAGGAAGATATTGAGGTAGTATCATTTTTATATCAATGATGATCACTCACATTCTACAAAGTTTATACATGATTACTTTCAACTATTTTGTGGTGATTTGGCTAATAGAGGCATATCATATCATCGACATATCATATGGTCAGATAATTGTGCATCACAATTCAAGAATTATTAGATGTTTTATTGGTTGTGCAGGATGCATAAGATTACTGGAATTCAATATATGTGGAATTTCACAGAGACCGATCATGGAAAGGGAGAGCACAATGGTGCAAGTGCATGTATTAAAAAAGCCTTAGCATGTGAAGAATTAAAGTACACAGAGAAAGCAACATTGTCAGATGTGAGATGTATTTTCTAATGGTGTAATGCTAAAATGGTTCTAGGTAATGAAGGTGAGTCTATGGTTCATAGATTTTTTTCGTTAATGGATGAAACTAACATTGCACCATATAAGGATTTTTGTGCACTAATAGGATCGAGTGAGCTACACACTTTTAGAAGTTGTAATGCAGGTTCATGGAGAATCCACACATGACATATGGTATGCTTTTGTTCATCATGTGTAGATGGAGATTGGGATGGGTGCAAATCAAAGGAATGGGTTGACGAATGGTATACATGTATTTTGAGCCCACTTGTCTCCTCTCATCCCCATGAATCACTACAACTGATAGAAATGGAATCATCCATTGAGTTTGATCACTTATCTGATCTAATACAACTAGGTAAATTTTCCACATAAAAATAATCTCAAATTTAGTACTTTAACATAAATATTCATCAAACTAATGTCCTCATTATGTTTATATCATTGTAGGCCATTTTTTTTTTGTTATTGTACCTAACAACAATCAAGAAGGGATAGATTATTATTTTTGTCATTGTGTTGAGGAAAAAAAGAAATTGGATCACTCGATTATCAACGGTGAAGAATTAGAATACCCTATAAGAGCAGTGGTTGTAACTGGTACATGGCTTATGTGGTATGCTATGAAGAACCCTAGGCTATGGTTGTTCAAGAATTGGGAGACACACTGAAAGATTCTTCATTATTCAAATCTCGTTGTTGCATCAAATGTCTACTTGATAAAATATGGGGGAAGACCACATAATAAAATTCTTTGGAAGGTTTGTGAGTCAAACCACGAGGCAATACTTGAGACAATCAAGGGTAGGAAAAATCCAATTGGTTCATTGGACTAAATGGAGATACAAAATATTGTAATGTAAAATCTATTTGAATACATGTGCATAATACAAATCCAATTCTAACTTATCTTGACACCACACACAAGGACCCTGATCTAGGCTTCCCAATGCACCTACAGCCTCCATTATGTCAAAACTTCAAATAGGGTTTCCACCTTGATTCTAACACCATATAACATCTTAACATGGTCTATATACCATGTTTCACCAACCCATCAAGTCTGGTCAACTCATCTTCCACCAATCCACTCCAACAGCCCTTTAGGCCGGCTTGTAGCCTTCACCAGTCACAAATCAGCCTTTTTATTCCAATGTTCCCAAACAAATCTAGAAACTAATCACTGATTTAGATACCCTTTTGGGTTCTCTAAATCATCCCCAAGTCTCAAGGTAGACTCCTTTGGACCATATGTTAGATCCAATAACCTAGCACCCACTAAATAGGCTTAATTCACCCTCATTTGCAAAGAAACTCAAAAAGATACTCATCCCCTTGACTCCCAACCAAGGAAAAGTATTTAATAAGGTTTAAAAGAAAAATATTCTCAATGTTTTAAGGCTTCATTCCTCACCTACACTTCTAGCCACCAAACCCTTCCTTCTAGGGTCACACAACTAGGGTTTGTTCAAAAAGACCTTCAACACTATCTCCAGATCAAACCAATACTTCCAAAACATCATTTTGATCCCATACAACAATAATACATCATGAAATGTATCTATTCTTAAGGGCCTTCACTCTCCAAGTGACTGGTGCAAGATCGACACCCTTGAATTAGCAAACTACCACCTCTATGTGGCTTCCAAACACATCATCTCCATATCCCTACATAAACACACTATGATAAAAGGATAAAAATGCATATTTAAACCTCTCCCACCAATAACAATAGCCACAGGGGTGGGAGAGTCACTTCATTGTGAAGACTTCAAACCCAAAACACTGAATGTACCCTCTAAAGCCCAGTCACAGTCAAGCACCAATCAATTCCTTGACTTTAATAACAATAAAAATACTTAAGGTATTGTATAAACATGTAAACACAATACAATCTAATGTTCTTACACCATAATCCAACCAAGAACATGTTCTATCCAAGCATATGAATGCACTGTTACACTGACTGTTCCATGGGCAGATTCATTATTGCAGAGAATTTGATTGTTTTAATTGATTCAGAATCATTACATTAGTTCTTCTTCACACCATACTCCAACATGCCATGCCCACTCACATGGATCTCCAATGAAATAGACTCCCACACTCCAAGAACCGACTGCAACCATTCCTAACTACCCAAAAAAAGTCTAAAAATTGACTGTCAACCAAAATATGATTAAATAGTGTTGTCAAGTTGACAACCAATGTTGTCAACCTAAAAACATGATTCTAATTCCCCTCTTATAACCTTGAAAAGGTTTAAAATAACCTTATTAATCCAAACTAACCACCTAGCGTCCATATGAGCCTTATACGCCATAGTTGAACATGCAACTTTACATCTTTTTACCATCTTTTGCACTTTTGAGTGCATTTACATGTTTTGATGGTATTAATAGCCATATAACAATCTTATATATCCCTATAGGCCTTTGACCCTTAAATTTGACCTTGGATCCTGTTAACTCTTTTTCTTGCAGGAGAAACAACTAGAACACCAGAGTGCTCTCTCCCTTTTACGCTCTTTGTCCAATCAAGAGAAAGGCTAATGCAACAAGGATTTGAATCCTTCTTCACTTCGGGCTCCACGGACCCAAGTAGGTACACCTACAAACATATGCTTCACTTTTGTTCTCACATCCCAGTGACTAGATTCAAGAACACATTGTTCTAGAAACAAATCAATACGATAAAGTTCCTGAAATACATCAACAACTTGAAGCTGATTGAATGCTGCAACAAACCTTTCATAAAACAGACACACTAATTCATCTTTCCTTCTCCCTACTTCCATTTTTAGGAACTCAATTTCCTTTGCCCGAATTTCATGCTTAATCATTGCAAGATTATTTTCATCTTCTTCAAAACCAAACAAAAGAAAAGAAGATCTAGGAATAACATCTAGATTTACACAATTTGTTGTTTCAGATGACATAACTTCTTGACAGTGCGTCTTTTCTCTTCTACAACTTATGCAGTCACAACTTCATAACTAACATACTTCTCACAACATTTTTACCACAGAAATTCATAGAAAAGAAGTATGTGAAACTTACAACAAATTTCCTTGACTTAGTGACTATATCACTAAATAAGGATCACATGCCATAGCAGAAAATTTGAATGGAGAAAAACCTGGAAGGATTTTTTGTTGCTGCTGTAACTTCACTTTTTGATGTAAAATCTGAAGAACACCTTCAAATTTTAGGTTCATCTTGACACAAAGTCACCACCTCTTCTCAGAGGAAATAAAAAAAAATTTACTGATCTTCGCTCTGAAAATGTTCAGATTCTGGGCACTTCACACAACAACAGAGCCGCATATATTTAAACTTTCACAACAAAAAATCCAGGTATATACAGATCTGAAAATGATTTTCAGAATTCTAAAACATTGAAGACTCTTTTCCCACATGAACTTTGGCTAGACTCATGGGTTCAACTAAAAACAATAAGGAAACTCAAATGTATCCTCACTGCTTATGCAACTGCAATACTTTGCTTCCCCAGTAGAGTCGCCATTTTGTTAGCTATTTTTCTTGCATTGGCAAATAACTAGATCACAAACCTGATCTCTCCCTTTTGATGCTCTTTTCCTAGCAAGAGAAATACTAACTAACAAGGATGAATTCCTTATTCACTTCAGGCTCCACGGACCCAAGCAGGTGTACCTTACAACATCTACCTCAAATGATAGTCTCTCTACAAACCATAGGCAGGTATAAACATGGATTAGATAGAACACTAATGTCCTGTGAAGGGATTCACTACTCTGAGTGAATCAAGGGATGGCTTCCAACCCATCATACTTGATTTATCATTCAACACACCAAAACATAAAATGAAATGTGATTGATTTTAATGATTTTAGATGCAAGTCTGGTGCAAAACCAGTGCCTTATCCTAGGGTGCAGAGTCAAATTTAGAAAACATCCACAAAACTTCATCAATTCAAAAACACCTGAAATCAATACCCTGCCTTACAGACTACCATTTTCACTACAAACACATGATCACCAAATCTATACATTATTTAAATTCTCAGAGATTATCCAGCCAGATTTACTCCTTCCTTGAAGGAAACTTATGGACAAACTCACAGTCTACCTTGTAAACAACAAATTGGACATTGTCGTACAAATCCAATTCATAAGAACTTCCAAAACACACAGAAACATCAGAATACTTGCAATGAGATTCCAGTCATATTTTATTGATAAAACTTGTTTCAGTACACTCAAATTAACATTACACTTAGGCTAAAATAGTAAGTTCAGAACCAAGCTTGCATTAATGGAACTTGCATTGGATTTCTCCCTGGGAGAACCAAAATTCAGAACCCTCTACCCTGAAAGAATTGCAAAATAAGAATGAGAAGAGGAACATTCCAGAAGGAATCAAGAGAGGAGACTTGTCAAATTCTTCATCTGATGAATCATCCCTCTGAACTAAATGAACAATCTGCTCTTTTTTCCTGAGAACACCTATCTTCATCTCCTCAAACTACCCCATGAGTCACTGGATTCAAAAAACTCAGATATTTTCTTGACCCCCTCTTCCTTTCAAATGCAAATATCTCCAACTGACAAACATGTGCACTGAAATTGATCGCAAAAATGGAATCTTCTCGTCGAGACCTTTCCGGCGGTATATAATAGTCCATAGTTGGGCGAAAAATAAAGCCCCCAGCCATTAAAATGGTCTCCCAGGTCTATAACTTCAATATTTAAATTTTTGATATAGTCAAAACTATATGAAAACATGTTTATAACTTTGATTTTTCAAGTTTGAATCTGCACGAGAAGGAATACAATGTTAATTTTTTAACCCCTGCAGCGGGACCCACTTGACACGTGGCAGGACCGGATTGGCCGCCCTGCCACCTCATCAGGCTACCACATGTCAGCCTGTCGCATGTTTGTAAGGGCTGAAGTTTGCCCTTGTGATCATGTGACCACTTGACACATGTCCATTCTCCTGCAAAATTTACTTACCTTTAGCACATGGGCGCAGGCACAAAAATTGAGGTAGTCGGAGCATACGCGGGCAGAGTCTCTGCTACTTTATTCAACTTTCAAGTGTGCGCTTCTTCTTATTAAGACTTGAAATGTTGTTACCCACATCAATGTGGGATATATATTTATAGAGAAAAACTACCTTTTCTTCTTGCGTTCACTTCTATATTTCATGGCACTGGCTATTTCGCTGGCATCCATTCATGTTGGCACCACCATTGGTTACCACTGGCCTGGTTTTAATGCTAGCATCCATGCATACTACGCAAGGAACTTCATAATGTGTGTGAGACCCGGTACTCAGTGTGAAGTCCCTCAATTATCTAATATGCTAACTGTTTAAACTTGTCCTTTGCGTGAGCTATTTCCTTCACAAGCATGCCTCCACCTAATCAAAACGTGGGTTCCCTTGTCCCTTTACGCAGCATACATCAAGATTGAAGTCTCCAAATCTTGGTGAGTTGCGCACATCTTTACATGCGCATGGCACCATCTTGCTGATTGTGCAAGCCCTCCTTTGTGTTGTTGGAAGACACCCCAGCTCATTTTCAAATTGTGCGCTAGCAGCTTTCAAACACATGCCAGGCAACCTCATTTTGGGCCCATGCAACCATTGTATCAATTGGCATATGCACTGTCGCCCCTTTAGATTTGAACAACCTACCTTTAATTGTGCACGGGCTTCATTGTTTTCAAATTCCCTGGCACTTCCATTGCATGCGCGGGCCAAGTGCATGAGCCTACAAAATATGCAAGCAAATTCCCACTTTACTTCGCTAGAGGCCTTCAACACATGGCGCAAGGCACCATACACACATTTCACTGGCAGCCTCCAATTTGCCATGCTAGCTCCCAATTTGTTTTTATACGTGGGTTGCTTGATCCATTTGCGCAAAGCCCATCATTTCCTTTATCTTCATTGCAGGTTGTTCACATAAACCTCCTCTCACATTATTATGTGCAGGCAACACCCTGGCATCATACACAAGCCGAGCTGGCATTCCTTATTCCCCTAATTGTGAGCTCAAACTCACATGAGCACTCCCAACCATTTTCCACGCAAGTAATCCCCATCATATCCTCTTTTTGCATTGGTAGCTCTTAAACTATTTACACTAGCTTTGTCCCATCTTCATTTCATGAACGTGCAGCTTCATTGTTGAATTGCGTGAGTTCTTTGGTGACTTGGCTGCTTGCGCCAACACCTCTCCTTTGGCTTCTTCATGTGCTGGAAGCCCCTTGCAACTTATGTAATCTTCCTTTGTATCTATGTATTGGGACTGCATTGTCACTGATTTACAACCTTTCGTGAAAATTGCCAGTTGCATATATTGTACTATTTCGAGCTACATCCTTTGTGGCATTTGCAACTTGCTTGATGAGGCTTGCACCAATATACTTCACTTCAACCTTAAACTCAATGCCTTTGCAATGGCGACCTCATCCTTAGCGACCTTAGGGGTTCCAAAACTTTTCTCTATAATGACATTGCATTCCTTAGGTCCCATAGTCACCTTCATTACATTTGCAAGTTATTCCACACTTTGCAAACATTGCAATGCATGCTTTGCTTTAAAAATGGATCTCTTTTCCTTGTTTTAGAGCTATTGACTGAGCACAGGCTGAAAAAACACTTGCAATGGCTTCTTGAGAAATTATGCCAAGAGAGCCAATTATGAAATCAAATTGATGAGCCAAATTTTTCAAGGAAAAGTGGCTTCCCGATTAATCTTAACAAATATACATCCAATGCCCCAAATATAAAATGGCAGGAGTATATCTAGAATATACCGCTCTTCGATCATGAAGAAAGAACTTGACCCCCCAGAGATTTTGACTTGAGGATCCAAAAGTTGCACCTCAATGTTACCTTCTGCTCATCTTTTGCAATCTCTACAACACTATCAAATATCACTAACTGGTCTCCCGGAGCGGCTTTAAAAATTGACTAGAACCACTGATAAAAATCCATCGTCTGACTGACATAAACTTTGAGATGCATAGAATCACCTTGCAAAATGACATCCCTTGACTATACTCAAGGTGAAATTTATTAACCTCTGAAGTTGCCCTTTTCATTCTGCATCTACAAACAGTGATCAAAAAAGCAAAAATTGCATCCGAAATTAGCCTTGAAAAGTGCACAAATGGATTGGCAGGATGCTCGAATCAGAATGAGATACAGTACAACTTGTCAACAATACAGGACAATAAGAATTTTGACAATAGGATCATCCTGTGAAAATTTATTAGCAGGCAAAGAAGGCCTCTGACAAACTTGCAGGAAACATAACTGGGCAATTTGCACTTTTTGCAAACAGAAAGGGTCTGGCAAATTGACCAAATGAATATGTCAAGAGCCACAATCTTACAACATGGAAGTATTTTATGTCTACTATACACTGAGACAAACATACTGATGACCTGATCAACAGGGCATGAGTTATTCACAGTCAAAGTAGGGCTCTGGAAAATTGGTGAATAACCAAATAGTGCAAAACACGAAAGCTGCAAATGGAATCAGCTTCAATTTCTCATCAGATGGATTCATCACGAACCACAAACTGATAGGGGTAGAGTAAAACTTGTCTATAATGTAGGGAAATGATTAAAATCTTTCTACCAATCCACCGGGTACAAGTTATAACATGTCAAATAGGGCCTCCAAGAATAATTGAACAAGTGCACAAGTGCAAAACTAAGAAAACACCTCCGAAAGGGGATGAATAAATAGGGTCAAAACTTATCACAGAGGCCTAAAACCTGACACATAGAGAGTATGCAATGCGTACAACAAGATGCTAGGCTCAGATTTTCATGACACTCTTGAAGGTGTGAAATATAAGCTGACAAAGTACCCCTTCCCAGTGACTTTAACACTTGGCAATTTCTACATTCAGACCCTCTAGGAATGAAATGACGCAAACCCATTTGAACATGCAACTTTAGGACTCATAATAAACCACTGAAACATATGAAAGGCAATGGACAAATGAATTTTTATGAAACCACCCAGAAAACACCCGGTTCCCACATGCATCCTGAAAGCAAAAATGATACAGATGCATGCTAATGTGTCCCATTCCTCAAAATTTTAAGGGTACCAATAGATCCATTAAGTGATCCTACTTAGGTTGCATAGTTAACCGTCATGCCATTAAATGGCTTACATAGCATCTTTATTGATCATAATATCAAATGATCCCAAAATCATTACAAAAATGATGAAAACAATATAAAATGTCCAATCATGGTCCAATACATTATCAAATGACCTCAAATTGTGTTTTCCCATCACCCAAGGATCCACAATGACCCTGGTGTACTTCCCTTTCTCTGGAGTTGACCCCGGTGTACTTCCCTTCTCCCAATGCACCTAGAGCCTCCACTATGTCAAATCTTCCAAAAAGTCTTCCACCCTAGTTCTAAATTCTTAGAACACCTCAACATGGTCCATATGCCATGTTCCACCAGCCCTCCAAGTCTGGTCAAGTGATCTTCAACCCAATCCACTCCATTAGCCTTCCAGGCTAGTAGCCCTCACCAATCACAAATCATCCTTTTTCTCCCAATCCTCCCAAACAACTAAAGGAAATCTTGATTGTTTTAGATACCTTTTGGGTTCTATAAATCCTACCCAAACTCCAAGATAGACTCCTTTGGACCATCTAGTAGATCCAATACCCTAGCAATCACCAACTACGCTTGATTCCATCCCCATTACAAAGAAACTCATAGAAATATTCACTCCCCAACCTCCCAACCAAGAAATAGTCTTTCATAAGGTTTAAAAACAAAATATTTTCAATTTTTTAAGGTATCAACACCTACCCATTCTTGTAGCCACCAAACCCTTATTTCTAGGGTCACACAACTAGGGCCTACTCAAATGGAACCTTACAACTTCCATATCAAACTAGTTGATCAAACACATCAGTATGGATCCCAAAATCCATAATCCACCATAAAAACATCCACTCTTAAGGATTTTTGCTCACTAAAATGATTGGTGCCAAAATAGGGCACTCATCACACCATAAAATCCTTCATTCAGTGATCTCTCAAACACAATCCATCATATTGTAGCATTGAAAAATCTATTCCAATAGCTCTGAATGGCTAGATAAATGCTAGTGGCAACCTCGTTTGGCACACAGAGTCGCTCAAACACTGCCAACCACTCTGGGCTGAAGTATCCCTCAAGGTGCACTCAGCATGAAATTAGCGATCTTTACGGGGTCATATCTCAGAGCTCATGCAAGGTAGCATCAAACTGTTAGGTGCTACAGGACCATGTTGCCTAGGCCTACAATAACCTATATCAGTTTTTAGAGCTCCAAGTCTATTTATAGTTGGCACCACATTCTCCATTGATGTCAAAACTCAAAGTGTTCTTTAGTTGAAATGAACAACATTGTGTATCTTTCAAACCGTCGATTGTAGCATCAAACTGTCTAGTCCAACAACTTTGAATGGTTAGGTAAACGCTAGTGGAAACTCCATTTGGCACATAGAGTTGCTCGAACGCTGTGAACCACTCCAGGCTGAAGTGTCCCTCAAGTTGCACTCAGCATAAAATTGGGGATCTTTATAGGGTCATATCTAGAAGCTTGTGCAAGGTAGCATCAAACCGTCAGGTGATATGGGACCATTTTTCCAAAGTCTACAATAACCTATCTCAGTTTTCAGAGATCCAAGTTTGTTTATATTTGGCACCACATTCTCAGTTGATGTCAAAACTTCAAGTGTTCCTCAGTTGAAATGGACAACATTATGTATCTTTCAAATCATCAGTCGTAGCATCAAACTATTTGTTCCAACAGCTCTGAATGGTCGGGTACACTAGTGGAAACCTCGTTTAGCACACAGAGTCACTCGAATGCAACCAACCACTCTAGGTCAAAGTGTCCCTCAAGGTCCCTTCAACATAAAATCGGTGATCTTTATGGGGTCATATCTCAGAGCTCGTGCGAGGTAGCATCAAACCATCAAGTGCTACAGGACCATGTTACCTAGGCCTACAATAACTATCTTAGTTTTTAGATATTCAATTTCATTTATATTTGGCAACACATTCTCAGTCGATGTCAAAACTCGAAGTGTTCCTTAATTGAAATGAGAAACATTGCGTATCTTTCAAACCATCAATCGTAGCATCAAATCATCTAGTCCAACAACTCTGAATGGTCGGGTAAATGCTAGTAGCAACCTCATTTGGCACACAGAGTCACTCGAACGCTGCCAACCACTCCGAGACGAAGTGTCCCTCAAGGTGCACTCAACATGAAATTGGTGATCTTTACAGGGTCATATCTCGGAGCTCATGCAAGGTAGCATCAAACTGTTAGGTGTTATGGGGCCATGTTTTTTAGGCCTACAATAACCTATATTGGTTTTCAAAGATCCAAGTTTTTTTTATATTTGGCACCACATTCTCAGTTGATGTCAAAACTCGCAGTCTTCCTCAATTGAAATGAGCAACATTGTGTATCTTTCAAACCGTCGGTCGCAGCATCAAAACATCTATTCCAAAAGCTCTGAATGGCCAAGTAAATAGTACTAGCAATCACTTTTGGCACACAGAGTCGCTCGAATGATGCCAACCACTCCGAGCTGAAGTGTCCCTCAAGGTGCACCCACATGAAATCAGTGATCTTTACGGGGTCATATCTCGGAGCTCATACAAGGTAGCACTGAACTATCAAATGCTAGAGGACCATGTTGTTGAGGCCTACAATAACCTATCTCTATTTTTAGAGATCCAAGTAAGTTTATATTTGCAACCACATTCTCGGTTGATGTCAAAACTTGTAGTGTTCCTCAGTTGAAATGAGCAACATTGTGTATCTTTCAAACTGTCGATCATAGCATCAAACCGTCTAGTCCAATAGCTCCAAATGGCTGGGTAAATGCTAGTGGAAACCTCATTTGGCATACAGAGTCACTCAAATGCTACCAACCACTCTGGTCCAAAGTGTCCCTCAAGGTGCACTCAACATGAAAAAGGTGATCTTTACGGCGTCATATCTCAGAGCTCGTGCAAGGTAGCATCAAACCATTAGGTGGTACAGGACCATGTTAGGAATGAATGGTAAATTTTTTGGCAGCCATTCTATAGTAGTTGTTGTTGCATTCATGACTATGATTGTCATTGATGTCAACACAGTGATTTATCAATGACTTGCAAAGAAGCAAACAGAGTTTGGATTAGCGCACATGGGTTATTGTAGTTGGAGCTATGAGATGTTGAGGTTATACTATTTGATATGTTATATGTCTATGGTTAAGAGTGAAGATAGTAATTCATTCATCCATGGAAGTTATGATCATTTTGGCGAAAATAGTATTCAGGCAGTGTTCCTGAGTAGCGGTTTGTGGAAATCGGATGATATCTCCTAATTAGGATGGAATCTGGTTTTCTGTACTTAAAGGGAATTTAAAGACACATTGATAGTGATGTGGATGATAGCATAGACTTTGAGGTCACATGAGTGAATATTTATTGTATTTGGAAGTCGACAGTTGTGTGTAATTTTGGTGTAGTGTGTGGAAACTTTTATTTTGTAATTGTATGTCGACTCGTTTGTAATTATTTAAGTGTGGTATAAAGGAAGGAATGTATTTCATTTTTGAAGTGTGAAGTTGTGATTGTGTGTGATGATCTATGCATGAAGTGAAGAAAAGAGCTAAGTATGAAAGGGAATTTGTGAAGGAAGACATGCGAAGTATAGAGATCTGAAATTGAGATATGATGTAATAGTGAGTGCGGTTTGGCACAATCATAGAAGAGGTAACATATTATTATATTGATTAATGTAAAGATTATTTGGGTAGTTTGTTCAATGATCTTACCCTGAAGCTATTTGGGCAGTGGGTCCTTTTGTCTTCCATAACTCTTAACAGGGTTAGAATCTTTTAACAAAGATTCAAAATCTCCTAACAGGGATTCATATGTACTGAATGTATTTCATAAGACTCCTAACAAATTCCATCCTTTCACAAGGAATATTCATATTAGTGCATCTTTTTGGGGCATCATTCCCATTGGGGTTTACTTTTTGATCAAGAGGTTCCCTAGTCAACATATCTTGTGTCATTGTGTTATTATCTATGAATATCTTTCTATGCTGGTAATTATATTGCTTATGGTTTAATGTTGTTGAAGATGATAAAAGTTATAATTATCTGATAACTGATTCACCCCCCCCCCCCTCTCATTTATCTTGGTGGACTTTACTTTCTAACAATCGGTATCAGAGCATCATGTCCTTGAAAAAGAAGTTTAAAAGCTTAAGGAGATCCATGGTGAATTTCAGGAAAGAAAGCCCTAAGTTTGATGGAGTAAATTTTGATAGTTGGAAAGAAAAGATGAAGACACACCTACTATGCTTAGGACTAGGTTATTGGTTGATTACAAAGAATAATAAGACTATCATTGAAGAGGACAATCTTGAAACATGTACTGCGGGAGAGAGAGAGAGATATTCATGTGTAACATACTTGCAAAAGAAGCAGTTTTGACAGCACTTCCAGAAAATGAGTACAGTCAAGTAAAATATTTGAAAAAACCTCATGAAATTTGGAATGCTTTACGCTCTACTTTTGAAGGTGTTGAACATGCAAAAAGAGTTAGATTACATAATTGGATATGTGCATTTGAAGATATAAGAATGTTGGAAGATGAATCTATTAGAAGTTATATTGGTAGAATGTCAGAAATCATTACAGGTGTAAAATCTTGTGGAGGAACAAAGACAAAGAATGAAGTGATATGGAAAATTCTAAGGACATTGACTCTTCTATTTAAGTAGACAACATAGATGATTGAACAAGTGATACCTTGTACAACAAAATTTACAAGAGAAACTCTTCTCAAAAGATTGGAAGCAACAAAAATGAACCTGAGATTATCAGGAGACTTACCTAGAATGGAGACAGCATTCGGTGCTCTTAGTGTTTGCCCTACTTTGTCAAGAAGCATCAGTATGAGCAGAGATTATGCTGGCAGTAGCAGATCTAGAAATGAAGAAGACAAGAAGATTGAAGAAGGTATTGCCTTGCTTGTGAAAAGAGAACCAGATGGTAAGAAAATATTTAAATGTTGGACTTGTCAAGAATATGGTCATTTTGCATCTAAATGTCTTAAGAGAGTTAAAAAGTACAAAAATAATTTCAAACCTAGAAGATCTAAGGAATGTTATTATGCTAATGATGAAGATCTTGAAGCTAGTATAGAAAGAACTTTAAGTGAAAGTGATACTGAAAATAATGATGACATAGGATTTGTAGCAATTAAAGAAGAGAATCATGAAATTGATGTTAAGGAAGAAAAAGCCATAGTTTCTCAAGTTGAAAAGAAATCTGATTGGATTATAGATAGTGTTTGTTCACATCATATGACTGGAGACATGAAAAAGTTCATAAAGCCAAATGAATATGATGCAGGAGTTGTTAGAGTGGAAACAATGCACCTTGTTTGATTAAAGGTATAGGATCTATTACTCTTGATGGAAAGACTAATACTGATGATGTTTATTTTGTGGATGGATTGAAACATAATCTTTTGAGTGTTGGATACTTAGTTGATAAGGGATATCAAGTTTGGTTTACTGAGAAAACTTGTGTGATAAAGGATAAAGATGGAAATCTGATTGGAACTGGATCTAGAACCAGAGGTAATGTATTTCAGTTGAATCCTACTGAGATGACATGTTTGATTACTAAGATTGATGAAAGTTGGTTATGGCATAGAAGGTTTTATCATATAAACTTTTATAACATTGTAAAAGTAAGTACTACACTTGCAGTAAGAGATTTACCAAAAATTATGAAGCCTACTAACATGATTTGCAAAGAATGTGTAATGGCTAAATAGAAGAGAAGTTCTTTTCCTAGTAAGAAGTTTACATCTACAGAGAAGCTGGAGATTGTTCATACATATTTGAGCAGTCCTACTAGGACTAGAGGATTCTATGGAGAAAGGTATTTTATGATTCTTGTTGATGAATTTACAAGAATGATGTGGATTGCATTTCTTAAAGAAAAATCTGAAGCATTTGATAAGTTTAAGATTGTTAAGAATAAAGTTGAGAATGAATCTGGAATCAAGATTAAATGTTTGAGATCTATTAGAGGTGGAGAATTTATTTCTAGAGAGTTTAACAATTTTTGTGAAGAAAATGGCATTAAAAGATAGTATTCAGCCCCTAGAACACCTGAACAAAATGGCATTGCAGAAAGAAGGAATAGATCAGTGACTGAAGTAGCAAGAGCTATGTTATTTGAAAATGATTTGGCGAAGATATTCTAGAGAGAAGCAAGGAACACAGCAGTGTATAAAATGAATAGAGTACAAATTAGAGCAGACACAGACAAGCCACCTTATGAATTATGGTTTGGACATGGACCCTCACTTAAGTATTTTAGAATTTTTGGAAGCAAATGTTATATAAAGAGAGATGATGATATTGGAAAGTTTGATCCCAAAAGTGATGAAGGTATATTTATTGGATATCCTTTGAAAAGAAAAGAATATAGATGTTTCAATAAAAGAACTAAGACTATTGTTGAAAGTGCAAATGTTAAAATTGATGAAAAGTTCAAAATTCAGGAAAGAATGCTTGATTATGAATCTGATCAAGAAGCTCATCCTAAACCTAACACTGGATCTACTAAATTGTTTTATGAAACTGACATTGATTTGTTGAATGAAAGCCACAGTGAAGTTATTGAAGAACCTACATCTGAAGAGAGATCTGAGACAGTGCCACCTAGCAAGAGTTTGTTAAGGAAACATCCTTTTGAACAGATTATTGGGAGCATCAAAAGAGGAGTTCTAACTTGAAATAAGGCACCAGAACAATTATTTTTTATTTCTCAAATTGAACCTAAGACTACTAATGAAGCTTGTGAAGATGAAAGTTGGACTAATGCTATGAAAGAAGAACTAGATTAGATTGAAAAGAACAAGACATGGGAATTGGTCCCTAGACCTAAAGACAAGAATGTTATTGGAACTAAATGGGTATTTAGAAACAAGATGAATGAACAAGGAGAAGTAGTAAGAAACAAATCAAGATTGGTATGTAAGGGTTACTCACAACAAGAAGGAATTGACTATGAAGAAACCTTTGCACCTATTGCAAGAATTGAAGTAGTAAGAATGTTTTTGGCATATGCAACTCACAAGAAATTCAAAGTGTATCAGATGGATGTGAAGTCAGCATTTCTGAATGGAGAATTGGAAGAAGAAGTCTACATTGAGCAGCCTGAAGGTTTTCCTTTAACTCAAGAAGGAGACATGGTATGTAAATTGAAGAAAGCTTTATATGGACTTAAACAAGCACCTAGAACTTGGTATGCAAGACTGGATAAGTATTTGTTAAAGTTGGGATTTACAAAAGGAACAATTGATAACAATCTATACACAAAAGAAATTGAAAATGGTTTGTTAGTTATAGTTATTTTTGTTGATGACATTATCTTTGGAGGAGAAGATGAAGCTAGTGACAAATTTGCTGATGAAATGAAGACTGAATTTTAAATGAGTATGATTGGTGAGATGAAATACTTTTTGGGATTACAGATAACACAAAACAATGATGGTATCTTTGTACATTAGACAAAGTACTTGAATGACTTTTTGAAAAGATTTGGAATGGAGAATTGTAAACCAGTTGGAACACCTATGGTGACCGGACATAAGTTACCTAGCACAGATGAGACTCCTACAGTAGAACAGAAGAAATACAGATCTATGATAGGAGGATTTTAGAATTTGACTCATACAAGACCTAATATAGCACATTTAGTTGGAATTGTAGTAAGATTTCAAGCTGAACGTAGAGAATCACATTATGTAGCAATAAAGAGGATACTGAGATATTTAAGAGGCACAATGGACTATGGACTATGGTATGAAAAATCTAATGATTTTACCCTATGTGCATATATAGATGTTGATTGGGGAGGCAGTGTTGATGATAAGAAAAGCACCAGTGGTGGAGAATTTTTCCTTGGAGGAAGATTAGTTTCTTGGCCAAGCAAGAAGCAGAATATGTAGCAACAGCAAACAATTGTAACTAGATAATTTGGATGAAGCAAATGTTGAAGGATATTGGAATAAAATTTGTTGAGCCTGTTTTCATACATTGTGATAACACCAGTACAATAAGTATGTCTAAGAATCATGTATTACATTCTAAGACAAAGCATATAGAGATTAAGTATCATGTTGTAAGAGAGAAAGTTGTTGAGAAAGAAGTCAGACTTGAGTACATAAGTACAAAGGAGCAAATAGTGGATATATTCACAAAGCCTTTGCCTAAGGATACATTTGAGTATCTGAGAGGTATATATGCTTAGGGTTATTCCCCAGCCTACTTTTGAGAAGTGATGCAGCTAGTTGCATTCGTCCAGTGGTATATGAGCCTTATCTTTCTTCTGGACTGGATGTTGGTACTTCCTCTATGGGGGAGTATGTGTATCTGAGCTGAGTCATGAGGACTCTAGTAAATGTATTTTATAAAAAGTGTCTTTTGAAATTGAGTTTTTGTTGACATAGTGATGAAATTTATGTCATTGATGTCAATGGGGGAGAAGTGTACATGAAAAATAATTTGAGACATGTAATGTCCCTACCAGGGAACCCATAAGGAATCAAGTCAATGACCTAAAATTACAACTAACCAATTTTTTTACACTTAAACATACCATCATTACCATTCACAAGTAGATTCCTTAAGGTTCCCTTAATGAATTCAATTACCAGTATCAAGTATTTCATTTAATTACTTAATCTAATACAATTCTATTTCCCTTTCAATTTAAGTTACATTGGAACATTGCTTTCATTCTACTTCAAAACCAATCGCCTTAGTGAATAAATTGAATTCATCTTCTTTACCAAACTAATTCATCTTCTTTACCAAACTAACACATCATTTACCTTTAGAAATGAAACAAGCACACATTACTTAACTCATCCACTAAGTACATTTTTCTTTCCTATTTATTTACTCCTTAACCTTATCTACGCACAACTCAATTGCATTAACAATACATAAATAAGCTTTCCATTAAAATACCTCACTATCCATTTTCACTTAAGATCATAATAGAAGGAGTGTAAATTACTTAACCATATATTGATAACCAACACAAACCATTCAATGAATCTTTCTTTTTCCATAAGTTTCCACAAATCATCATCTATAACCTTGTATAAGCCTAGTTAAGAATTGAGATTAAAACCTTGTTTGAATTACCACACATTACTCACAATGAACTATACATTTAAGAAGTCACATCGCATTACTTCTTTCGATAACATACATGTTCCTTTTTCCCTTATTATTTCACCTGGAGATACCCTTGAACTCTTAGCATATCTTTTCACTAACATATATCAAAACAAGTTTCCTTTTAAAGAAGTTTACATCCATAAATAATTACATTACCATTACTTCCAATTTACATTTAAAAATTCACAAGAGATATAAGGTAGAAATTACTCATTTTTTTAACCATATTCAATCCCCTTTATAAATTCATAATTCTACCCTTCCCTTATACATAACTTATTTCTTACAATTTCCTTTTACAAACATAATTACAATTACTACACATTGCCTGAAGGCATATAAAAAGATAATTACATCAAGTTGCCCAAGGGCTTACAATACATCTTTACATCTTGATAAAAAAAGATAGAGATACATGATGCAAGAATAGAATCTTCACCACTGAACAACTTAGAATCCAAGCCACGACACGAACAATGGACAATACCTTAAAAGAGATTTTCCACCCAACCATGTGAAACTGATAAAGTTCCACCCCCCGTGCTAGGAGATAGAACCAAGGTACTCTCAAGACCTTAAGGCAATCTAAGTCTCAAATTCCAATAAAACCAAGACTAAAATAAAAAGAATAAGGCACATAAAAATATCATCATATTATAACACCGAGGTTAAGGTTCTAGGAGACCACCTAAGTGAGTGTCATCACACAACCTATATATTGGGATCCTTCTTGGCAACCATGTAACCCCAGTCCCCCCTTTATGAATAGGGATCCATCCTGGTAGTTATCCCTAGTCCTAGTACTCCAATCAGGTCTGTGTGGCCATTATTATATTTTCTTTCATTATCTTTTAAATTCTCCCTTCCCAAGCTAATTTTTAAGGTTATCACTTTTTACAAACCCACCCATAGGATCCTCCGACAACCACTTTAGGGTTCCAGCACCTATGGTGAGCCACTCACTTAAGGTTCCTATTCCCTTACCCCTTCATAAGCCACAAATACAAGATAACACTTCCAAGTCCTGATTCATAGGTTTAGGAAACTCCCCTGCGCACTCAAGCCCTCAAAGCGAATCCTAACCTTAGCCATATGCATAACAGGAACTATTGGAAGAATGTCTATCACAAGACATCTCAAAGAAAACATAAAACTTTTCACATGTACAAGTTCAACTTTTCCAAGGCTCATTTATAGGTCTAAGTAACCCTCCCATGCACACAGGCCACCGAGACAAGTCCTAGCTTCATAAACTAAACTCAGGTATATGACAAGTGCAAACACATCATAAGTAAGCCATATAACCCCAAAAATACAAGTAACAAACATACATAGGTGATACAAACTTCACACATCACAATTAAAAATACATCATAAACACTTTCAAGAACTAGAATCAAAACATAGAAAAGAATAAGAAAGTTTAGGAACGTTTGGGGAACATTTAGGAGGCCTTAGAGCAGTCCTAGTCCATTGGACAACCCTAACTCTAATTCTGATCCCTAAACCACATCCTAAACCTTATTCAAGCATCTGAATGCACCATATAATCCCAAAAAAACAAGCAATGAACATATTTAAAGTTTACACAAAATTTCATATGCCAAAACACCATGCTCTGCAAAATCTCACGTGCCTAAAATTTGGCTAAGTCTGATTTTTTTCTAAGAAATCTCAAAATTAGAAATTGCATCTTAACTCGTATGAATCTAGAACCTATCCCAATCATCCTAGAAGGTACCTAAACCCTTTATACAAGTATAACTTAAAGTATAAGAAATTAAAGTACGTAAACGTATAAGAAATTAAAGTACGTAAATTATAATTGTATAAAGCCTATTTTTCCTCAGTTAACACTAATCTGCTCGGTCACCACTGACTTACTCGATCATCACTAAACTAACTCATTCATCACTGCACTAACTTGGTCATCACTAAACTGAATCGGTCATCACTGCACTGACTCGGTCATCACTAAACTAACTGCCAGAAATGATGAAATACGACTATCAACTTTGACTTACGGGTAAAACTAGGCATTATGGGGACTGTGGTTGCCTAATATGAGCACAACCCATTTGAGATCTCTTAGTTTCCCTTCAAAAATGGCTCATCAATCCATCCTATCTAACTAAAAAATCTATTCTAGATCTGGACAAAGAAAGGTGGTGCACAAACCGACAAGGACCAGTAAGGTTGAAATAACAGTTCTAAATTCTAGAAACATTCATAATACATTTAATAAAAATATAATACACTATCCTACATGATCAAACCACTTCTACCCTCCTGGGAAGATTTCACCATAGTGAACATACAAGCATTCATAAAAATCACTTCCCGGAAACACATTTCAAATACACAAAAAAACAAAACATATATATAGTTCTCATTTTCAAACAAAAATAAACCATCATATTCTCATCGAGTAACATATCATTCATATACATAATCATGCACATGGGAAGAATGGAGATTCATCCCAGTTTAGATCCTACCTGGGGTCCTGCGGAGAATCGTCCTCCCTTGGTTGGAGACTCTCTGCAAACTTTCCAGCCTTGAGTAGATATCCTTTTGAAAATCTTCCTCAAGCAATCAACTCCAAGCAATCCTCACACATAAGACTTCACCAACCAGAGACTCTCAAACTCACATAACTTTCACCAAAAATTTCTAGAGAAATCATTTACAAACAACTCAGAAGAAAAACAAATCTTCCCAAAAATTATCCTCCCCCACACACAAGATCTTCAAACATTTATCCTCCAACTATGTGGTTGAAGGAGTTGCTTTATGGGAAGCAACTTCTCCAACTTCCATAGTTGGTTGAAAAATCAAACCAATTATTCCCGTAAGCACTTAACAAAGTTTTAATAAATTTAATAAAAATAACTTCGAAGGAAAACATAACAAAAACATTCAACAATTAACTTCCAAGAAAACCACATAGCACGCATGGAAACCAACTAGCCTAACTTCTAGGAGGTCTCGAGTTCAACTCCCTCCTAGATAGCTAGTTTTACTACAAAGAGCATTTATTTTTATTATTACTATTATTAATATTATTTTCACTTTTTAATACATTTATTTAATACACTTCATTGAATTTACTTTAAATAACATACCACTAAAACAATCAATAAAATCATACAAATATTATTATTTATATAAGCATGGGTATATGCGTGTGCACCCACATATACACATACCTATATAACATACAATCAATGTACACTTATATATAATAAATATATATACATATACTAGTAAGGATAAATCTAACTCACATCAAAAAAATCACAAAATGACATCAATTCATAATTCACAAGACCACATCACATAAAGCATTCAGATCCCCCAACTAGGGTAATCTCCTAAGAAGAAATCTAAGTCCATGGTAACCTTGAGAGTAATCTTGGTAATACCTCCACACAACAATAGTTTGAGGATTTTGAAGGCACGCTCAGACCTATGTAGCAGAGTGGAGTCGATGTCTAGTACCTGCTTCCTGCAACACCAACCAAGTACACCAATATATACATATGTACAAATAATTGTAAACAAGGAGGGAGAGTGTGACATTATGTGGACCTCCTAGAGGAGTAACTATGACTGCCTCCCCTCTTCTGACAGTCACATCAGACAATCACTTCAACAAGGCATAATTGGATTAGTGTGGTTAGTATCAAAAGGATCTCTTTTCTATATTTTATAACAATAATAAATCATAACATAATCATGTAAACATAAATCCTCTATTAACTTTCACAAACCCATTTAACCATCAGACATGTACTCAAAATCTCCCATTATCCGATCAAGATAAATAAATCATATAACCCCAAATGTATTAATCATATCTAATCCCAAGTAACATTTTTAGAGAAGATAACAGATCCAACCCTTAAGCGATTATAATCAATTAACCTAAGGTAACATAAATATTAATAATGAGCATTTCACAAAGAAGCATATAAGTCTATCAGGTGATCCTTTTAGTGTTAAGGTCCTAAACTATCATTGACACACAAGAAGATATAAAGGACCTAATTATGTGAATATTATTATCTCCCAAATTAAAGTGTGAAGTTATCATGATTAGTAAGAAACCATCTCAAGAAGGATCATTCTCTTACAAAATAACCATGAAATCACTTATAGCATGATCTAACTCCCTGGTGATCATAACCAATATTTTTTAGGGTGGGAGGGGCATTACAAGACATCTGTTAGAAAGAACTGAATAGGATAACGAAGCAAGATTTGATTGATGAAGAGGATTTGAAGAAGCAGTGTTGCAGTATTGGATTTTTGGAACATTTGATGTTTTTAATCTATGTTTCCATCAATGCCAATGGGGGAGATTGTTAGGAGAGAATGCTAAATGTTTTGGCAGCCATTCTATAGCATTTTTTGTTGCATTCATGACTATGATTGTCATTGATGTCAACACAATGATTTACCGAAGACTTGCAGAGAAGCAGACAGATTTTGGATTAGCGCACATGGGTTATTGTAGTTGGATTTATGTGATGTTGAGGTTATACTCTTTGATATGTTATATGTCTATGGTTAAGATCGCAGATAGTAATTCATTCATCCATGGAAGTTATGATCATTTTGGTGGAAGCAATTTTCAGGCAATGTTCCTGAGTAGCAGTTTGTGGAAATCGGATGATATCTCCTAATCGGGATGGAATTTGGTTTTGCACAGTTAAAGGGAAGTTGAAGACACATTGATAGTGACATGGATGACAGTGCAGACTTTGAGGTCACATGAGTGAAGATTTATTGTATTTGGAAGCTGACAGTTTTGTGTAATTTTGGTGTAGTGTGTGGAAACTTTTATTTTGTAATTGTATGCCAACTCATTTGTAATTATTTGAGTGTGGTATAAAGGAAGGAATGTATTTCCTTGTTGAAGTGTGAATTTTTTATTGTGTGTGATGTTGTATGCATGAAGTGAAGAAAAGAGCTAAGTATGAAAGCAAATTTGTGAAGGAAGACATGCAAAGTACAGAGATCTAAAATTGAGATCTGATGTAACAGTGAGTGCGGTTTGGCACAGTCAAAGAAGAGGTAACATATTATTTTTTTGAGTAATGCAAAGATTATTTGGACAATGTGTTCAGTGATGTTACCCTGAAGCTATTTGGGTAGTGGGTCCTTCTATCTTCCATAACTCTTAACAGGGTTAGAATCTTTTAACAGGGATTCATATGTACTGAATGTATTTCATGAGACTCCTAATAGAGTCCATCCTTTCACAAGGAATATTCATATTAGTGCATCTTTTGTGGGCATCATTCTCACCGGGGTTTACTCTTTGATCAAGAGGTTCCCTAGTCAACATATCTTGTGTCATTGTGTTATTATGTATGAATATATTTCTATGGTTGGTAATTATATTGCTTATATGGTTTAATGATGTTGAAGATGATAAAAGTTATAATTATCTGATAACTAATTCACCCCCCCTCTCAGTTATCCTGGTGGACTTTACTTTCTAACAGAAGATGTTGTCGAGGCCTATAATAACCTACCTCAGTTTTCAGAGATCCAAGTTTGTTTATATTTGGCACCACACTCTCGATTGATGTCAAAACTCGAAGTGTTGCTTAGTTGAAATGAGCAACATTGTATATCTTTGAAACCGTCAGTCGTAGCAATGATCCATCTGGTCCAACAGCTCCAAATGGTTAGGTAAACGCTAGTGGAAACCTCATTTGGCACAAAAATTTGCTCAAACACTACCAACCACCCTAGGCCAAAGTGTCCCTCAAGGTGCACTCAATATGACATTGGAGATCTTTATGAGTTCATATCTCAAAGCTCATGCGAGTTAGCATCAAACCATTAGGTTCTACGGGACTGTGTTGCTAAGGCCTATAATAACCTATCTTAGTTTTCATAGATCCAAGTTAATTTATAGTTGGCACCACATTCTCAATTGATGTCAAAACTCAAAGTGTTCCTCAATTAAAATGAACAACATTGTGTATCTTTCAAACCGTTGGTCGTAGCATCAAACCGTCTAGTCCAATAGCTCTAAATGGTCGGGTAAATGCTAGTGGTAACCTTGTTTGGCACACAGAGTCACTCAAATGCTTCAAACCACTCTAGGCTGAAGTTTCCCTCAAGGTGCACTCAGCATAAAATTGGTGATCTTTACGGGGTCATATCTTAGAGCTCGTGTCAGATAGCATCAAACTATCAGGTGCTACGGGACCATGTTTCCAAGGCCTACAATAACCTATCTCAATTTTTAGATATCCAAGTTTGTTTATATTTTGCACAAAATTCTCGGTTGATGTCAAAACTTGAAGTGTTCCTTAGTTGAAATGGACAACATTATGTATCTTTCAAACTGTCAGTCGTAGCATCCAACAATCTGATGGAATATGGATGAAGTGACTGAGAGGGGGGGGGGGTGAATCAGTCAACCATAAAACACTTCACAATTAATTCTTTCCAGATCCCTTAAGATATCTTAACAATGTTATCTATTTTAGCACTCGGTAAATAGATTGCAATAACTTTGAAGATGCAGAAAGTATTAGCAAAATTATCTTTTAGATATTCATCAGCACATGTATATGATTGAGAAAGCAATTAAGAACACAAGAGACACAAGATTTAACGTGGAAACCCAATATGGGAAAAACCACCAATGTATCTAGATACTGATTTTCACTTTTCTGAAGTGATGCCCGGTTAGAAGCCAACCCGGTAAAAGGTTACAAAACACACTGTTAGGTGTGACCTTGTTAGAGGATTTAAAACACCCTGCTAGGAGTGGCCTGGTAAGAGGTCTTGAAAACAATTCAATGGAATTGTCACCTTGTTAGAGGATTTACAATATGGTTGTTAAACCAACTCGGTTAAGAGATTTAGAATTCACTGTTACAATGATAAGAAGGTAACAATGAAAAAATGACCTGTATAATAATGCAACTGTCTTGCTGATTACAAATCTCTGTTCTGCATAAGTCTGATCCTTTTTGATTGAATAAATCTCTGCTGCACCTCAAGGATATCTGAACATCCTTCACAAATTCGCACACACCTTTCATGTCTTTCTTCTGTAAATCTTCTGCTGTATTTCTTATTCATTTTTCACATTTGACCTTTTATTTATATGATTTTAGATTTGTCAAATTGACATTATTTAGTATAACAGTCGGCTGAATTAAGCAAACTCTATTTGCAAAAATCCTTCAAGGGCCGACAATGCTCGGTGACCATAACTTTCTATAATCTTTCGGAGACCGAGGGAACTCGGTAAACACCGACAATCCTTTACCTTCGATAACCGACTAAACTCGATAAACACTAACTTTTCTTCGATGACCGACTGAACTCGGGAAACACTAACTTTTCTTCGATGACCGACTGAACTCAATAAACACTAACTTTTCTTCGACAACTGACTGAACTCGGTAAATACTAAATTTCCTTTGGTAACCGAGTGAACTCGGTAGACACTGATTTTCTTTGATAACCGAGTGGACTCAGTAAGCACTAATATTCCTATCTGGCAGACCGACTAAGCTTGGTAGTAACTGGTTGCTGCGGACTATGACATTGTGTGACATCAAAGACAATACATAATTGAGTAGCAATTTCCTTCAGACAATTGTTTCCAACAATCTCCCTCTTTGGCATTGATGGCAACATAATATGTCATATCATAAGAAATTTGAAAGAGTTAGCTCGGTTCAGATTCAAATCTCCCTCTGTCAGCAAACTTCCTATATCTTGAAAATTCTTCCTTCTGACTATTGAAAACTTCTTGAAGTAATAGAAAAGACATAGCAAACACTCCCTCTTTGACAACACATGCCAAAGACAATTCACATATTACCGGTGAAAATTAATGTACCTCAAGTACTGATTCATATGCAATGATTCCTTGAATATGCTGCATCAACAGGTTGATTTTCAATCATGTTCTGGTTGATGCATCACTAAAACTGTATTTAGTGAGCCTCGGATAGGGGAATGACCCCTAACTTACCTCTTAGATACATAAATGCATCCTTAGGTAATGGTTTGGTAAAAATGTCTGCAATCTATTCTTTTGTATGAATATATTCTAATCTGATTTCCTTGTCCTGCACCAATTCTCTAACAAAGTGATATTTAATAGCAATGTGCTTGGTTTTGGAATGCATCACTGGATTCTTAGAAATGTTTATTGCACTAGTATTGTCACAAAATATAACAACTGGTTCTTTGATTTCAACCTTCATACCTTCTAATAGCTGTTTAAACCAAACAATATTTGAACAGTTTACTGCAGCAGCAACATATTCTGCTTCAGCTGTGGATTGAGATGTGCAATTCTGCTTTTTACTAGTCCAGGATACCAGTCTTTTTCCAAGAAAAAATGCTCCACCACTTGTGCTTTTTCTGTCATCAATGTTTCCTGCCCAATCAGCATCAGTAAACACTTTTAAGTCTATATTGCCTCCAAATTTATACCACAAACCATATTCTTCAGTTCCTCTTAAGTATCTTAAGATTCTTTTGATTGCCATCATGTGATTTTCCTTAGGTTTTGCTGAGAATCTAGCTACTATACCGACTGCTAAGGTAATATCAAGTCTTGTATGTACTACATACTGCAATTTTCCAATCATAGATCGGTATAGGGTCTGATCAACTTCTTTTGAATCATCATTTTTGGTAAGTTTCAGTCCAGTGCACATAGGTGTACCAACTGGTTTTGAATCTTCCATACCAAACTTCTTAAGTATTTCCTTAATGTATTTAGATTGAGGAATGTATATACCATTCTTGCTTTGCTGAATTTGAAGACCAACAAAGAATTTTATTAAACCAAACATAGACATTTCAAATTCTTTGTTCATTTTCTCTGAAAATTCTTTGCACTGATCCTCATTCCCTGTAAATATAGTATCATCCACAAATATTTCTGCCAATACAATTTTGTCATCCGGTCCTTCTTTAATATACAGATTGTTGTTATCATTAGCTCTTTTGAAATTAATCTAAATCAAATAGTTATGGAGTCTTTCATACCATGCTCTAGGAGCTTGTTTTAAACCATACAATGCTTTGTGTAACCTGCAGACCATGTCCCTTTTATCTGAATCAACAAAACCTTCAGGTTCTTCAATGTAGACTTCTTCATCAAGAATTCCATTGAGAAATGCAGATTTTATATCCATCTGATATACCTTAAATCCTTTGTGTGCTGCATAAGCAAGTAGAGTTCTTACACCTTCTAATCTTGCAACAGGAGCGAAAGTTTCTCCATAATCTATACCTTCTTCTTGAGAATAACCTTTACATACCAGTCTAGCTTTGTTTCTAGATACTTGACCATCTTCATTCAGCTTATTCCTAAATACCCATTTTGTTCCAATTACATTCTTATCTTTAGGTCTAGGTACAAGAGTCCAAGTTTTGTTCTTTTGTATTTGTTCTAATTCTTCATTCATTGCTTCAATCCAACTTTCATTTTCCAATGCATCTTTGATATTTCTAGGTTCAAAGTCAGTAAGCAGACATGTACCTTTTAGCTTGCTTCTTGTCATAGTACCATCTGATTTGTTTCCAATGATTTGATCTGGTGTATGATGTCTTCTGACATATTTGGCTAGTATAGGTTCCTTGCCTTTTGAATGATTCATGCTGTTGTCTTCTAGGATCTCTTCTTCAGGTTGCTCGGGCTCGGTAGATATTTTCTCGGTAACTTCAGGCTGAGACTCGGTCTGAATTTCTTCCTGTGACTCAGTTTGAACTTCTTCCTGTGACTCGGTTTGTGACTCGGTAACTGTGCTCGGCTCGGTAGATATAGTTTCCTTACTGATAGTTGTGTCTGCCAATGTTTCAGGTTCAATGTAAATGAATCTTCTGTAGTTCTCAGGTTCCCTTTTGCTTTCTTCCTCAGTCTTTTCTACAAACTCATCAAATTTTACATGTATACTTTCTATGACTTTGTGAGTAGATAAGTTCAGACATTTGTATGCCTTGCTTTTGCTAGAATATCCTAGGAATATTCCTTCATCACTTTTCACATCAAATTTATTTCTTCTAGATTCTTTTAAGATATAACACTTGCTACCAAATATTTTCATGTAACTTACATTGGGTTTATAGCCATACCATAATTCATAAGGAGTTTTGAATGTGTCTTTCTTCAGTTGTACTCGGTTCAAGGTATGAACTGCAGTGTTGATAGCTTCCTTCCAGTACTTTATAGCGATGTTCTTTTCTATCATTAGAGTCCTTGGACAATCCATAATAGATTTGTTTCTTCTTTCTACTATTCCATTCTGCTCAGGAGTTCTAGGAGCTGATACCTGTCTTTTGATTCCTCTTTCAATGCAAAAGTTGTTAAAATCATGGGAGATGAATTCACCACCTCTGTCTGATCTTAAGCATTTCAATCTTTTCCCTGTTTCCTTTTCTACTCTTGCTAAGTACCATTTGAACTTTTCAAATGCTTCTGATTTTTCTCTTAAATACATAACAGTCATCATTCTATAATAATCATCAACGAAAAGAATAAAGAATTTATCTCCAGTATAGCTTTGTATTCCAATAGGTCCACATAAATCAGTATGCACAATTTCCAAAATTTCTTTAGACTGATAGTTCTTACTCTTGAAACTAGTTTTACTCATTTTGCCAATCTGACAATTCTTACATAGACCAGTGTCAGGTTTCTTCAAAGTAGGAATGCCTCTAACCTTCTTGAATTTGCTTATTTTTATCATGTTATCAAAATTCACATGACATAACCTTTTGTGCCATAGCCAACTTTCTTCTATTTGAGCAATAAAGCATGAATATTCACTGAGATCAAGATAAAATAAGTTACCTTTTGTTTGTTTGCCTGATCCAATGAGTTTTCCTTTTCCATCCAGCAGTCTTGCTTGACCATTCATGAATTCAACCTTGAAACCATTGTTGATTAGCTGTGCTACACTTAGAAGATTATGTTTTAGTCCTTCAACCCAATAAGCATTATCACATATGAGTTCTTTGGTTAATGAGATTCTTCCTTTTCCTTTTATACAACAAGGTTCATTGTTTCCAAATCTTACATTACCACTATCACAGTCTTCTAGATATTCAAATTTTGTCTTGTCACCAGTCATGTGGTGTGAACATCTGCTGTCTATTATCCATATATCATCTTTGCTTATATGAGAAATAAGTGCCATCTTATCTTCATCATCATCAGATTCATCCTTTATAGCAATAAAGACAATTTCTTCTTCACTATCATCAGAATCTTTAGCCATAAAACATGTTTTCTTACCTTTATCCTTGTATGATTTGAAATTCTTTTTGCCATAGTACTTGTGACTTCTCTTCTCTTCTTTGACTTGCTTGTTAGGGCACCTAGCTGCAATATGTCCAATTTCTTCACATGAAAAATAGATTAAAGGAGTTTTACCTTTATATTTACCTTTCCCTCTAGAGTACTTCTTTGCAAGTAATGCTTCTACAATTTCAAGATCACTATCAGAACTTTCTTCTGATACTTCTTCACTTTCTGACTGAACTTCTTTAATTTTCTTGTTCTTCTTTAGTGAAACCTTGGCCTCAAATGCTGATTCAATATTTTTGGAATTTGGAACATAGTTATCATAGTTGTCTAATTCAAAAGCTGTCAATCTTCCAACTAAAGCATCCAAAGTTATATTGTGGTTTGTTTCACATCTTCTTTCTTGAATAGCTGATACTCTTATTGCATAGATAGGGAGTAATGTTCTGAGTACCTTACTTATAACAGTCTCATCTGAGATTGTTCCTCCAGAAGCTCTAATTGCACTTACACTTGCTTTGATTCTTTCAACATATTTTGCAATGTTTTCATCTTCCTTCATATTCATCTTGTCAAACTGTCCTCTTACGCTTTCTGCTTTGGCTCTTTTCACATTTGCATCACCACCATATATTTTCTTCAGTGCCATCCACATTTCATATGCAGTAGTGCAGTCTTTAATATCATCAAATTCTTCATAGCTGAGAGCAGATGCAATGTCTATCATCATGGTGTTGTGAGTCTTTTTATCTGCAATGTCTTCAACAGTTAATGCGCCATTAGGAATTGTGTATTCTTCATCAATGTATTTGCATCCTGAATCACCAATGGAAGCCAGATGAAGTCGCATGAGACCTTGCCATGCTGAAAGTTATCTCTGTTGAGCTTTGGAATTTCCCTCTTGTAAGACATCCTGATCTTTAGCTTAGGTCTTTGAAACCCTTCCTGCAAGCACCAAATGCTCTGATACCAATTGATGGAATATGGATGAAGTGACTGAGAGGGGGGGGGTGAATCAGTCAACCATAAAACACTTCACAATTAATTCTTTCCAGATCCCTTAAGATATCTTAACAATGTTATCTATTTTAGCACTTGGTAAATAGATTGCAGTAACTTTGAAGATGCAGAAAGTATTAGCAAAATTATCTTTTAGATATTCATCAGCACATGTATATGATTGAGAAAGCAATTAAGAACACAAGAGACACAAGATTTAACGTGGAAACCCAATATGGGAAAAACCACCAATGTATCTAGATACTGATTTTCACTTTTCTGAAGTGATGCCCGGTTAGAAGCCAACCCGGTAAAAGGTTACAAAACACACTGTTAGGTGTGACCTTGTTAGAGGATTTAAAACACCCTGCTAGGAGTGGCCTGGTAAGAGGTCTTGAAAACAATTCAATGGAATTGTCACCTTGTTAGAGGATTTACAATATGGTTGTTAAACCAACTCGGTTAAGAGATTTAGAATTCACTGTTACAATGATAAGAAGGTAACAATGAAAAAATGACCTGTATAATAATGCAACTGTCTTGCTAATTACAGATCTTTGTTCTGCATAAGTCTGATCCTTTCTGATCAAATAAATCTCTGCTGCACCTCAAGGATATCTGAACATCCTTCACAAATTCGCACACACCTTTCATGTCTTTCTTCTGTAAATCTTCTGCTGTATTTCTTATTCATTTTTCACATTTGACCTTTTATTTATATGATTTTAGATTTGTCAAATCGACATTATTTAGTATAACAGTCGGCTGAATTAAGCAAACTCTATTTGCAAAAATCCTTCAAGGGCTGACAATGCTCGGTGACCATAACTTTCTATAATCTTTTGGAGACCGAGGGAACTCGGTAAACACCGACAATCCTTTACCTTCGATAACCGACTGAACTCGGTAAACACTAACTTTTCTTCGATGACCGACTGAACTCGGTAAACACTAACTTTTCTTCGATGACCGACTGAACTCAGTAAACACTAACTTTTCTTCGACAACCGACTGAACTCGGTAAATACTAAATTTCCTTTGGTAACCGAGTGAACTCGGTAGACACTGATTTTCTTTGATAACCGAGTGGACTCGGTAAGCACTAATATTCCTGTCTGGCAGACCGACTGAGCTCGGTAGTAACTGGTTGCTACAGACTATGACATTGTGTGACATCAAAGACAATACATAATTGAGTAGCAATTTCCTTCAGACAATTGTTTCCAACACCATCTATTCCAAAAGCTCTAAATGGCCAGGTAAACACTAGTGGCAACCTTTTTTGTCACACAGAGTCACTCAAATGTTGTCGACCACTCTGGGTCGAAGTGTCCTTCAATGTGCCTTCAGCATGAAATTGGTTATCTTTACGGGGTCATATCTCAAAGCTCGTGTGAGGTATCATTGAAACATTAGGTGCTACAGGAACATGCTGCCTAGGCCTACAATAACCTATCTTGGTTTTCAAAGATACAAGTTCGTTTATATTTGGAAACACATTCTCAGTTGATGTCAAAACTCAAAGTGTTCCTCAATTGAAATGGACAACATTGCATATCTTTCAAACCGTCAATCATAGCATCAAATTGTCTATTCTAATAGCTCTGAATGGCTGGGTAAATGCTAGTGGCAACTTCGTTTGGCACACATATTCACTCGAACACTGTCAATAACTACAGGCCGAAGTGTCCCTGAAGGTCCTCTCAGCATGAAATTAGTGATCTTTACAAGGTCATATCTTGGAGCTCGTGTGAGGTAGCATCAAACTATCAAGTGCTACAAGACTATGTTTCCTAGGCCTAACATAACCTATCTCAATTTTCAAAGATTCAATTTCATTTATATTTGGCAATACATTCTCGGTTGATGTCAAAACTCGAAGTGTTCCTCAGTTGAAATGGACAACATTGCGTATCTTTCAAACCATCAGTCGTAACATCAAACCATCTATTCCAATAGCTCTAAGTAGTTGGGTAAACACTAGAGGTAACCTCATTTGGCACACAGAGTCACTTGAACCTTTCCTACCACTCTGGGCCGAAGTGTCCCTCAAGGTCCCTTCAACATGAAATTGGTGATCTTTATGGGGTCATATCTCAGAGCTGATGTGAGGTCGCATCAAACTATCAAGTGCTATACGACCCTATTGTCGAGGCCTACAATAACCTATCTTGGTTTTCAGAGATTCAAGTTCATTTATATTTGGCAACACATTCTCAGTCGATGTCAAAACTTGAAGTGTTCCTCAGTTAAAATGGACAACATTGCGCATATTTCAAACCGTCAATCATAGCATCGAATCGTTTGTTCCAACAGCTCTAAATGGCTTGGTAAATGCTAGTGGCAACCTTGTTTAGCACATAGAGTCACTCGAACCCTATCAACCATTCTAGGCTAAAGTGTCCCTCAGGGTCCTTTCAGCTTGAAATCAGTGATCTTTATGGGGTCATATCTCATAGCTCATGTCAGGTAGCATCAAACCATCAGGTGATACAGGACTATGCTATTGAGGCATAAAATAACCTATCTTAGTTTTCATATATTCAAGTTCATTTATATTTTGCAACACATTATCGGTTGATGTCAAAACTCATAGTGTTCCTCAGTTGAAATGAGCAACATTGTGTATCTTTCAAACCGTCGGTCGTAGCATCGAACCGTCTATTCCAATAGCTCTGAATGGCCAAGTAAATGCTACTGACAACCTCATTTGGCACACAAAGTCACTCGAATGTTGTCAACCACTCCGGTTCGAAGTGTCCCTCAAGGTGCGAGTAGGAGGATGAGTGAAAAAATGTATTATAACCTTGTTTTTTAGTTTTCTCATGCAAGGATGTAAGTTGATGTTGTTTGAAGATCACTAAATGAAGATGGGCTACTGGACCGTGTGGTTTGTATGGAAGAACTAGTGCAGGGCACCCTAACAAAGGCAGGAGGGTCACTTGGGTGACTAAATAGTTTAAAGAAGATAAAAGACCTATAAGGTCTTTGCAATGTTGAAACATGGCTATTAAGCCATTTTATGTAATGATTTGATCCATGAAGGATGGAAAACTTGTAATAATGCACTTGGTGCACATTTTGATGTAACAACTAGTTACCAAAGGAGGGAAAAGCCTAAAATAAGTTTAATTTCTGTTGTTAGGAGTTCCAATTGATTTGGATTGGTTGAGGAGGTTCATAGGACTTTATTTAAGTGCTTGGAGGTCTTCTATTTTAGATGGTACGGACTGGAGGGAAGAGTTCTACAGACTGTGTCTTTTTTGAGCAATAGAATTTAGATTTCTTGTAATTTCTCATAGTTTTTGGATGTATCATTAAAATCCATACTTGTGCATGGTTGAGATACATTGTAAACACCTCTTTTCAATCAATTTTATAGTCGTTTCATTGATTTGGTGTATTTCCTTTTGATTGGTCTTAAATAGAGTTGAGAATTGTCTTGTTTTACGATGTAAATAGAATGATCCATCCCCTTTTTGTAATTACTATCACTTGGGGATGGATCCAATAAATTTATTATAGCATTATAACAATTTGAGTCTAGTAATGAGAAGGAGTTTGCAGGTGGGCATTGATTGGAGTTGTTGGGGTTGAGGAGTGACCAAGGGTCATTGAAATGAAGCCATAGGTATATAGCAGTGGAGAATCAAGCTGTTGGAGGTGGTCATTTTATGATTGATCCTTCTAAGGATGGTATAAGAATGGTGGAATGAATTTAATTTGGTTGGTATGGTGTTGGGAGATCATACATTAAGAGAGCCCTAGTTTATAGGGGTTTTTAAGACCAATTTGGGGTTTTCATATCCAAAAGTGTCATAGAGTTGAATTGAAGGCATATTATTCTAATTAGATCCATTTCATTGGACTTTTGAAGAGGGAAAGGTCTAGGAGATTACCCATGATAGGGTTCCTTTGTTAAATGGGTGAATTAGGCCTCTTTAGCAAAATGGAATCAATAATTTTAAAGTAGTTTGTCTCAAAACAAGTTGGGTCACATTTGGGATATGTTTTAAAAATTCCATAAGGGTATCTAGATCATTGATTAGTTTTTGAAGAATTTTGGGAAGATGTGGATAAAAATTCCATTTTATGACTGGTGAAGGTTACCAGGAGCAGTCCTAGAATGATAGTTTGATAGTTTGGAGCCAACCAATGCAAGTGCATTGGGTGAAGCCTAGATAGTGGATCCTTATGAAGGATGTTTGATGTGAGAAGATTGTCTCACTTGTTACTGATTATTCTTGTATTTCTATAAGGGTATGGGTTCAGAGTGTCTTGCACACCACCTCTACATCACATTCATATTCTAATAAAGTATAAATCATACAGTAACAATATACATCAATAAACATACAAGCATAACTATAAGGCATGGGAAATTTACAAAGGATAAGACATCCACATAAACATAAATTAGTATACATCAATACACCAAGCACATGAATTGCATACCTAAAACATAATAAAAAAATATTCATAGGGCATGAAGCCAAATATATACATCCAATAATGTCATACATCAAATATATCCAATATAGTTAAAATGGCTTCCCCAAAGCCAAATGGATGTACAACGTGTCACTTATACAATATACAAAAAATATGTCCACTAATTCCATATAGGCATACAATCTATATCCCTAATCTAGTCCTTTCCCACTAGGGGAAGAAAACAAATCACGAGTTGTCTTTGATCATCGCATCGATGGAGATGTAGTGGATGTTGTAGTCTTCTAAGTGTGGTCACTAGTCCTCCTGTCTAGACTCTTCTACAACTCGGGCTTATAAAAAAAAATTAAGCATCAATAACTAATAGACATCAAAATTAAACTATACAATGACATAAAATAGAATAATCGCTTACCGCTAGCAAATAGTCACTATGTACATCCACTGAAGGTGCATACTGATGATCTAAAGTAATAAATCCCTACAATAATGATCAAAATAATAATTAAAATACATACATGAATATCATTATAAAATTCAATGCAAACTATTAAAATAATAATTAAAATTAAGTGATCTCTTGCATACCTCAGTCAGTGCTTCAGAACTAGCTACTTTTGCAGCTACTCCATGATCCAAAGTATCACAAATAGATGGAGGAGTCTCTAATGTCAATGACTAAAAATGAAACAACAAAATTATTATGTAATTATCAATATTACATATATTTTTCACAACCGTATTAATGAATAAATTAATGCAGTCAAGGTTGGTGGATCCAATTAAGGACTAATCGACCTTGCAGCCAAACCAATATGTAGTGGAAATACACAATAACAATAACAGATCTAAAACAAAATAGAAGTCCTTATTCATCAAATTACCGATTACATGAAATGTGTCAGGTTGTAAGGCCTTCCTGGTTACAGCCAGATACAAAGAAAATAATGGTCTACAAGATCTCACAAGATCCAAATCCTTTCCCCAACATCAAGATTCAACTAGTACAGGTCTACAACATACAGCACTCTGGTAAGCAGCCAGGAAAGATCTAAACTTGTACTCAAACTTACAAGAAATCTTCATGTCCCTAAGCTCACAGGCTACTAACTATCCTCCCCCCTGGCCCCCCCTGATCTTCCTAAACAACTACCCAAGCATCCTATAAATATTGATTCCTAGCCACAAGTCAACTGATGAAACAATTAACTCTTACAAACAAATAATAAATGCTAAAACATCAGTCGACTCGCATAGTCTGACAAAATAAATAAACTCTCCAAGATGGCCCCAACGGTCATCAGATCCACATAGAAGAATGCAACATGCTAGATCTAGGTCCCCACACGTCCAACGGTCAATTCATAACTCAAGGAGTGCAACCCAAATCAATGGAACCAGTCAACCAAGCTAATCCATCCAAATAAACCAAGTCGGCAAGCAAGAACACTGAGCAACTGAGGAAATAAATGAGCACCAGTCAACTGACCATGCCAAGCATGACCGAGCAATGCAGTTATCATCGAGCACCAGTGAACCGATGCCTTCAGTTACCAAGCGTTCTTCAGAGACTGAGCACCCTAGTAAATACTAAAACTGAGAAACTAGTCTCCCAAATCGAGCAAGTACTCCACCAAACAAAGAACAAAAATAACAATCTACCTTCAAAGACAAACATATTTTTGGTTGATACAGGATTGCCAAGAATCCTTCGATGCTCTTGCATCAGACACCCTAGGTAAGAAATATTTTCTCATAAGGAAATTAGGAACGCCTCAAGGGAATCAGAACAGGTATGTCAAATATGTTCTTCACCCATATTTCTTCTTGTCCTCCATTCCAAGTAGTCTTCAATTCATTCACTTCTCCCTGCAGTAAGTTCTTCTACTTTCCACTTTGCTTATCCTTTCAGTTGGCAACTAATAGCAACTGACTCTAACCACTACCAATCACATCAGTGCCTTGGTAAGGTTCATCCCCTCCAGACTTCTCAATCAACTCAGTATCATCTGCATCTCTCTATGTGACATATGTTACCATCTGTTGTACCATCTCTGCTAGAAAGACCATATGTTTCTTAATCTCAACAAACTCTTCAGAGATATCATTCACCTTCTCCTTCAAACTAGACTTAATAGGAATAGGTTCATCAACCCTCTGCTTCTGAGGCTTGTCATAAGGATAACACCTAATAACTCCACATCCCTTAACCCCTCTATCCTATAAAGGTATCAACTTATGTCAAGCTCCTTCATGCCTAACCACATAAGTGTTAGCACAACTATCAAACAAAACATTCCTATCAAACTGCCAAGGTCTACCGAGTAACAGATGACAAGCATCCATAGGTAGTACATCACACAATATCTCATCCTAGTAAGATCTAATCTAAAACTTAACCAAGCATTTTTCTTCAATCCTAACCTTAGAAACATCTTGTATCCAACTAATCTGATAAGGATTAGGATGCTTCCTTCTTTCCAAATTCAACTTACTAACCATTTCATCTGAAACAAAGTTCTCAGAACTACCACCATCAACTATGACATTACATAACTTATCCTTACACTTACATCTGGTTCTAAATATATTTCTCCTTTGCACTGGTTCATGAACGCATGTAGCTAACCTTCTAGTGATAAGTGTCTCACCTTTTTCTACAACATTCACAATATCTTCTTTAGCAGTCGGTGTCACCCTTTTCTTAGGACAATAAAAACTTCTATGACCAGCTTCACCATAGTTATAAGAAGTACAGTGAACTCATCCTTCCACCTTCCTCTCTTCCCAGCACTCTTAGTAACTTGACCACTTCTAGATCCCACATCAAACTTAGGATTCTCTATCACATTACTTTCAGCAACTGCTTCACCAGTTTTACCACCTTAGTTTCTATTGTTATGTTTTCCTTCATACTTCTTATTTAGCTTCTCTTCAATCTTTAATGCCATCTGATAAGCATCACTAATCATTGGCATCCACACATTAAGTAACTCTTCCTGAATACTAGGTCTTAACCCATAGACATACCTAGCAACCTTCTCTTTATCAGCTTTAGAATGACCAGTCCTAATCAGGATTCTGTAAAATTCCTCGGTATACTCCTGTACTGATTTGTTACTCTTCTTCAAAGCTTGCATCTTCTTAAACATGTCCAATTCATAATCCACCGGAATGAATTGCTTCTTCAACTTGTCAACCATTTGGTTCCACTTAGTGATCTTTTCTTTTCCTCTTCTACCTCTTTCCAACTGAACTTCTCTCCACCAGATATTTCCATGACCTTTCAACTTAGTCTTTGCAAATCTAACCCTATTAGGATCTTAAATTTCTTCATACTCAAAGTACTCATCAATCTCATTGATCCAATCAATCAATTATTCTAGCCTAAGGCTTCCAGCAAACGTAGAAACTTCTATCTTAGGTCTCTTCCCAATCTTAGACATAGCTTTCAAAATTCAATTCTCCTTAGAATCTCTAGCTTCTTCTATAGCTTCTTCAAAATGATCTTCCTTAGATTCATCATCACTATCCTCTTTCAAGGTAGGCTTCTTCTTTCTCAATTCTTCTTGTAGGTCTTGCACTTGTTTCTTCAAAGCCCTAAAATCATCAAGACTGAATTCTCCAATAGTTTTTTCTTCCTCTAAGATCTCATAATTTCTCCTCAGAGGCATCTTCAAATCAAGATCCAGGTGCAAACACACAAGATCCACTCTGCTCCAACAGGAATAGACTTCACTCAAATAGGAACCAACTTTTCTCTGACACCACTTAATGTAGTCAAGGTTGGTGGATCCAATTAAGGACTGACCGACCTTGCAACCAAACCAATATGCAATGGAAATACACTAACAATAATAGATCTGAAACAAAATAGTTACATGCAATTTGTCAAGTTGTAAGGCCTTCCCAATTACAGCTAGATACAAAGAAAATAACGGTCTCCAAGATCTCACAGGATCCAAATCCTTTCCCCAACATCAAGATTCAGCTAGTCCAGGTCTGCAACACACAACACTCTGGTAGGCAGCTAGGAAAGATCTAAACTTGTACTCCAACTTCCAAGGAATCTTCCTACTCCTAAGCTTGCAAGATACTAACTATCCTCCCCCCCCTCGTCGATCTTCCTAAACAACTACCCAAGCATCCTATAAATATCGATTCCTAGCCACAAGTCAGCTGATGAAACAATTAACTCTTACAAACAAATAATAAATGCTAAAACATCAGTCAGCTCTCACATAGCCTAACAAAATAAATAAACTCTCCAAGATGGCCCCAACAGTCATCAAATCCACATAGAAGAATGCAACACACCAGATCTAGGTCCCCACACATCCAACGGTCAATCTATAACTTGAGGAGCATGACCCAAATCAATAGAACTAGTCGGCCAAGCTGATCCATCCAAACAAACCAAGTCGGAAAGCAAGAACACCAAGCAACAGAGGAAATAACTGAGCACCATTCAACCGACCATGCCAAGCATGACCAAGCAACACATTTATCATTGAGCGATAGTGAACCGATGCCTTCAGTTATCAATCATTCTTCAGAGACCGAGCACCCCATTAAATACTAAAACTAAGCAACCAGTCTCTCAAATTGAGAAAGTACTCCACCAAACCAAGATCAAAACTAACAATCTTCCTTCAAAGACAAACATATTTTTGGTTGATACAAGATTGCCAAGAATCCTAGGATGCTCCTACATCATAAATGATACCTTTGTGAAGGTTCCACCGCGTCTTTTGGTGTGCAGTGTCGATGTTGAAGCTCCAACATTCAATTAGTGCACATGTACATGGCAATTTATAAGACAACCATTCATATAAGAACGTACTACTGACATGTAAATTATAATGCATTATTACATATATACATGTGGACTCAATGATGACATCACAAAGCTAGGTGAAAGAATGTGATCACCGCAATGACAACTTTGCCTCTAGATTTTGATCATAATTTGTCTAGTAATTTAGTTATTCATTCATTTATTAGTTAAATATAATCAAGTAAATCAAATTAACATGCAAATAAAGATACCTCAAGGAAAGTGGAACGATGCCCTTCATTGTCTATTGTGAATGTCGATGGTCCACCAGTGAACTAATGCACATGCACAATAAGTTATGATACAAACATTTATATAATTACATAATAATGAAATATATTAATTAAAATGTTTTATTCGATACATACTTGTGGACTTGATGATGATGTGTAGAAGGGGACTAGAGGATCATTGCCACCGCCATCGACACTCTTGACCTCAATTTTGATTATAATCAATAGATACTAAATTAATTAGTTATTCTTTTATAAATGAAATATGATTAAATAAATTTAATGAACTTGGAAATATTTACCTATGTGTCAATGCCAAATGTCATATTTAGAAAATCATCAGTCATCATTCCATGATCCTCTTCCTCTCTCTTGGTAGTACCAAATGTACACAAGGATCTACATGACTAACAAATATGCCCCCTCAAAGATTGACCATGGTCACCCTCAACTTAAGGAGTGGCACACTGAATGAGAGTCTCTCTCAGAGCACTAATTGTGCCTAGTGTTTCCACCTCTACATGTTCCTTCACAATGGAAGGAATACTAACATGATCCACTTGTGGCTTGCCAATAGGAACCCTAGGTGCATTAGGGTCATGATGTGCCCCTACTCTATCAAATGATGACCCCCCTCCTCTACCCTGAGAATCTAGAAAGTCAAAATAATTTGGCACCTCCTTGAGTACAAACTCGCAATAGAGTTTCCTCAAGAAATATATAGGAACCTCATGATTGTTATAGGGAGGGGAATCAAAGACCATCCACCATCTCTCCTAAAAGTTCTTTTTTATGTCTTTGTTCAAGCACCAATGAATTGGGAACCTCCTTGTTGTAGTTCTAAGAGTATCGGCATTCCCTAGTTTTTTAAAGAGCTTGCAAATGTCATCTTTTGTGATTTTTCTCTTTTTTATGTCTTCATATGATAATTTGTTTGCATAATATTTTTTTTGTTCTTCTCTTTTATCATGTCATGAATTAAGTTACCCACTAACCGAGCCTATGTTGGTCAACATTGATTCTAATAATTTTGCAATTCTTTCCCTTCCATGATTTATAGCAATAGAATTGTATCATCTTAAAATGGAAGCACGTCCATGATAAGAGCATTTAGCCCTCTGAGTAAGTGGTTTGGGGTCATGTTGAATGCCTTGAATGGGTACTCGACTTGGATCTAGCTTTTTCCCCTATTCTGCCTCATTTTACACTTCTTCCTGGCATAATTCTTCCATCTTGAATTGAGAACCTGGGTTCCTTAACCTCAGGGTCAAGGTCGACCTAAACCCTGACCTAGGTCAAGGATGACCTCAACCTTGACCTAGTTCATGGTCAACCCCATCCTTGACCCTAGGGTCCGGGATCCTTGTGGTTAGCTTCCAGTTTCAGGATTTAATCAAAATCTTGTCTTTTCCCTCTCCAGGGCCATTATTTCTTGGATTAAGTGTCAAATTCTCAAATTAATAGTTGAGGTGGAACTTTCTCAAGATTTGTATAAGATTCCCAATTTATTATTAGAGATTCACCTTTCTCGATTTTTGTGCCTAATGCTCAAATTAACTTTGGGGTTGGCCTTAACTCAAATTTTGTGACAAGGCTCTTAAATAATTATTTTATTTATATATTAAGGGTGGTCCCCTTCTAGAGTTTTGTGTCAAGACTTTAATTTAATTTCCTCTCCATGTGCACCTCTCTAGAGTTTTGTGCCATGGGCCCTTAATTATTGTTTTCTATGAGGCCCCTCTTGTGCCCTAGATCACTATAAAAGGGAGCCTTCCTCTCTCATTTTCTCCATCTCATCTCACAATCTCTCAAGCTTTCAAGTGCAAGCAAGCAAGAAGATCAAGCATTCAAGCATTCAATGTTGGACTAGAACTGATTTGGAATCTGATTGAAGAATCTGTGATTAAATATTATTAAGGAGTTGCTAATTAGATATGTAATATGATTAAATCAATATTATGTTGTCATTGATTTCAACTAGCTTGACAGCATTTATCTTGTAAGTTACTATACCGAGACATATAAGGAAAGGTGAAAAAGAGATGAAGAATAGAGAAATCTACATGAGGAAAGATGTACATGATAGATGAGGATAAGGAACACATTGAGTAAATTATTGATGAGTCTATGACTTGATGATATTGACTTTATTATGTTGCATTCATCTATGATGAAGTATAGAGCTAAAAGACACAAAGCAGTGTTGTCGATAAATGAAGCATTTCTAGTATACACCGACGGAGTGTAGTGTATACCGGTCGCAGTATTAACCGAGTAGTGTAAGTTATTTTAGAATTTTTGGAAGTAAATGCTTTATTTTGAAAGATGAGAGAAATGGAAAATTTGATTCTAAAGGAGATGATGGAATATTTCTGGGATATTCCACTACAAGTAAAGCATATAAATGTTTGAATAAGCCTACAAATAAGATAGTTGAAAGTACTAATGTTCATGTTGATGAGTTTGATGACAAATACATAGAGGAAAGTACAAAGGAACCAGAAGACTATGGTAGATTCACTTATATTGAACATCCAAAGTATCTACCGACACCACAAATTGTGTCAATCGGTCAGCAGGGAAATAATACAGGACAACAGACAACACAAACTGAGGAACAAGATGGAGCTACCGAGCAAGATAATGACCCTGATCAGGATGAGCAAGAAAGGAGAAACCAAGTTTTGGCTAGTTTTGTCAAAAGACATCATCCTGGGACACAAATCATTGGAGACAGACATGCTAGAATGCAAACTAGAAGCAAAACAAGACTAGGTACATGTTTAATTTGTGAATTTGAACCTAAAACTATGAAAGTTGCATTAGAAAATGAAGAATGGGTTAATGCAATGAAGGAGGAAATAGAGAAAATATAGAAGAACAAATCCTGGTTCTTAGTACCCCGACCAAAAGATAAAAATGTTATTGGTACTAAGTGGATATATAGGAATAAATAAAATGAAAATGGTGAAGTCACAAGAAATAAAGCTAGATTCGTATGCAAGGGATATGCACAAGAAGAAGGCATTTACTATGGTGAAACATTTGCACCTATTGCTAGATTAGAAGGAGTTGGAATGCTACTTGCATATGCTGCACACAAGAAATTCAAATTCTATCAAATGGATGTGAAGTCAACATTTTTGAATGGTATACTTGAAGAAGAGGTCTACATTGAACAACCTGAAGGATTTGTTGATCCCGACCATAAAGACATGGTATGTAGATTACATAAAGCTTTATAGGTTTCAAGCAAGCATCGAGAGCATGGTATGAAAGACTCCATACTTACTTGTTAAGTATTAGATTTGTTAGAACAAGTGAAAACAATAATCTATATGTGAAAGGTGATACTGATGATACTATTATCATTGCTGAAATATTTGTTGATGACATTATCTTTGGAGGCTCAGATCTTGTCTGCAAGGCATTTTCTGATGAAATGCAAAAGGAATTTGAAATGTCTATGTTTGGAGAGATTAAGTTCTTTCTTGGACTACAAGTGATTCAACAGAGTGATGGGATATTCATCACACAATCTAAATACATAAAGGAAGTACTGAAGACATTTGGCATGGAAGATGCTAAACCTATGGGAACACCGATGGCTACTAGATGCAAATTTACAAAGGAGGATGAAACTATAGAGGTAAACCAGACACTCTACCGATCCATGATTGGTAAGTTAATGCACGTAGTTCACAGTAGACTAGATATAGCACATGATGTGGGAATTGTTGCAAGATTTTCTGCTAATCCTAGAGAATCACATATGATAGCTACAAAAAGAATCTTAAGATACTTGAAGAAAATAGAGAATTTTGGATTATGGTATCCTAAGGAAGGGAAGTTTGAACTAAAATTTTACACCGATGCTGATTGGGTTGGAAATGTGGATGATAGAAAAAGCACCATCGGAGGAGCATTTTTCTTTGGTGAAAGACTTGTAACATGGACTAGTAAAAAGCAACTTGTATTTCTCAGTCTATAGCTAAATTAGAATATGTTGTTGCTCCTACTAACTGTTCAAACATTGCATATATCAAATAAGTGTTGGAAGTAATGACTGAGGTAATCACTGACCCGATGATTATATATTGTGACAACACTAGTGCTATTAATATTTCAAAAAATCCTGTGATGCACTCTAAGATAAAGCATATATCTATTAAGTATCATTACTTAAGAGAAAAATTGCAAGAGAAACAAGTGAAGTTAGAATTTGTCACATCTAGAGAACAACTTGCAGATATTTTTACAAAACCCCTACCGAAGGACACATTTGAATACTTGAGGACTAGACTTGGGGTCCATTCCCTGTCTATCGGTCACTAAGGTGATCTGGTTGTTGCATTAACCTACTTTTATCAGAAGATCATTCATGTTGATGCAGCATAGTTCACACTTTGAATCATGTTCAAGGTTGTGATTAAGTTTGAGAACTTGAACAAATTGGAATATCAGTATTCAGAGATACAGAGGAAGCCAGAATTGTTTGTCTATTTGTTTAAAGGAGAACTAAGAAGATCACAACTGCAGAATGGTAAAGTTGTACTATTTAATGTTGCTTAGTAACATAGTGATTAAACATATTAAGTCTATTCAACTTATAGCATTTTGTTCACAAAGTTGTAGAATATATGTTTGGTATGTGTATGGTACATTTCATATTACTTGAGTTGCCATCAATCCCAAAGGGAGAGATTGTTGGACTACAACTGATTTGGAATCTGATTGAAGAATTTGTGATTAAAGATCATTAAGGAGTTTTTTATTAGATATGTAATATGATTAAATCAGTATTATGTTGTCATTGATGTCAACTAGCTTGATAGCACTTATCTTGTAAGTTACTATACCGAGACATCTGAGGAAAGGTGAAAAAGAGATGGAGAATAGAGAAATCTACATGAGGAAAGATGTACATGATAGATGAGGATAAGGAACACATTGAGTAACTTTTTGATGAGTCTATGACTTGATGATATTGACTTTATTATGTTGCATTCATCTATGATGAAGTATAGAGCTGAAAGACACAAAGCAGTGTTGTCGGTAAATGAAGCATTTTTAGTATACATCGACGGAGTGTAGTGTATACCAATCATAGTATTAACCGAGCAGTGTTCACCAACACATTTCTTTGTTAACCGAGCATAACAGAATGTATTAAATGATTAGTTTAGCTGATAAGATTGATGAGCTAGCAAGAGTATAACATCGAGGTAACAGATAATGTTTGTTACACAGATCGACGACTGACAAAATTTAGAGAAGATCTACCAGAGAAGATTGAAACATGTTATTGACACAAGTATCGAGAAATTTTGAAGCGGAAAAATCTATGAATGTGGTTAAGCGGCAAAATCTGATGGTGGAGAAGAAAATGATTTACTCATCTATATAAGGGAACAGATTTTCTTTATGAAAGATGCCAGAAGAAGAAGCTACAGGGAGTATTTCGTGAACAAAGTTTTCATGCATTCTGATCATATTGGTTCGTAAGAACCGAGCTATAGAGAAATTACTGAGCTACAGAGAGCAATTACCGATGGATAGTAAGTTGATACAGTATTGAATCTGAAGTGAAATATTGATCAAAAGGATTTGTATGGACTAAATATTGATCTGTAATCTGCAATTGAAGTTGTATTAGGGTAGGTCATTTATTGTTACATATTTAACCATTGTATACAGTCAAAATCTCTTAACCGAGTGGACTCTGAAAGTCTTATGATGTATCATTCATAGAATAAACATTTTTATCCTATCAACCCCATAGTGAATGTTGGTTGGATGATAACTTCTAGTCTAAAATCCTCTAACATGGTCACACCTGACAGTGTGTTTATAACCTTTAACAGGGTTGGGTCTTAACCGACCTCACTTTAGAAGAGTGAATAATTTTGGGTTGGCGATCCCAGGTGGTTTTTCCCTTTACAGGGTTTCCACGTTAAATCTCTTGTGTTATGTGTTGATTGTGATATTTGTTTGTTATCATTGTTTACATGTTACATGTTAGATTTGATCAGTAAAGTATTTTAGCATTAGACTGGTAATCGGTAAAAGTACAGACAGTGAAAGTATTTAGTGCTTACCGATGAAAGAAATTGAAGAAGTTGTTTTGGATTATACATTTTGTTTTGGGACACTGGATAACTAATTCACCCCCCTCTTAGTTATTCTAACATTCAATTCATCAAGGAGATCCATTAGAAGCCATTGAAGGATTCAAGCTCTATGGAGCTCTCTTGTTGAAGATTTCACCATTTCCATTCAAGCCTCTTCCAAATTCAAGATCCATTCAAGATTGGTGTTGAAGATCTAAAGACAATTTATTGGAGACATCCTACATTTGATTCTAAATACATCCATTCTTGTAGATTCAAGGATTTGAATCCTCCACAAGGGTTTCAACTCAAGCAAGGTGAATTGTTCCATTTACTTTGTTTATTCCAGCAATTTCAATTCAATTTCAAGGATAATTCCTAAATTGGGGTTTGACTAAGGCAAACCCCTTCCCCAAAAAAAACAAAATCATTTTTCTTGTAGGTACAGGTGCAGAATTTTGGATCTAAGATCGGATTTGGATACCCTTTTTGGCAAACTTTCGAGATCTACGAACAAAGTCAAAATCAACCTTCAGAATAAAAATGTAGTCTTTGACCTTTTATGAGGGTCAAAGTCGACCTGATCTCATCTCATAAAAATATTTATGAGTTTTGTAGATCTCGCAGTTTCAATATAGATTAATAGGAATCAATAGTGTTTTAGATTGTTTGATAGGGTTTTCAGCCAATTCATTTTCGGAAGTAAGTACCTTTATCTCTTAATTTCAATATTAATCATCTATATTTACATCCTATATCAATACAATTTTTGGTAAGTGTAAAATATTGGCTTTGGGGTCTCTTTTAAGTGCAAACCATTGTTCCAGGACCTCATCCACATTTTACCCTATACAAGAACATTTTAACCTCCTAATTAAAGATTCTAATTCTTTTTTCCCTCATTCAATTTGGTTCATCAAATTTTTTTGTGTTCTAGGAGGAGGTTTCTTCATTGGTGGAGGCAAATGAGGTTCATTTCCTTGGTTATTTTCTTCATTCATTTGTTCATGAGGAGAAGATGGAGGGTTTGGTTGAGGGTTTTGTTCAGGGAGATCATTTCTTCCTAGCAATTTTTTTTTTAAAAAACAATTTTAAAATCTTAATTACACATAAAATCTAAGAAAAAAAATTTTAAGAAAAAAAATTGCTTTAAAACTAAAATTTCAATACAAATAAGTGGCATGGGTTGTAAAAATACATACCCCTTCTTCTGGATTGAACTTGACGACATCATGGAGCCATTCTTTATCATATTTGATGGATTGAACAAGAAAAATAATTTTGCACACACGCTTCGGAAGTCCTCTTTCACTACAAATGTGGGTTTGTTGTTAGGAATGAATGCTAAATGTTTGGAAGCTATTCTGTAGTAGTTTTTGTTGCATTCATGATGATGATTATCATTTATGTCAACAAAGTGATCTACCGGAGACTTGAAAAGAAGCAGATAGAATTTGGATTAGCGCGTGTGGGTTATTGCAGTTGGAGCTATGTGATTTTGAGGATATATTCTTTGATGTGTTATATTTCTATGGTTAAGAGTGTAGATAGTAATTCATGTATTCATGGAAGTTATGAGCATTTTGGTGCAAGCAGTATTCAGCCAGTGTTCCTGAGTAGCGATTTGTGGAAATAGGATGATATCTCCTAATCAAGATGGAATCTAGTTTTTTGTAGTTAAAGGGAAGTTGGAGACACATTGATAGTGATGTGGATGATAGCAAAAACTTTGATGTCACACGAGTGAATATTTATTGTATTCGGAAGCTAACAGTTTTGTGTAATTTTGGTGTAGTGTGTGGAAACTTTTATGTTGTAATTGTATGCCGACTCATTTGTAATTATTTGAGTGTGGTATAAAGGAAGGATTGTATTTCCTTGTTGTAATGTTGTAGTGATATGGTAGAAGTGGTTTTTTGTGATGTTGTATGCATGAAGTGAAGAAAAGAGCTAATTGTGAAAGCAAATATGTGAAGGAAGACATGCGAGGTACAGATATCTAAAATTGAGATCTGGTGCAACAATGAGTGCAGTTTGGCACAGTCAAATAAGAGGTAACATATTATTCTGTTGAGTAATACAAAGATTATTTGGACAATGTGTTCAATGATCTTACCCTGAAGCTGTTTGGGAAGTGGGTCCTTCTCTCTTCCATGACTCTTAACAGGGTTAGAATCTTTTAACAGGGATTCAAAATCTCCTAACAGGGATTCATATGTACTGAATGTATTTTATAAGATGACTAACAGATTCCATCCTTTCACAAGGAATATTCATATTAGTACATCTTTTTTGGGCATCATTCCCACTGGGGTTTACTCTTTGATCAAGAGGCTCCCTAGTCAACATATCTTGTGTCATTGTGTTATTGTGTATGAATATCTTTCTATGGTTGGTAATTATATTGCTTATATGGTTTAATGTTGTTGAAGATTATAAAATTTATAATTATCTGATAACTGATTCACCCCCCCCCCCCCCCTCTTAGTTATCTTGGTGGACTTTACTTTCTAACAATTGGTATCAAAGCAGTAGGTACTTGAACAAGAAGTTTAACAACTTAAGGAGATCCATGGCAAATTTCAGGAAAGAAAGCCCTAAGTTTGATGGAGTAAATTTTGACAGCTGGAAAGAAAAGATGAAGACACACCTACTATGTTTAGGACCAGGTTATTGGTTGATTACAAAGAATGGTAAGACTATCATTGAAGAGGACAATCTTGAAACATGTATTGTTGATGAGAGAGATCTATTCATGTGTAACATACTTGCAAGAGAAGCACTTTTGACAGCCCTTCCAGAGAATGAATACAGTCAGGTAAAATATTTGAAAAAATCTCATCAAATTTAGAATGCTTTACACTCTACTTTTGAAGGTGATGAACATGTAAAAAGAGTTAGATTACATAATTGGATATGTGCATTTGAAGATATAAGAATGTTGGAACATGAATCTATTAGAAGCTATATTGGTAGAATGTCAGAAATTATTACAAGTATAAAATCTTGTGGAGGAACAAAGACAGAGAATGAATTGATATAGAAAATTCTAAGGACATTGACTCTTGTATTTAAGCAGACAACATAGATGATTGAACAAGTTATACATTTTACTAGAAAATTTACAAGAGAAACTCTTCTTGGAAGATTGGAAGCAGCATAAATGAACCTGATATTATTAGGAGACTTACCTAGAATGGAGATAGCATTCAGTGCTCTTAGTGTTCACCCTACTTTGTCAAGAAGCATCAGTGTGAGCAGAGATTATGCTGGCAGTAGCAGATCTAGAAATGAAGAAGATAAGAAGATTGAAGAAGGTATTGCCTTGCTTGTGAAAAGAGAACCAGATGGTAAGAAAATATTTAAATGTTGGACTTGTGAAGAATATGGTCATTTTGCATCAAAATTTCCTAAGAGGGTTAAAAAGTACAGAAACAATTTCAAACCTAGAAGATCTAAGGAATGTTATTATGCTAATGATGAAGATCTTGAAGCTAGTATAGAAAGAACTTTAAGTGAAAGTGATACTGAGAATAGTGATGACATAGGATTTGTAGCAATTAAAGAAGAGAATCCTTAAACTGATGTTAAGGAAGAAAAAGCCATAGTTTCTCAAGTTGAAAAGAAATTTGATTGGATTATAGACAGCAGTTGTTCACATCATATGACTGGAGACATGAAAAAGTTCATAAAGTTTAACGAATATGATGGAGGAGTTGTTAGAGTTGGAAACAATGCACCTTGTTTGATTAAAGGTATAAGATCTATTACTCTTGATGGAAAGACTAATACTGATGATGTTTATTTTGTGGATGGATTGAAACATAATCTTTTGAGTGTTAGATAGTTATTTGATAAGGGATATCAAGTTTGGTTTACTGAGAAAACTTGTGTGATAAAGGATAAAGATGGAAATCTGATTGGAACTGGATCTAGAACCAGAGGTAATGTATTTCAGTTGAATCCTACTGAGATGACATGTTTGATTACTAAGATTGATGACAGTTGGCTATGGCATAGAAGGTTTTGTCATATAAACTTTGATAACATTGTAAAAGTAAGTACTACACTTGCAGTAAAAGATTTACCTAAAATTATGAAGCCTACTAACATGATTTGCAAAGAATGTGTAATGGCTAAATAGAAGAGAAGTTCTTTTCCTAGTAAGAAGTTTACATCTACAGAGAAGCTGTAAATTGTTCATACAAATTTGAGCGATCCTACCAGGACTAAAGGATTCTATGGAGAAATGTATTTTATGGTTTTTGTTGATGATTTTACAAGAATGTTGTGGATTGCATTTCTTAAAGAAAAATTTGAAGCATTTGATAAGTTTAAGATTGTTAAAAACAAAGTTGAGAATGAATCTAGAATTAAGATTAAATGTTTGAGATCTGATAGAGGTGGAGAATCTACTTCTAGAGAGTTTAACACCTTTTGTGGAGAAAATGGCATTAAGAGATAGTATTCAGCCCCTAGAACACCTGAACAAAATGGCATTGCAGAAAGAAGAAACAGCTCAGTGACTAAAGCAGCAAGAGCTATGTTATTTGAGAATGATTTGGCGAAGATATTTTGGAGAGAAGCAGTGAACACAGCAGTGTATACAATGAATAGAGTAGAAATCAGAGCAGACACAGACAAGACACCTTATGAATTATGGTTTGGACATGCACCCTCAGTTAAGTATTTTAGAATTTTTGGAAGAAAATGTTATATAAAGAGAGATGATGATATTGGAAAATTTGATCCTAGAAGTGATGAAGGTATATTTCTTGGATATTCTTTGAAAAGTAAAGCCTATAGATGTTACAATAAGAGTGTTGAACTACAACTGATTTGGAATCTGATTGAAGAATTTGTGATTACAAGATCACTGAGGAGTTGCTCATTAGATATGTAATATGATTAAATTAGTATTATGTTTTCATTGATGTCAACTAGTTTGACAACACTTATCTTGTAAGTTACTATATCGAGACATCTGAAGAAAGGTGAAAAAGATGAAGAATAGAGAAATCGACATGAGGAAAGATGTACATGACAGATGAGGATAAGGAACACACTGAGTAACTTGTTGATGAGTCTATGACTTGATGATATTGACTTTATTATGTTGTATTCATCTATGATGAAGTATAGAGCTAAAAGACACAAAGCAGTGTTGTCGATAAATGAAGCAATTCTAGTATACACCGACGGAGTGTAGTGTATACCGATCATAGTATTAATCGAGCAGTGTTCACCGACACATTTCTTTGTTAACCAAGTGAAACATAATGAATTAAATGATTAGTTTAGCCGATAAGATTGATGAGCTAGCAAGAGTATAACATCGAGGTAATGGATAATCTTTGTTACACAAATTGACGGCTAACAAAATTAAGGGAAGATCTAATGGAGCAGATTGAAATGTGTTATTGACACAAGTGCTGAGAAAGTTTGAAGCGAAAAAATCTATGAATGTGGTTAAGAGGAAAAATTTGGTGGTGGAGAAGAAAATGATTTACTCATCTATATAAGAGAACAGAATTTATTTAAGAAGAAGGCTAAAAAAAGTAGAAACTGTAGGAATATCACGTGAACAAGGTTTTCATGCATTCTGATCATACTTGTTAAGTAAGAACTGAGCTGCAGAATAATTACCAAGCTACAAAGAGCAATTACCGATGGACAGTAAGTTGATAGAGTATTAAATTTGAAGTGAAATATTGATCAGAAGGATTTGTATGGACTAAATATTGATCTGTAATCTGCAATTGAAGTTGTATTAAGGTAGGTCATTTACTATTACATATTTAACCATTGTATACAGTCAAAATCTCTTAACTGAGTGGACTCTAAAATTCTTATGATGTATCATTCATAGAATGAACATTGTTATCCTATCAACCCCATAGTGAACGATGGTTGGATGATAACTTCTAGTCTAAAATCCTCTAACAAGGTCACACCTGACAGTGTGTTTGTAAACCTTTAACAGGGTTGGGTCTTAACCGACCTCACTTCAAAAGAGTGAACAATTTTGGGTTGTCGGTCCCAGGTGGTTTTTCCCTTTACATGGTTTCCATGTTAAATCTCTTGTGTTATGTGTTGATTGTGATTTTTTTTGTTATCATTCTTTACATGTTACATTTTAGATTTGATCAGTAACTGTTATAGTATTTGACTGGTAATCGGTAAAAGCATAGACAGTGAAAGTATTTATTGTTTACCGAGGAGCAGAAATTGGAGAAGTAGTTTTGAATTATACATTTTGGTTTGGGACAGTGGATAACTGATTCACCCCCCTCTCAATTATTCTAACAAAGAGAACTAAGACTATTGTTGAAAGCGCAAATGTTAAAGTTGATGAAAAGTTCAAAATTTAGGAAAGAATGCTTGATTATGAATCAGATGAACAAGCTCATCCAAAACCTAACACTAGATCTACTGAATTATTTTATGAAACTGACAGTGATTTGTTGAATGAAAGCCACAGTGAATTCATTGAAGAACCTACATCTAAAGAGAGATCTGAGACAGTGACACCTAGCAAGAGTTTGTTAAGAAATCATCCTATTGGACAAATTATTGGAAGCATCAAAAGAGGAGTTCTAACTCGAAATAAGTTACAAGAATAGTTATGTTTGATTTCTCAAATTGAACCTAAGACTACTAATGAAGCCTGTGAAGATGAAAGTTGGACTAATGCTATGAAAGAAGAACTAGATCAGATTGAAAAGAACAAGACATGGGAATTGGTCCCTAGACCTAAAGACAAGAATGTTATTAGAACTAAATGGGTATTCAAAAATAAGATGAATGAACAAGGAGAAGTAGTAAGAAACAAAGCAAGATTGGTATGTAAGGGTTACTCACAACAAGAAGGAATTGACTATGAAGAAACCTTTGCACCTAATTCAAGAATTGAAGCAGTAAGAACTTTTTTGGCTTATGCAGCTTACAACAAATTCAAAGTATATCAAATGGATGTGAAGTCAGCATTTCTGAATGGAGAATTGGAAAAAGAAGTCTACATTGAGCATCCTGAAGGTTTTCCTTTGACTCAAGAAGGAGACATGGTTTCTAAACTGAAGAAACCTTTATATGGACTTAAATAAGCACCTAGAACTAGGTATGCAAGACTGGATAAGTATTTGTTAAAATTGGGATTTACAAAAGGAACAGTTGATAGTAATTTGTACACAAAAGAAATTGAAAAAGGTTTGTTGGTTATAGTTATTTTTGTTGATGACATTATCTTTGGAGGAGAAGATGAAGCTAGTGACAAATTTGCTGATGAAATGAAGATTGAATTTGAAATGAGTATGATTGGTGAAATGAAATACTTTTTGGGATTACAGATAAACAAAACAATGATGGTATCTTTGTAAGTCAGACAAAGTACTTGAATGACTTGTTGAAAATATTTGGAATGGATAATTGTAAACTAGTTGGAACACCTATGGTGATTGGACATAAGTTATCTAGCACAGATGAGGCGCCTGCACTGGAACAGAAAAAATACAGATCTATGATTGGAGGATTGCAGTATTTGACTCATACAAGAGTTGATATAGCACATTCAGTTGGAATTGTAGCAAGATTTCAAGCTAAACCTAGAGAATCACATTATGTAGCAATAAAAAGGATACTGAGATATTTAAGAGGCACAATGGACTATGGACTATGGTATGAAAAATCTGATGATTTTACCCTATGTGCATATACAGATGTTGATTGGGGAGACAGTGTTGATGATAAGAAAAGCATTAATGGTGGAGCATTTTTCCTTGGAGGAAGATTGGTTTCTTGGCTAAGCAAGAAGCAGAATTGTATCTCACAAAGCATAGCAAAAGCAGAATATGTAGCAGCAACAAACAATTGTAACCAAATAATTTGGATGAAGTAAATGCTGAAGGATATTGGAATAAAGTTTGTTGAACCTGTTGTCATATATTGTAACAACACCTGCACAGTTAGTATGTCTAAGAATCATGTATTACATTCTAAAACAAAGCATATAGAGATTAAGTATTATGTTGTAGGAGAGAAAGTTGCTGAGAAAGAAGTCAGACTTGAGTACATAAGTACAAAGGAGCAGATAGCAGATATATTCACAAAGCCTTTGCCTAAGGATACATTTGAGTATCTAAGAGGTATGCTTGGGGTTATACCCCAACCTACTTTTGAAAAATGATGTAGTTTTTTGCATCCATCTAGTGGTATATGAGCCTCATCTTTCTTCTGGACTGGATGTTGGTACTTCCTCTATGGGGGAGTATGTGTATCTGAGCTAAGTCATGAGGACTCTAGTGAGTGTATTTTCTGAATAGTGTCTTTTGACATTGGAGCTGTTGTTGACATAGTAATGAAATTTCTATCATTGATGTCAATGGGGGAGAATTATACATGAAAAACCATCTAAGACATATGTTGGAGAAAACTGAATAGGAAAATGAAGCAAAATTTTATTGATGAAGAGGATTTGAAGAAGCAGTGTTGCAGTATTGGATTTTTGGAACATTGGATGTTTTTCATCTATGTTGCCATCAATTCCAATGGAAGAGATTGTTAGGAATGAATGCTAAATGTTTTGCAGCCATTTTGTAGCAATTGTTGTTGCATTCATGACTACGATTATCATTGATGTCAACACAGTGATCTACTGGAGACTTGCAGAGAAGCAGACAAAGTTTGGATTAGCGCATGTGGGTTATTGCAGTTGGAGCTATGCAATGTTGATGATATATTCTTTGATGTGTTATATGTCTATGGTTAAGAGAGCAGACAATAATTCATTTATTCATGGAAGTTATGAGCATTTTGGTGGAAGTAGTATTCAGGCAGTGTTCCTGAGTAGCGATTTATGGAAATCGGATGATATCTCCTAATCGGGATGGAATCTAGTTTTGTGTAGTTAAAGGGAATTTGGAGACACATTGATAGTGATATGGATGATAGTGCAAAATTTGAGGTCGTACGAGTGAAGATTTATTGTACTTGGAAGCGGACAATTTTGTGAAATTTTGGTGTGGCGTGTGGAAACTTTTATGTTGTAATTGTATGCCAACTCATTTATAATTATTTGAGTGTGGTATAAAGGAAGGAATGTATTTCCTTGTTTTAATGTTGTAGTGATATGGTAGAAGTGATTGGGTGTGATGTTGTATGCATGAAGTGAAGAAAAGAGCTAACTGTGAAAGTGAATATGTGAAGGAAGACATGTGAGGTACAGAGATCTAAAATTGAGATCTGGTGTAACAGTGAGTACAGTTTGGCATAGTCAGAGAAGAGGTAACATATTATTTTGTTGATTAATACAAAGATTATTTGGACAGTGTGTTCAGTGATCTTACCCTGAAGCTTTTTGGGTAGTGGGTCCTTCTGTCTTCCATAATTCTTAAGAGGGTTAGAATCTTTTAACAGGGATTCAAAATCTCCTAACAAGGATTCATATGTACTGAATGTATTTCATAAGACTCCTAACAGAGTCCATCCTTTCACAAGGAATATTCATATTAGTGCATCTTTTGTGGGCATCATTCCCACCGAGGTTTACTCTTTGATCAAGAGGTTCCCTAGTCAACATATCTTGTGTCATTGTGTTATTGTGTATGAATATATTTCTATGGTTGGTAATTATATTGCTTATATGGTTTAATGATGTTGAAGATGATAAAAGTTATAATTATCTGATAACTGATTCACCCCCCCCACCCCCTCTCTCAATCATCTTGGTGGACTTTACTTTCTAACATTTGTGGCATGAAAATGGGCTTCCCAAATGCACCAAAACACTTTATAGTGTTTTACATAGCATGTGCACCCTATAGGGTGCACACGCTATGTTTTGAATTTCCCAAGCCTAAGGCTTGGGAAACCCAATCCATAGCGTGTGTACCCTATAGGGCACACGTGCTTTAGTGAGTACGCACTATGGCCTTTAGGGAGCCAAATAGAAAAGTGGCACCTTTTTGGTCCCCCATCTTTGTGCATTTACCCTATACTCTTCTGAAGTATGCCCATTTAAGAGCCAATCTATTTAAAGATTACAAAACACACTGTTAGGTGTGACCCAGTTAAGGGATTTACCTCAAAACTATTAGGATCTTCACCCTGTTAGGATTGGCCTTGTTAGAGGTCTTTAAACACTCTTTTAGAATGTCACCTTTCAAAAGGATTTACAATAAGACTTTTAATTCCACTATGTTAAGAGATTTCTTTGTTACAAATGCTAGTAAGAAATAGTAATAAAAATGACCTATAAATGTGCAACTATCTTTTCTCAATCAAATATTTGTGTGCTCTTCAATCTTCACTTCAATTCTTCATCTTCCACTAGCATCAACACTTCATCAAATCATTGTTTTCCCACTCAGAATCTCTTTGTTCCTTCTTCACTTCAATAGTTGGTAACCCTTCAACTATTCAATTTGCTAGCCAATTGTCCATACAAGATCGTCATCTATATAGATAATTTTTTCTTCTTAATCTCATCTATTACATTTTCCTTTAGTCAATCTTAACCATTCATTTCATTATACCTTAAAATCAAATCTCAATAACACTTTTCCTTTTTACCTAGGTGTTGGTCATTTTTCATGTTAGTCTGGTTTCCTGTGAAATGACCTAGTTTTGAAATAGCTCTCATTCTTTCTTCAAGGGGTTTTTCAAAACAATTGCCTTGTCTAAATCTAAAAACCCTACCTTAGATCTATTTGTGTGTTGCTTTTCCATGCCACTTAGGTTCCCATTTATGCATGAGGTTTTTTGTTTCCTTTTGTATCTCCAAGTCTTGTAAAGTTTGATGTTAAGTATAAAAGATCTAGAGATTGAGTGAAAAGTGAAGACTTAACGGTTAAAAGGTTATCTCACAACCTCGCAATGGCTAGCAGTTAGTTCTTTTTATCTAGCGACATGGTGAATGTGCTTTCTCCAAGTCTCGTGATATTCAGTGATGATGTCTAAACTTTTAGCGATCCAGCGATAAGGCTTTCTCTAGGTCTCCAAATATCTAGCGGTTAGTTATTTTGGTCTAGCGATCTGGTGCAACACTTATCTCTAGATCTCATAAAGAAATGGTTAAGTATTCAAACATCTCGTGACCTGGCAAAAGGACTAAAGAATTGAAGTGAGGGTTATCTCTAGATCTCTGAATGATCAGTGGTTAAGTCAAAGTGTTCAGTGACTTGGCAGACTTAGTTATCTCCTAATCTCATGATATCAGTGGTCAAGTGTCTAATATTTGGAGATTAAGAAAAGAGGATAAGAAATGGTGGTTTAAAGTTATCTCTAAATCTCATGATGGTGGAGGTTAGTTTCCTAACATTCAGAGATTGGGAGAAAGGTTAAGAAGTAAGGCAAGTAAAGGTTATCTCCAAGTCTCGTAATGGCATAGTCAAGTCATGAAATATTCTAAGACTAAGAGATGACTATGGATGGAGACTTGGATCAATGGCTATTGTTGAATCTCTAGACAAAATCATAGTTAAATAAAGCATCTAGAGATTAAGAGATGTGTTATCTTTGAATCTTGGAATAAGACCATGGTTAGAACTAATTTCTGGAGATTACGAGATTACTTTAGTTGTTGTCTCAAAATGAAACATAAGTTAAGTTAAACACTCAGAGACCATGAGAAATGTCACGGTCGCTCAATCTCATGATGGAACCCTAGTCAATTCAAGTGTTCAGAGATTGAGAGGTATGGTTTGGTCAATGAATCTCATGATCAAACTCAAGTTAGGCCAAGCATTCTGAGATCATGAGGAAGCTATTGTCATGTGATCACCAGAAGGAAGTATGATTAAGGTCTCATGGTGATAAAAGAGATAGAAAGAGCTTTACGTGTTAAAGTACACAAATGAGCTGGAAAAAGTGAACAAGTAATGGCCAATCAGTGTACAATTGGGGTTTTTGACAGCTTTCGAGGGTTTAAAAGCAAAAGAATACAATGATGGCATTTTTTCCTTCTTTTCAAGAAATAAATGTACATGTCAACCTCACATGCCAGGGCTAGCTAAAAATTTGAAATTGAAGACATGCAGAGTGAATGCTGAGGTGATTGGGGAAAGATTTTCTATGATCTTGACAAGCTAGTTGCATTCATTGCTAAATGTTATAAAGACATGACACTGCATTCTTGTTTCTTAATAGATTTTCAGATTTTCAGAGACCCTTGATAAGAAAAGATAATTTGTGAGAAGTGATTTAAGCAGAGCATTTTTTAGAGAAAAAGATATTCAGAGCCAGGAAGATGGGTCAACCACAGTCCAATAGGTTCTCATCTAGTGAGGGGATTAAGGATTCAGGGGAAGAACAAAAGGAAAAGCTAAATTTATCAGAGGAATTCATTACATTGCTTCCCAGGTCTACTCAAAACAAAAATTTTAGTGATGAATTTTTCTCTGACCATACCTCAACTTGTAGAGATCTAGTGACTCCTTCCTGTTCAAGCTACCACTTATTTAATTATCTATATAGAAATTGAGTCAAGAAAATCCATATATGCAATTCCTGGAAGTTAGGCATGGGAAATCTTATTATCCTAGATGTGTTCCTAGATGTAGGCCTTTTAGTTGAACTGTCTAAGACGTAGGACCCTGTGTCAAAAAAAATTAGAAAAAGTGATCAGTCTTCCCTAGTCACTCTTGATAGGGGTTCCTTCATGATAGCCTTTGGCACTTACTCCTTTTCCTCCACATAAATTGATTTGAGTAAAGATAATGAAATGTATAAGAATAAAATAAAACTTGTGAATACCCTCATCCCAAATTTCATGCCAAAAATGGGGCAATATATAGCCCCACTACCCAGCTGCATGAATGCACCATATGAGTTCAAGGACCACACTTTTACATGAGGTATCTGGCCTATGGGTTGTATAGAGTGTTAGGGATAGATGGAGATGTAGAGAGAATGAATTTTGACCTTCTTATGATCATACTTGATATTCAAAACTCCCACATCAATATTGACTATGATTATATTCATTATGTGATAGACCAGATGCATGAGGGTCTGAGGAGCATCAAGAAGATTTTACAACCCCATTTCATGCATTATTCTTTGTTAATGCATCTAATTTTTTTCTACAATGTTCATAATTTTGATGTGCAATTGTTGAGACCTAGAATAGTGGTAAATGGCTAACCAAACCCTATGCAACTATGGTTAAGGGTTTGGAATTACACATCAAATGAGCATGAGTTCTGTGGATTTCAAAATTAGAATGTCTAGCCAATCCTTAATCTTCTTGGGGTCAATATTGTCAGATTATCCACCAGGGTGTTGAGGCTTTTAAGACCTTGTGAATATGTTGACAAGTGTCCTCTAGACCATAATTGGGGTGATTTCTACTTGGGTAAGACTTTCACTATGATTAGGGTATATGGATGTCCTTAACCCCCACGTGTTCTCCCAAAAATTATCCCCCCAAGGGTTTCTCTCATGGAGTTTGTCTGGAAATTGGTGTGGATAGACAAGGAGCATCTGGCTCCCCATAGAAAGGGGACTGTTACCCCTAGGCAGTTCAAAATAAATGATTTTACCATTGGAAAGAGGGATTTGACTAAAATTAACAAATGGTTGAATTAGTTCAAGATGAGCATAGTTAAGTACAGGTATGTTGATCCTGAGGACTTCATAAAAAATGAAAAGAAATTACTGATTCCAAGTATTAACACCATTTATGAGCATGAGGGGTTGGATGATGAAGATTTCATTAAGAATATACTAGATGAAGAGGAAATTGAGCAGAGAATTGGGAAGTTCTATGACTTATTGAACTTAGAAGCCCAAATGAAGAAGGCAAGCATTTCCTTTGGAGGATACTTTCCTGACCTCCCTTACATGGATAGAATCAATAAAATGATTAGTGTGTATGATACTCTGTACAACCAGCTTGAGGCCCGATTGGAAGAGAAGCTAGAGATACCAAAATAATACTCATCCTATGAGTATGAAGAAGACAGTGAGGGATCCTATGAGAAGGATATCCCTCCTCTAATGACTGAGCCACCTATCTTGGATCAAGGACCAAAAGTCCCTGAAAAAAGGTACCAAGTGAGCCTCCACACAAAAGATAAAGAACATAGGTAGGATAATCCTCAAGGCAGAAGGGGTCAGAGAAGAAAACTAACAAAGTTGTTGCCCTAGTTCCTGGTGATAGGCCTTATCATCACTGGTTGAGGAAAAATATTAGAGAGGGAGAGAAGAAAGACACTGAAGAAGAAGTGGATTTTCCCCTCCATATGTGCATAGATGAGAGAGAGTTGTACCAAGAAGAGTTGTTGAGTGAAGAATTCAAAAAATTTCTCATCTGGAGAAAACAACAAAAAATTAGAAGCCAACTTTAGGTGACTGATGGCACTGACCCTAATAATGAGTCTTTGCAAGACCTTTCAACATATGACCTCAACTATGAGAGTATCATTGTAGAAGAGGTCAGGCAAGTGGTAAAATCTAGTGGAATGTTTCTTGTCTAAGGATGGGATCTAGCTTCAGCCTTCATCATTGACCAAATTAGAAGGCAGCCAGAGGCTCAATTATCTTATGAGACCCAAATTGGGGAGATGATCAGAGGCTGTGGATATGACCCTAGGTCTCAAACACTTGCAATGTGGTCCCTAGCTCCAAGGACACAAAAGCCTTCACTAGTCAATGTTGCAGAGAAAATGGAAGGAGACAAGATTATATGGACAGTGCAAAACATAACAGACCTTGAAGTCTCCAAGGATGTCACTCACTTTTCCCATCTAAATGAGGCCAAACCTATATAATTTTTTAATAGATATGGAAAAAAAATTGATGAGATAATTTCCTTGGCTAAGGAAAGGGAAAACAGCTTGTCAAAGATCAATGTTTTGGAGGAAGAACTAGAGGACTTAAAGGTTGAGTTAGAGGAAGCATTTAAGGTTTTTCCACCTCCAGTTCCTAAGATTGAAGTTGTTGTGCCTCTAGTAACAAAGGATCATGTTGTGTCAATTGAGAAATCAGATAAGAACAAAAATGAGGTTTCACTCGGTGCCTTATAGTGCAACATATATTTGAAACAATCAAAGAAAAAATGGATGCAGTCCATGATTCATTTAGTTTGTTGCAAAAGATTAATGGAGATGTAAAGGTTTCAATAACAACTTTGGAGCCATTTTTCAGTATATGGTCATGTAGGGGCCCATTAATATTTGAGAAATTGGAGGTGTTGCAACCTCACAGGCTAGATATCTTAGAATCGGTCATTCGGGTGGGAGAGATGATTGAATTAATTGCTGCAACTTTGTCATTCTTTAAGGGAAAGGCCAACTAGGTGAGATCAAAGATGGACATGTTCAATTCTGACTTCAGCAAGTACATGCCTCCTATACACAAGGAAAACAATAAAGTAAAAGGAATTGAGGAATGGAAGAATTATATGAATGCATTGATGATGGGGTAGGAGTCCTTCCTAAATGAAGAGGGTACCTTGGACATGGACAAGTTTAATCATGTCTTGGATGACATGTTCAAGGTTGAAACTAATTATACAAAGTTTGTTGCTGATACCAAGGCTATAACTGACTCCAGATGGGATAGGCAATTAAAGAAACTGTGGAGCTTGAAGAATTTCACGTGGCCATCAGAGGAGGAGGTGGCATTATGGGACAAGAGTAAAAAGCCCAAGAAGAAGAAACAAACTGTAGAAAATTTGGAGGCAATGGAGGAGGATTAAGCAACACCTAGCACCTGATCATTGAGAACAAGGAGGGTAACTATCATAAAAAGGATAATGTATGTTAGTCAGTTTGGCAGTCATTATCCACATAACTACTTTTAGAATTTACCTTGAACATCTGTAGACAAAGGTGTCACCTATTGAAGATTCAAAATGATTACAAAGATACTACTCCAGTTTTATTCCCTACTTCTTGTAATCATTGTAACTACTTTTTTCTTTTAGTGTATTTTGTCTTTCATAGTCATCTAAAGCTTGGTGCATCCTAATTCTTCGAGGACTCCAAGATGGCTAGTGAATGTTATAAATAGAAGGTTTTATGTATTGTATAAATAGAAGGTTTTATGTATTGTAAAAGGATGGTCAATTTACTACTGTAATAGAGACTTCTGAATTTCAAGGTATCATTTCTGGGAATTTTTATCATTTTGAATGTACTAATACAAAGAAATTTTAATGAGAATACAGTGGAATCCCTTTGCACATTTGTGAATTTCTTCTTGTTTTAATTTTGAATTCTTATTTGTTAAATTTGCAAAGCATTTTAATACATTGTTTACAAAGTAAATTGTGAAATTGTTCCTAAGTTTCTTTCAAGGGAAGGGTACTTCTTAGGGTTAATTTCAGAGAATTCATGATTTGTATGAGAATTTGATGTTTGAATGTGAGAATGAGAGGAATGATTTGCAAGGTATCTCATTTGGGTTTTGGGTGTGTTTGATTTAGAATCTTTCTATAAATGTATGTTCATTTGACTCATTGAGCTGGAATTAGGCACCGGTCTATTTTTAAGAGGTAGTTATCATCATCAATCTATAAATGATAAAATCTTTCATTTTATGTTTGAATAATATTTACTAAGGCTAATCGAGAATCATTTTGAAATTGCTAATTAGATGGTTATCATAAGTCAAGAAGTTAACGGGGTGAACAATGAGCTTGCTAGGAAATTGGAAGACATTGGTGAATTAAGGGAAGAAAATGAAAGACTGAAAAATGAATTGAAGATGCAACAAAAAAAAATGAATTGATGAAGAAAGTTGAGGAAAGCACCAAAAAGATGGATGAATTCTTAAGGAGTCGTAGAAGACTAGACAACACCAATGGATTAGTATATACTGAGCAAGGAGAATCATCAAAGCAAGTAGAGAAAAGGAATGCCAATGCAAATCCAAAACCTAAGAATCCCTCATGCTATCATTGTGGGAAACCAAGTCATACAACTAATGTCTACAGGGGTAAAGTCACTAAAGCTAAAGGTACTCCCAATACTATTCATAAATTTGATGGTTACTGCTACAATTGCAACAAATATGGACATCAAGAATTTTAATGTAGATCAAAGACAAACAAGTCACCTAAGAGGCACTACATGGATAGTCACTGTCGTATTTACAACAAGCATGGTCATATGTCACAAGAATGTAGAGCACAGCTGAAGCTAGTTTGGAAACTAAAGAGACAAAATAATACACATCAACTGAGAAGAAAAGGTAACTCTTATACTTTGGATTAGAGCACATGGGTTAATTGTACTTCCTATGGAAGATATGGTCATATAGCTACAAATTTTATGAGACTACACTAGAGAGGAAGATCGAGAAATTGGACAAATTCTGGAATGGCATGGCTACACTATCATATGGTCAATCACTTAAGTAGAGATTGCAAAAACTGAGCACCAAAACCAAATGAACATATCAATGAAAATGCCATTAACATAATCAAAAGGCAAAGGAACCAAATGTAGAGAAGAAGAACATAAGAAAATGGATGGACAAGCACAACAATTGGTGACACCTCATCGAATGGATTAGGTGATTCCACCACTTCTAATTAAGTCACAATCAATTAGGTACGGGAACTGAATCTTAATCAATTATATCTTACAGCAATTCCTTATATCTATTGCATGAATATCATATTAGCATGAATTAAGATGCACTAGGTTATTATATGTTATTAACTTGAAGTGAGAATAGTTGGTAAAGCTAGACTAAGTAAGTGGTTGTCAGTCAGAAAAATTGGTAAAGGTAACCGAGTTGTGTAAACCGAGTGATTGTTAGATGGTATCAACCAAGCATTGGTACAGTAAATTGAGCTTAAGTATCTAATGTGGATAGAATGGAGAAAATTGAGTAATTGTTCATTGACCAAGTAGTGGTTGGTAAGGCATTCATTGTACTGTACTTATGTCAAAAAGTGTTTTTGGGTATAAATACATGTTGAACCAATTCATTATTCACATTGCATTCGAAGAGATGAACCAGAGTGAAATAGAGTGAACATTGAGAAACTACATTCCAAGTAAAATACAGTGATTTGTGAGTTTTTTGGAGTGATTGAAGGCTATTTAGGAAGGTTTGAAGCATAACTGAGTGACTTGAATGTAGATTTCTCATAACCCTAACTTATTGATAGCAATGGAATCTATATAAAAATTTGTACAATCAAAGGTTGGCAAGGAAAGGAAATTTACATTGATCAAGAACACATCGTATGAAGAACCCGCTTACAAGTTACATCCAGAAATCATAGCACAAATCGATGATAAAGGTACATTTTCATCAATATCGCTTAGGGTTTTGTTGGTTAAAGACATTAGGTCATATATTCACCGCAAGATAAATGAGATAGGAGATTATGAGCTCCAATCCACCTATAAGGAAATTTGCAAGGATGACAAGTTGAAGGATGAACACAAGCATTTGGAGGTAAAAGGTTTAACCAACAAACTGCATTCCCAAAGGAGTTCAAGACTGAATGGATAAGGATTTTTCTAAGCTGAGTGTTGGAATTATAGAAAGGTGTGTACTGAGAGGGGAGGGTGAATCAGTACCCTTAAAAACTTTCAAATTGAATCCTTGTAAACATGTAGTTCATTAATAAATTGTATCATTTGCATTCACTATACATCCAATATCTTAACTGAAATGTAAATGCATGTAATCTAAACAAATAAGAAAACATGAACTTCATACACATGACACATGTATTTTGGTATCATAGAAACCCTTTTTATAAGGTAAAAATTGCGATGGGGATGGAACCTACAAAGCTTCACTTTTGCAGAAATAAAGTTGTTGGTTAAGGCTTACAAAGATTGATCACTTTTGGTGATCTTACCCTATTAGGAGTAACAATAAGATCAGCTAGATCTACTTGGTTAGAGGATTTTAGCAACCAAATTAAGTGTGCACTCAATTAAGAGATTTTACAAGAGATTGTTAAGTCTACTCTTAACCATGTCTGATATTCATATGTCTCCAAATGGCGGCTACTTCATGTGATGATTCATGTCAAAATGACATCTTAACAATACTTATATCAAAATCATTTGACCTAATTAGGGTTTGAAACTATCTTATAAAACCTAAGATCAACGGTTCAAATGATTAACATAAATCATCATTACATAGGAATCATCAGTCATTAAATGATTACATCTATAATAAATATTCACCTCGATCTTGGTAAACTATTTTCTTTCTTGGCAGAAAGTTGTTCACCTTGAACTATGTGTCATTCCAAACTTTTATGTGAATTCTAGATTACTCAATGAATGTTGAGTCTCAGTCTCGGTATATACTGGTGCTCAGTAATCCTACGTATTCAATGAATGTTGTACTCAGTAATCCTGTGCTTGGTGACCACTATGTAGTTATAACCAACTAAACTATCTTGCTTTGTTTACCAACTATATAGATGAATACTAATGACAAAACTTGATCCATTTAGGAGTATCATTCTCCCCCTTTGGCATTAGTATCAAAAACTTATATGTATGCCAACTATAAAAGTTTGAACTTGAAAATTTGTAAACCAAAAATGTAGAACTGTGTAAACTCCCCTTTTGTACATGCTCTTGGCGTATATACATATATTTCCCCCTTTTTGGAGATTAATGAAAAAGAATGTACTTACAGTTTGTCAAAAATATTTGGATGGGTTTTCTTGAGATTATCCATGAGGTTTTCCCATTCCTCCTTGAGATTTTCTAGAGCAATCTTCTCTAAGGCCACTTGTGCATGCATGTCAAAAATATTTTCTATGATTGAGATCTTAGGGGTGGAAATCAGTTTCTTTTCCTTTGTCACATGCTTCTGCATCACTTCTAGATGCAGTAGTAACTCAGTCTATAGCTCAGTTACATGTTCTCTTATTCGGTCCTCTTCCTTTCTCAACTCTAGTCTTAACTATTTAATGTGTTTAACCTTTGAATAATGCACTTGAAATGCATGTTGCTTGGTTGTTAGACTAGTTGCACTATCCTTTAGGTCTTCATCTAATTTTCTTATCTTTTCACTAACCTCGGTAGTGAAATAGTCTGTAGTGCATAATTATTTTAAAATTATAATAACCTTTTCTATAATTCTTTCTATTTTGGTTACTACCTCTGAAAGCTTTACCTTATTCACTACCACTACTTGGCTGATCTTTTCAGTTACCTTGTACTAAATCTTTTGTTATGCCCTTTCTTCAATCATCTTCTATGCATCAGTAGTTGGGCCATTGATGGTCTTGGAAAGCAATGCAAGTTGGTCAATGATGGGGGTTGATTCATCTACATTGACATCTGGAGCAACTTGTATTAGGATTTCCTTGACATCCTCTAGAACCTTGTTGTTCTTGTTATATTTCCTAAGAGCTTCGGGGTAAAGTGTCATTAGGTCACATGTTGGTATTTCTATGATCTCACAAAGTATGATTGTACCCTTACATCCTCATTTGCACTTATTCTTCTTATCTTGCACTCTGTATGATGGAGATTATGCAATATAAATTTGAGCCTTGTGCTCCAGATTTACCTTTGGTGGCTCAGTGGATTTTTCTTCTTCTTTAAGTTGTCTGGTAGTTGATTCTATAATCTTTAGTGCAGGGGCTTGTGACCTATTTTCGGTGGAAGAAGTGTCTACCATTGTCTCTATTTATGTTTCTTGAGCATTTTCTATAGCATCAGTGGTCTCGATGGGTGCTTCACCTTGTGTTGCTTCTCCACTATGCTTGGTCTCCTTACCTATTTCCTCACCCTTGTCTTCAGTTTTATCTATTCCTTTCTCAAGTGGAGTTTCCTCATTTTTTCATTCAATTGCTATGTCAATAGCTTGTACCAGTATGGGAAACTTACTTGGTACCATTTCTCGTGCTACCTCGATTGCTTCTTCTTCTCCAAGGTTCTTGGTATCATTAGTTATCATTTCATCTTCTTTAGCCTCATCATCAAGGTCGCCTCCTCTTTTGTCTTCAATTAATATTTCTTCATCCCCTAATGTGGTCAACATCTCTAGAATTCCTTCCATAACATTGTCGGCAGTTGTTATAAAGTCTTCTGCATAATTTTTCTACTCGAGCTGCTCAGTATCCTAGATGTAAATTGTGTCATCCTCAACATTTATCAGTTCTCCTTCTTGTATGCTTAGTTGAGGTTTCTCGATATCAACTGCAGGTACAATTGCCTCATTTTTCTCTACTTTACCTTACGAGTTTAGTCCATATATTTCTACTTTCATCATCTACCTCTTGTAGTTTTCCTTGTAAGATTTTAAATTCCATGGCCTTCATAAAAAAAATTCTTGCATATTGTTTCAAGGCTTCATCAATCTCGAGGACAAAGTAGTCATATTTTACCAAAATGAGTGACCTTTCTCTCATCCTCTTCTTAGTTTGGAGTGCATAAGTCCATCTAGAAGATACTTTGTCATATAATTCCTTAGGTATGCTACTCGCAAACTCAATTGGAACTCATTTGAAGTTAATCATCATACCTTTTATGGCTTCCTCCAGCTTGTCTTGATCCTCATTGCTCATAGTAGAGTACCTCTTAAGCTTAGGAGTATAAAGCCTTCCAATGTTCTTTATTCCTTCTACAACTTCATCTATTGTTTGAGGTCCTTTATTTACTGCAACATAAAATTGTTCAGTGTCTTACTCTTCAAAATCAATATCATCTTTTTCTCTAATTAGTTTCCTTCTCCTCTTTGGTTCTGGGAGCTCAGTGGTAGCCTTTGTTTTTCTCTTCTGATAGGTGTGTGTCAGTGTGAACCTTGTTATCTTTGCAACACCTTTCTTCAAAGGTGGTGAACTACCAGTTTTTGACCTTTTCCTTGTTCGGGTTGAAGCATCAACATGTTTACCTTTATGTTTTGTAGCCTTAGGTGGCTCTTCTTGTTCATGTTCATTGGACTCAGTGGCCTCTTCATCTACATCTTCACCGACTAGTGTTTGTTCCTTGGTTTCCTCTTCAACTAATTTCTTAATATCTTCATAAGTTACACCAAATTGTTTCTGTAGATTTTTTACCATCTTCTCCTTTTCCTTCCCATCTTTTCTACTACAAGTCCCATCTTCATTTTGGACTTTGCCTCTTCATAGGTTCCAAACCACGTAGCTTCTTTATCCTTAGGCTAAAAAATTAAAGCCTTAATTGCTTTTGTAGCTCGATCAAGGTCTATTTGATATTCCATGGGGGGTAGCCAAGCTATTCTTGGTTCAACCGCTTTGATTAGGGTGGTGTCAATGTCCACCAAAAAGAAAATGTCATCCTTATATGTTTCTACTAGATGTTCTGGGAGACTAGTTCTTTTCTCCATTCTCTCCTTAAATTTACCAAAATAATCCTCTATTACTAGCTCAAAGTTTTGACCTAAGCTCTTGATGAATTCACTTATTTTCACAATAACTGGTAGGATGACATCCCAATCAAAATTACCAACTGATGGAAAATAGTTCTACAAATATAAAAATGTACATACCAATAATGAACCAAATTTTCATGTATTTGATCTAGCAACTCTGATGGTTCACATATTTTCTTCCAATTGTCTCAGCATCAACTCAGCTAGGTCGAGTTGCAAACCCTTCTTCACAACTTTATGTGCAATGTCAACTGCTCCACATGCAACACTATTTGTTCTACATGACTATAATATCTTATATGCAATGACATGCACCGAATCTCATCTCAGGGTTGTAGATTGTGTTTATTCTCATGCCTCTACCATCCCATTCTACTTTGGTTAACTTCTCAATCTCAATTTTTTCTTGATGCATTAGGGCTTTTTCTTTGTCATTCATGGGATACCCGATAACCACATGTATAATATCATTTTTTATTCTCATTATTTCATCTAACCACATCTTTCCTTCATGTACTTGGCTTAACACTATTTGAATCCATTTAGTTTTAAATTCTTTCGAGAAATATAGGGCATTTGTTAACCCTTTTACCTCTGAGTGTTTGTGATCTTCCTTCAATTTTCCATCAATGCAAATCTCTTGGTAGGTGGATTGGAGTTTGAAGTCACATATTTCATTGATTTTATAGTGGATGTATGATCTAGCATTCTTTACAAGTCTCACCCTATGTGGTATCGAGAACTCACACTTGTCATCGGGTTGAGCTGCAGCTTCTAGATGAAGTTTGTAGTTGGGCTCAATGTAGGTTATTTTCTTCATCAATTTGACCTTCTTGTCACTATCGGTCTTCAATTTTGCATACTTTGATGATAATTCCATTATTTTAACAATGTTAGGGCTTCCCGTAAACTTCAAGAAAATAACTCAGTTCACTAACAACTTATTTGAATCAGTCTCAAACTGTTCGTAATGTTCTCAAATCTATGTGAATAGCTTGGATTCACTTAGCTCAAATCTTTCTCAACTCACTCTAGTTCTCTCTTTATCATTGTGTAAACAAATGAGTTCATTTCCCAAGTATTTATATAAAAAATACCTTATTCGGCACATTAAATGATTTTCTAGTTGCTATTCAGTCAACAGTGAAATCACTCAGTTAACTCAATGATACCTCAGCTTGATGAACACTATCAATGCTCAGTTGACTGTGCAACGTGATTGTCTCTAACACTTTCACCAACTGGAATTTTCTCACTTGGTCTAGCTTAACCAACTTTACATATATGTAACTCAAAACATATAATTACCTAGTGCATCTTAATTCATGTTGATTTGGTATTCACACAATAGATATAAGGAACTGTTGTGAGATATAACCAATTGAAATTCAGTTCCATACTTACTTGATTTTTTCTTAGGTGGAGGTGGTGAGATCACCTAATCCAATGGATGATGTGTCACCAATTGTTGTGCGTGTTCCAATATTGTCATTTGTTTCTTTTCTCCACATTTGATTTCGTATCCTTGTGATTTCTTCAATAGTGTTTCCATTTGCATCAATACTTAGTTCTAGTACTCGGTCTCTGCAGTCTTTACTTAAATGACCGACCTTGTGATAGTGCAAACATGTCATTCTAGAATTTGTCCAATTTCAAGATTTTCCTCTCTAGTACATTCTCATGCAATTAGCTGCTATATGACCATATCTTCCATATGTTGTGCAATTAACCCAAGTATTATAATCCCAAGTGTATGCATTACCTTGCCTTCTCAGTTGATATGTCTTGTTTTGTCCTTTTGGTTCCCAAACTCGTTTAATTTTTTTCCTACATTCATATGATATGTGTCCATGCATATTGCAAGTGTGACAGTGCTTTTCCATGTAGTGTTTCTTTAGTGACTTATTCAGCTTTGATCTACACTCATGTGCTTGATGTCCATACTTATTGCAATTGTAACAATAACCATTAAATTTAGGAGTGGATTTAGGAATGCCTTTTGCTTTGCTTCTGCAAACATTTGATGTGTGGCATGGTTTTCCACAATGATAGCATGAGATCTTCTTTGGCCTTGGATTTGCATAGGCACTCTTTTGTTTAGCTTGTTTTGATGACTCTCCCTACTTGGTATAAGCTAAACCAGTAGTATTGTTGAGTCATCTTTGACTATTTAGAAATTCATCCATTCTTTTAGTAATTTCTTCAACTTTCTTTATCATCTCATTATGTTGTTGTTGAATCTTCACTCCATTCTTAAGTCTTTCATTTTCTTCTCTAAATTTACTAATGTCTTGCAATCTTCTAGTAAGCTCACTATTCACTCGGTTCTTCCTGACTCATGACAACCATCTGATTGGAAATTTCAAAATGATGCTCAGTAAGTCTCAGTATTTTAGATTCCTTTTCTTGTAGCTTATCAATCATTTTTCTTCTATCTTCAATAGCTAGATTTCTTTCTTGTTTAGCCTATCTTGCATTGTTTATGGCATCAATCATTCTTACCATTTGATTCTCTTATCCAATTTGTAGTGCTTTAGTAAGATGCTGACTCTTTTCATATAGATCTAATATGGTTCCTTCAAATGCATCAGATATGCTTCCAGATCCTTCAAATGGATCCTCTATCCCTTCATCTTGATAATCAGTCTCATTATACTGAAATGCCATTTCCTTCCTTTTGACCAATAACTCTCTCAGTTTTTCTTTGGCTTCCTTGAATTGTTCAATGAATATCTGCATCTGCAATTTCTGATTTTCAATAGTCTTGTCAATCTTATACATTTCCATTACTAAGATCTTTTATCTTTAGTGATTAAACTTCCTCAACAAGAGAACTAGCTCTGATACCAATTGTTGGAATTATGGAAAGATGTGTACTAAGAGAGGAGGGGTGAATCAATACCCTTAAAAACTTTCAAGTTGAATCCTTGTAAACATGTAGTACATTAACCGATTGTATCATTTTCATTCACAATACATCCAATATCTTAACTGAAATGTAAATGCATGTAATCTAAAAAAATAAGCAAACATGAAACTTCATACACATGACACATGTATTTTGGTACAGCAGAAATCCTTGTTAGAAGGTAAAAATTGTGGTGGGAATGGAACCCACAAAGCTTCACTTCTGTGGAAATAAAGTTGTTAGTTAAGGCTTACAAAGATTGATCACTTATGGTGATCTTACCTTGTTAGGAATAACAATAAGATCAACTCGATCTACCTGGTTAGAGGATTTTAGCAACACAATTAAGTGTGCACTCAGTTAAGATATTTTACAAATGACTGTTAAGTCTACTTTGTTAGGAGATTTTGAATCTACTATAATTTATAGAGAGTAACAGTGAAGTGTGATCTGTATGAGAAACAACTTACATTGTTGATTTCATATCCATTAAGTATAATAATGAAATCACCTTGTTGTGATGAATATATCCTTTTATACTGCTTGGTATCCTTATATTTGTTTCTGATAAATGGAATGCTCTGTCAAAATCCTTCCAATCTTAACCCTATATGATCTTTAGATGCCTCCCAATGGCAACTACTTCATGTGATGATTCATGTCAAAATGACATCTTTACAATACTTATATCAAAATGATTTGACCTAATTAGGGTTCAACACTATCTTAGAAAACCTAAGATCAACAGTTCAAATGATTAACCTACATCATTATTACATAGGAATCATCAGTCATTAAATGATTACATCTGTAATAAATATTCACCTCGATCTTGGTAAACCCATTTTTTGCTCGGCAAAAAGTTGTTCACCTTGAACTATGTTTCATTCCAAACTTTTATGTGAACTCTAGATTACTTGGTGAATGTTGAGTCTTGGTCTCAGTATATACTGGTGCTCGGTAATCCTATGTGTACACTCAAATTGTACACTTCTCTAAGTCATTACTTCCAAGAGAATCCATGAATGGGAAACCTTGAGAAAGTGACCTAGAGCTCCCTAGGTATGGAGTCACAAGGATGTTTGATAGTTCTCTCAGCTAGAGCTATTGAAGCATGCAACCTTGCAAGTAAACCACACAATGGGAGATTCAAAGAGACAAGGGAAAGAATTCCAATATCCTCAAGAATCAACAATGGAAATGCAATGCAACTATGCTAAGAATGAAGATGCAAGTAAGCTACTGTGCTATGGAAATGAAAGTATTACAAGCCTTGCTAATTAAGCTATGTGAGCTAAATCTAGAACTTGAAAGGAAATCTAAACTAAGAAAGTGTAAACATGAAGCTAAGATGCAAGAATGAAAGATAAAATGCAAGAAGATCTCCAAAGCTCCAAAGTCACCAAGAAATCCTGCAGCATAATATTAGTATTCAAAAGTTGGAATCTAGAATGAGAAAAGAGCTCTCCTTTTAAAGGAATTGAAAAGGAATGGACCATGGAGATTAAGAGGCATAAGATTTAATCAAGGGTGGAGCATCAAAGAGGAGCAATCCATATCCACAAATCTCCTCCAATGAGAAAATAAGAGTTGACTTTTGTGCCCCATATGAGACAAAAAGGCCTTTTCTTCTTTTTATAAAATAAGAATAATGTTTTATTTGTGCAACTTAGGATAAGAGGAAAAGTGGGGGCTTTTTATTGAATAAAAGCGGAGGAAATTCCTTTTAATTAAATAAAGACTTAGGATAAAATGGTTAGCCCATAGAAAATAATCGAATAAATGATAGAACTAGGATTTGATCAAGGAAAATGATATTGAATTGAAAATGTTGATTCAGGAAATTGATAAATTTTTGAATGGGGACCCAAAGTCTAGGCGACCATTTTAGGGTGCATACATTTGCCCCTCTTTGACTAATGTGAGATCGATTTGGGTCACATGTGGTCAAAGAATGGAATTAAAATGTGAGATCGATTTGGGATCACAAAACAACCCACACGTGTGTTCGACAGATGGGAACACGTTAGGACAAACATAAGTATAAGCTGACAAAGATAAGTTGAAAGACAAGACCAACATACCTATAAATAGGAGATCGTAAAGTCTCAAATAAGAGATAAGAATCTCAAGCAAGGTTTGATTGATAAAGCTGAATCCAAGATTGAAGTTTGATAGGTACTACCCCCTTGGTATCGAAATCAAAATTAGGTAGTGGAGAAATAGTAAATTGATAAATCTGATCAAATCACTAGAAATCATAATCAAAGATGAAGGACGATAGGATAACCATCAAGCAGTGAAGATATGCCCTAGTTTGACTAGGTTTGACTGAGAAAGATATAGGATAAAAATGAAGTCAAACCCTAGAAAGATGAAGTGAAGGAAAATGAATCAAAAGACTAGAAGGGGGAAAGAGATGGGGATGAAGAAATGAAGATGCCCCAATGAAGATCGAAGGATTAGGCCTCAAATGGTTAGCCAACTACGCAGAAGAAGGAAAAATTTTGAAATGTGATTTTAACTATCAAGATGAACTCAAATTTTGATTTTGATCCCAAAAATGGATCTAGGACGTTGAAATTAACCAGGGGTGCAATTTTCACGCAATTCTGAGGTGTTTTGAAAATTAGGTCAAAAAGTCAAAATGCTATATAAGGGGTAAAAAGGTCATTTTCAAAATCATTTGTCTTATTGTGATTTGAGAATTTTTAGAGATCAGATAGAGATTATGGCTCAGCAAGCAGTGGTTCTAGTTTACACACATCAATTTGAGCACGGTCGGTTGCACAACCAACCTCCTCACTACGGTGCCCCAGTAAGTTTTCAAAAAAAATTGCTTTTTGAGTCATTTGTGAGCATTTATTGCATTTGAAACACAAGTTTTTCATGTTTTTGAAATATTTCAAATTTTACAAATGTGAAATGTCATGCGATACTTTTAAAGTATCACACACCAGTTATACATTGTATAGTGCGATACTTTGTAAGCTAAGAAAATATCGCACGACCTTTCAAGAAAGAGTCGTATGCTGCTTGACAAAATGTCGTGCAATATTGGGTGAAGTATCACATTGAATGAAAGTATCACACCACTATGTAACAAAGTATCAAATAATACAATATCAACAAAAAGTATCACACCAGTATAATATGAAGTATCGCATAGTGTTAATTTGAACAATATAACATGGGTCTAGATAATTTTTGCATTTGTTATGACTTATACTGATTTTAACCATCCATCATGATATGTTCTGTCATCTGGTTTGGGGGTTTATGGCTTGTAGGAGGCTTTTCTAGTGCTAATTATCAGAGCACTGAGAGTGATTGGATTTGCATCCGAGATCTTGATGATCCTGGATGAGCAGACTTGCAGGATATGGATTTCGGATATTTGTTGCATATGCCTAATATATGGGCAAACCATGGTTTGCTGACAGCTTTGGCTAAGAGATGGCACAGTGAGCATAATACCTTTCACTTGCCGACTAGAGAGGCATCCATTACACTAGAGGACATCTATCAAATCTTGTAGGTACCTAGCCATGGGGATCCTGTGAGTATAATCATGTCTATAAATGATCTTTTAGTATAATGTTTTCAGATGATGAAAACTAACATGATTGTTTGTTGGCATAGGTATATTATGATCAGACCCCGACAGAGGGATGACAGGCCATCCAGGACCTATTCTAGGATGTCACTATTATTCATAGGCATCTTAGCTAGCATCGGTTAGTTGAGGAGTTCAACAAAGATTTCCCAGTGGCATGTATAGTATGTTCCATAGTTCCACAAGCCCTTATCACTGACAAGAGACAAAGAGGATTTCCACTGGGTTGGGACAAATTAGTAGCACATTCGAGATGGATGGCATGGGGCCCGACTATCTTAGTAGACATGTACCTTGAACTACATGAGATAGTGTACAGGGACAGCAGGACTTGGGCATGTGGGGTTGTTCTTGCTCAGATATGGGCATGGGAGCACATTGTTGTAGTGTGACCACAAGTGCAGCTGAGGGAGTAGAGATGCCCCTATATCTATAGATATATAGGTTTCAACTCACAGCCCCATAGCAGTGATGTGACATACTATAGGAGGATGCTGGATGATCTCACAGCCTTCGAGTGGAGACCATACAAGGCCTGTGAGTAGTGGAGTGACCGGGATCAAGATTTGGGTTATATGTTATATAGTCCGCCACTAGTTAGTTAGCATTCAGAGATTGTTGAGTGGTTTGTGATCTCTCGAGTGTGGAGGCAGTTTGGTCACTAGCAACGGATATCCATGGAGACCACCACATATGCCAAGTGCAAGGAGGATGAGGGATTAGGGTGGTTGTCGATGTTGGACTACCAGCAGGTGGTACAGGAGATAGTAGGTCTATGTAGGGAGCCCTAGGACTATCTAGCTGATGTGGGGGATGTTAGAGTTAATGCAGCTTACAAGACAAAGTGCCAGAGGTAGCCATTCCCTAGATTCATGGTGCCAAATGCAGACCCACAGGTATAGGGTGGAGACGGGGATGATGATGATGGGGGAGACAAAGGAGATGGAGGAGGGAGGAGAGTGGAGAGAGGACATGGATCTAGTTTAGGTCATTAGAGACAGTCATGGAGACAAGTTTCTGATGATGAGGTGGAGGATGTAGGGAGATTAGTTCACCGACAAGTGGACGCGGGATAGGACTAGCCTGTAGAGGGAGGAGGGGAGGATCTCAGAGCTAGGATCTAGGTTTTGGAGACTGAGATGTAGCAGCTCAAGGTTACCATTGTCATGTGAGATTAGTAGCTAACAGATCTATGAGATGAGATAGAGCAATGGGAGAGGGTAGCACAGGCTGACACTGTAGAGATCTGGAGGTAGGCAGCACGAGCTACCTATTATCATGGATTATACATACAGGCTATACCTGCAGCACAACAAGTGCCACTCTACTCTGAGAGGGCTAGGAGATCTGACATGGTACAAGATAGAGCCATAGCACCACCTCCACCACCACCACATGATGGGGAGAGTCAGACTTAGGTCTAGGGTGTTAGATACATAGAGACATATCATGGGACATTATCCAAATTTTGGATCCCACATTGTATTTTGTATCATGACATTCATATATATATGAGATTTACTGGATTTAAGATATATCTTGTGTATTTGCCCCACTTGTGATGGATACTTCAGTTTTATATTGTCTTGTTATATTGCTCAAATGTATGATGTATGCTCATATATGCTCATGTATAATCTCTCTCATAAATGTATGTTTAGTTCTCATGTTATGATTATAGACTCATGTTTCTGAAAATGACCTCTTTATGATATAGATATGATGATAAGATTAACCCCTTGTGATGATAGGAAAAGGATGTGATGTGAAAGACAAGGATTGAAAGACATGATCGAGAAGAGTGAAAGGTGAGTGCAATTGACCGACAAGTCCACGAAAGATGAAAGGAGAGCTCTCTCCATATGCAAGATGCAAGACTAACATGAACCTAAGAATGCAAGCTACTATGAAAAGTGGTTTACTTGCAAGGTCACAAGGCTATTAGACTCTAATATTCATCATCGAGCTTTATTGGTAGCATCACAAGATCATACAATACACACTAGTATAACTATGTGAATCTGAATATGATCTATATAAGATAAAATGTGGGAATCCCACCTAGGCACCAAAAACATGTAAGTGAAGATGACTAGTGTAGTGAGGTTTCCTAAGTTTAATATGGCAAGATTATACTCACATCGAGACACAAGGAAAGTCAAGATGACTATAAGCATGCACTTGCAAAAATAGTCAAGGATAATACCTTGTAGACCCTAATGTCAAGTGGAACAAGCATAAATGCTAATGACAGTTAGGACCAACAAAATATACCCACAAGCAAAAAATAGAAATAAAACATATCCTCATGCCCCCAGTCTTCTAGCTCGGCATCATCGAAAACCATTAGGGAGAGAACACTCATCAAAGAAATCATCAGAGATAGCACACAAAGAAATAAAGTCAAACAAGCCTCAATGAGTCAAGTGTTTAAGTGCGTGTGTGTAGGTCATAGAGTCAAACTTTGAGTATCACATTTGCCAGTGAGAAATACCATATCATGCTAGACTACGGGTAGGATATCCAATAAGTGTTGAGAAACACTTGACGCTAGGGTAGTGTTAAAAAACACAATTGGGGTTGGTGTTGAAAAACACCATTTGCAAGATGTCCTAAAGACCAACGCATCCTAGAGACCAAAGCTAACACAGTTATGCCTCCTAGACAAAGACAAAGACGAATTCCAAACCAAGGCAAATAAGGTCAAGGCATGATGGAAAAAGGCTAAGTGTCGAGGATGAGTGCTAAGAAACAAGGGTTCAAAGGCCTCAAGTAGCACTTGTTTCCAAGTTTTCACCACTTGGAGATTTTTTTATTTTTTCAATTTTTTTGTATTTTTGTTACCAAGGCGCCTGTTTCCAGGTTTTCACCAAGGCACTTTTTCTATTTTTTTGAATTTTTTGAATTTTTGATTTTTTCATAGTTTTTCAGGACTTTATATGCTTTTTAGGATTTTTCAGCATCATATATGAATTTTTTTGGAATTTTTTTCAGGATCAATAAATATGTACAAAGGATGCCCCCAGATAGAATAGGCATCATGGATAGAACTTCTTTAGGTGCAAGACATTGATAGGCTCAGGGACTTGTTCTCCCTCTTCAGTAGATAACAAGTAAGCACATGTTCCAAAAGTAGCAGTAATGATGTATGGTCCAAGCCAATTAGGTTTGAATTTTCCCTTTTGCTCTCTATGTTCTTGGTTCTTAGGGTTTTCTCGTAAGACAAAATCTCCCACTTGGAATTCTCTAGGGCGAACCTTCTTGTTGAATGCTTTGGACATACGCTTTTGGTAAACCCTCATGTGGTCAAATGATGCTTTACACTTTTCATCAAGAAGTTCTAATTCTTGGAGTCTTGTGGCACGGTAGTCTTCATCTGTAACTAGACCTTTGAGGGAAACTCTAAGGGAAGGAATCTCCACCTTTAAAGGTAACACTACTTCAACACCATAGGTAAGGGCAAAAGGAGTAGCCCCTGTAGGAGTATGAATACTCATTCTATAAGCCCATAAGGCTAGATTTATCTGTAGATGCCAATCTCTACCATTCTTGTGAACTGTTCTATGTAGAATTTTAAGAATGGTTTTATTTGAAGCCTCTGCTTGCCCATTTCCTCGCGGGAAGTAAATGGAGGACCAATGTTGTTTTATCTTGAACTTCTTGCAGAGTTATTTAAGGTCCTTGTTTTTAAACTGACCTCCATTTTCAGTGATTATGTTAGAGGTCACTCCATACCGATAGATGATATGGTTTAAAATGAACAAAGAAACTATTTTTCCTGAGGCAATAGAAAGCAAGACAGCCTCTACCCATTTAGTAAAGTAGTCAGTAGCAGTGATGATAAATTTTTGTCCACCTAATGAGTTGGGATGAATCTTCCCAACAAGATCAAAGGCCTAGCGCTGAAATGGCCAATGATATATAGCTGGAATGAGCTCCCTACCTAGAGCATGTATCAGGTTACCGCGTTTCTAACACTTTTCACATGATTTAGCAAAAGCTACTGCATCTATCTACATAGTAGGCCAATAGTACCTAGCCCTAAGCAACCTTCAAGCCATGGCAAGACCATTGGAATGTCCTCCACAAATGCCCTCATGAATGTCATCTAACGTTTGGTCAGACTCATCTTTTTCCAAGAACCTAAGAAGTGTCCCATCTAAACCCCTCCTATACAGATCACCAGAGATAAGGGTATGGTGAGAGGCATTTCGGGTTAAGTTTCTTCATTTAGAATGGTTGAAGGTTTTGGGAATAATGCCATCACAGAGATATGAGTAAATGGCACCATAGCGGGATGACTCATGGCCAACAAGGGTACAAACAACTTGGCTTTCTTGGGAGTCGTAGATAGGATAGTGTAGCCCTTCCACCAGGAATTTGAATCTGGACTCATGTTGTTCTAGTTGAAGGAGTGAAGCCAATGTAGCCATAGCATCAGCTGCTTTATTCTCTGCTCTAGAGATTTGTTGAAATGTGACAAAGGCGAAGTATCGTCTCAATGAATCAACCATTTTCTTGTAGGGTACTATTTTTTCATCCTTTGTTTGGTATTCTTCATTAACTTAGTTGACTATTAATTTTGAATCCCTATAAATATGTAGCTCTATGATTCTCCATTCCATTTTGTCAAAGCCTCATATTCAGCAATGTTATTTGTACATGGGAACAATAGTTTGTAGGACTTAGGGATTGTGTACCCATGAGGAGAAATAAATAACACTCCAGCTCCTGAACCATTTTCCATAAAAGAGCCATCAAAGAACATCTTCCATGTTCTTGCAGTCATGTACATTATGCGCTCATCTCTAAATTCAACTTGAATAGGCATGCTGTCTTGGATTGGAAAATCAGCCAATTGATCTACAATGGCTTGGCCTTTTATAACTTTACGCTCAACATACTTTATGTCAAATTCTGATAGGATCATCATCCACTTAGCAAGTCTACCTATGAGAGCAGCCTTACCAAGAAAATATTTGAGAGGATCAATCTTTGCTATGAGGTGTATTGTATGCGCAAGAATGTAATGTCACAACTTTTGGGAAGCAAACACCACCACAAGGCAAGATTTTTCAATACTAGTGTAGTTGACCTCATATGACATGAGAGTATGACTGATGTAGTATATAGCTCTTTCTTTTCTAGTGTCATCAAGTTGAGCTAATAATGCCCCCAGGGAAGATTCTGTTGCTGAAACATACAATATGAGTGGTTTTCCTAGGATAGGAGGCATTAAGATTGGAGGATTGGCCAAGCATTATTTGATTTGGTCCATGCTCTTTTGACAATCCTCATTCTAGACACATTTAACCCCTTTGTGCAAAGTCTTATTAAAGGGTTGAGCTCTATCGGCCAATTATGAAATAAACCTCCTTATAGATTGAAGACGTCCTTGAAGACTCCTCATTTGGCTAATGTTTTTGGGAGGTGGCATATCCAAGATTGCTTGAACTTTCTCTGGGTCAACCTCTATTCCTTTGGCTGAAATGATAAATCCTAGAATTTTTCCAGAGGTGACTCCAAATGCACACTTTTTAAGATTTAATCTCAATTGAAACTGTTCCATACGATCTAGAATGACTTCTAAATCTCCTAAGTGTGTATCCCTTTTTTTAGATTTTTCCAAGGTGTCATCCACATAATCTTCCATATTCTTATGCATCATGTCATGAAAGATAGTTGTCATAGCTCTTTGGTAGGTAACTCCTACATTTTTTAATCCAAATGGCATAACGTTCCAGCAATAGTTTCCCCATGCGCAAGTGAATACAGTCTTTCCTTGGTCTTCAGGAGCTATTTTGATCTAATTATATCTAGAAAAACTATCCATCAAGGAATAGATCTCATAACCCACGGTCATGTCCACTATCATGTCTATGTTTGGAAGTGGAAAATCATCCTTTCGGCGTGCTTTATTAAGATCTCTAAAATCTGTGCAGACGTGAATGGACTTGTCATGTTTAGAAATTGGGACAATATTGGATATCCATTCGGCATAATCAATAGCTCTTATAAATCCTACACTGAGGAGTTTTCCTAATTCAGCTTTGACGAGAAGAGCTATGTGAGGATGAATTTTCCTTAATTTTTGTTTCATTGGTTTAATTCCTAGAGCTATGGACAGGTGATGCATGATGAGATTAGTGTCCAATCATGGCATGTCTGAGTAAGTCCAAGAAAAATTAATCTTCTTGCTCTATAGGAACTTGGTATACACTTGTTTTTCATGTGTTGTTAGAGACTGAGCCAAATGCACTATTTGTGGAGCCTCTTCTGTACCCAAATTAACTGGTTTTGTAGGCTCAAAAAGCACTGAAGATCTATCTTGAAAATAACTTGGGAGATGATCAAGTACCTCATCCTTCGGCACCTCAGAGAGGTTTTCACCCTTGGCTATGTCCTTTATTTTTACTTTTTTCAGTTCTGACACCACCACACAGTGGTTTTTGCCATCAGAACTCTTATTCTTTTTTTATTTTCTTTTCATTTTGTGACTAAGGTACTTGATATCTGGTTCTTTCATGCTTTTAGTTGGTTCACTGGTGGAAGAGACTACAAGCTCAAGGGCATTTAGGTAACATGCTATCTCATAGTCATCCTAGAAAGTTAAAAGCTAAGGCTCTTGATAGCGCTAAGACCAATCAATTAGGTGGGGATTAGCAAGGAGTAGGTCAATGATGGGTTCAATGTTGTGAATATGAATGGTATCATCTCTGGTGATTGCAGGGTTAGAGTCTGTCAAGTATCCCTCTAAGGTACCCAAATCAGGATTTATCCTACCAAGCGAAGCATCATCCACTAAAGAAACTTGTGGATTCAAATCCTCTAATCCTACACTAGACTTGTTAACTACCTCAGGTTGGGAACTATAAGTATGGACAACATCAACATCCATGTCAACTGTAGAAGAATCAGAGAGAGATTCCCACTCATACTCATGTGAGTCTGTATCTGAATCCCAACTAGGATGTTTACACCAAGCATGTTTATGATGTCTAGATGTGGAAGATGTAATGTCACCAAGGGTAACACCTTCCTAAATGCCATTCATGTATTGATGTTCTTGAATAGGATCCTCAACATCAGATTCCTCTTGTTCTAGGCCTGAAACTGTTGAATGGGTAACAGGAGTATCTGAATCTCCCCAAAGGAGATTAGTGGAAGGGACCCAATCTTCACACATGTCCTGCTGGTTTGTCAAAGTTGGCATGTACTTTTTTTCATCCTCACTATCCATCTCACCAAGGATAGGAATAGGGTTCTTGTTCTGATTTTTGAAACCTAGGCCAACCATTGTCTTAGACCTGCGGCCAAAAAGAGCATGATCGAGAGGTTTAGCTCTGGCATCTAATCTATGACTAAGAGGACCATGACCTAGATAGCCCATATTTTTGACAAGAGTGTACCCTCTTCCATAGGCCTTAGTAGAGGGAGAGAATTTCTCGTTATGCATGTATTTTTCTTCTCTATAAATCCAGTCCTTAACAGCTACCTCTTCTTTTTCATCTTGGATGGGTATTGAGGACTCTACAAATGTGCCAAACAAAGTCATGGCTGAAGATGAAGGATGCATCTCTTGTGAGGGTTTTCCATAGGACCTAGGTGAGACCAGAAATTTTATAAAGGAATCAAGTTGATATCCCCCCATACCAAGGTCCATGGACTTAAACTTGTCCTTGCATTGTGCTAGGGTTGCATTGAAATCCTCTGCTTCACTGTTGAGAGGAACATGAGTCCCTGTTGAAATTACATTTACAAATAATGTGCTATCCCCAGGTATACAGACTTCTACTCCATTATAGGGGAACTTAACACATTGATGGTAGGTGGATGGCACCGCTTGCATGTCATGGATCCACGGTCTACCAAGTAGGATATTATATGCCAGAGGACCAGCATCAATAATTTGGAACAAGATATCCTTTTCAACAGGACCAATCCTGACAGGAAGGATGGCCAAGCCCTTAGACCTTCTCTTTGTCTCATCATAGGCTTTAATGGTAATTTTCTTTCGGGTATCAATAACTTTCTCAAAATAACCTAGTATCTTCAATTGACTCAAAGAACAAATGTTGAGCCCAGTGCCACCATCAATCAACACACACCTGACATGGGTCTTATGAATCATGACTTCAATATGAAGGGTAAGATTATGTGGATGGCTCAAATCTTTGTCATCTTCTTCTGAGAATGTAAGGTAATGAGGGCTAGAAAGGTGGTTAACCGTGTTCTGGAATTGGTCAACATCTATGTTGTTAGGAACATTTGCTGCACGCAAAGCATCCTCAAGGATTTGTTTGTCTTGGAGACAATTCTAAAAGCTCAAAGATTGAAATCTAAGCTAGCATTCTTTGTAGCTGATCAACAAGGTTATAATTCAGCTAAGGACTCACAACTGACTTGGTGGTGACATTCTTGGATGTCACTTGCTTGGGTTTGCTGGACTGGTTGGAACTAGGACATCTAATAACCACAGGACCTTGACTTTGACTTCTGGTGATAGCGTTAAGAGTTCAGGATGACACCTTAGAGTTGGGACCTCTCAACACCACCACGGTTCCTTCATCAAATATAGGAGGAGATTCATAGCCATATGGATCTTTTATTCCCATCATGTTGACACTTTCTTCCACAATTTCTAGCATATTGACAACATTTTCTGCAAACGTGTAAGTATAGTTAATTTCAGCCTTTTCATTCTTAGTTTTAGAGGTTTCCCCCTTTTCATATTTGGGAAAAGGCTCCTTGAATGCGTTATGGTTTGCATTGGTCTTCACCCCATCAATCTGAAGTTTTCTGCTCTTAATAAGATCCTGGATAATATGCTTTAGTTTCCAGCAATGTTCGATGTCATGTGCAATGCCATTATGGAATTTGTAGAAAGATTTTTCATTCCACCAATGTGGCTTAATATCAGGTATGTGGAAATTTGCTGGATCTTGAGGTTGTGCAAGGTTATTAGCAATGAGCGTCTTGAAAACATCTTCATACGAGTCACCAAGTTTGGAAAATTGTCGTCTCTCCTTTATAGACTTATCATGATACTTTAGTTTATGCTCTTGTGGGTTGGAGGATGTTTTGAGCTTCATAGCTTGAATTGCACTAGACAAATGAAGGAAACCTTGATCCTTGGGTTGAGAGGAGTCTACAACTCCTTCATTGACTACTTGCTTGTTCTTGTTCTAGTGCGAGTTCTTACCTTTGTCCTTATTAGAGTTGTTAGTATTTTGACCGTTGTTCTTATTGCTATGTTTGGTCAAAATGTCTTGCTCTTTCAAGACATCCTCCAGCCAACATGCAGTTTCGACCATAGTGTCGAAGGAATCAAAGACCATCTTTTGAACCTCATACTGCATTTTAGAAACTAAGTTACTAATAATGATATCAATCCTTTCATGCTCAGGAATAGTCCTAGAATAGTGATAGCACAATTGTCTCCATCTTTGCAAGAAGGTGATAAATGACTCCCCTTGGTTCTGCTTCAAATTGCACAAATCTAACATAGTGACTGATCTTGACAAGTTGTATGCAAAATGTTGAACAAATCTATGGACAAGTTCTTTGAAAGTTTTAATAGGAGGGGTTATGTTGGTAAACCACTCCATGGCTTGGCCTTTGAGACTCCTTGGCAATAATCTCATAAGATAGGAGTCATCTTGGTGAAACTCAAAACTCATGATGTAGAACTGACGGACATGATTATGTGGGTCGCCATTGCCGTCATACTTGTCATACTGTGGAATTTCAACTTTTCTAGGAAAATCCTTCATACTCACACTCCTGTCAAAAGGATTGGGACAAATATATAGAGTCAAGGTTGAAAGAACTCTTGGGTGCCATCATTTTCTCCATCATACTTTTCATTTGCTTGATTTCCTCTTCTTATGATGGGCTTTGTTTCTTGATCTTTTTGTCAATGTCAAAGTTGTAAGGGACCCTCACACCCTTGTTGATCAAACTTCCTAGGAACTTATCCTTATTTTGCTCCGCATATTTCTCAACATATTGTTGGAAAAGTGGCTCTTGTTTCATTCTCATAAAGTCTTGAGAGTTGATGTCAAGACTTGAGCTACTTCCTCCATATTGTGAACCATTGTGGCATGTTTAGATGGTTGCCTTGAGTTCCTAGGGGGTGTTCTTCTCTTGTAATGGGCATGTTGTGAGGCCCTTCTTCCTCTAGGGCTAGGAGATCTTGAGGGTGATCTTGAATACCTTCCACTTCATGGAGTTTTAGGAGGAGTGGGTGGAGAAGAGTTGTTTCCACCACTAGCACGCATGTTTTTGTATTGGTCATTGAGTTGTTGGGAAAAATCCTATCTTGTTCTTCTTGTGTGGCTCTCTTCTCTATGTCTAATAAGGCTTGTTGCTCTGCTTCTAGGAGTCTAAACCTCTCTTCTTTAGCATCTCGTTCATCCAAAAAGGCTTTCTTTTCGCATTTGATTCTCTTAAGCCTTTCACTTGCATATCTTGAGGTTTTTTGGAGTGGAGAGTTAGGCCTAGAATGCTTGAACAAGTCATTAGTAAATGTTGCATTGACATGAGCATCATAAGATTGGTTGTTTTGGTCTTCATGTTGTGACCGTGCATCTTGGTGAGCTCGTCCATAATGTCTTTTAGCTCTTTGATGGGCATCTAGATATCTTGTGTTGATGGGAGGTGATTCTGGTTGATTTTCATCACCAAATAGCATGTTGTCTCTGTGTCTTTGAAAAATGTCCTCAAGACTTTGATCCATGGCTTCCCTCTCTCTCTGAGTCATGGTGTAACCCATGTCCATATTTGAATGAGAATGTGCTAAAGAAGTACTTAATTCACTAGGATTTCTCTTTGGGTCAAACTGAGCTTCGGACTCGCTCCTAGGTGATTGATCAAAGACAGGTTCCTTTCTCTTTCACTTTTGGCGAGTTTGGACTAGGGGTAATTGTTCAAAAACTACCTGAGGTCATTTTCCTTGGTTCACTTGATACCTTGTCGTAACCAACATGAAAGAAAGAATCCTAGGTGATAAACTGACCCTAAGAAACATTGGTATCAAACTAGGATAGTAGAAGTGTTCAATTGTCCAAAAAGAGAGATGGTGAGATAGACAGCTGACAAGAGGTATAAACCAACACTGCCACAGAGGTGTATAATAAAAGGATAATTATCCTAACACATATGGATCAGGAGGATGATTTACCCAAAATATATTTTGATTGAAATTGAATTTATAGGGAAGTGAATTTGGACAAAAGAGTACTAAAACTCTCCAAGTGTGCTATCAAAGAGTCTAAAGGTTGATTTTCTCAAAAAGGATAATTCCTAACTTATCAATGACAAGAAAGATCGCTTGTGAAATCAAAAATCACTAACTCAAGATGTCTAAATACAAGAACCCAAGGTACAAATAGGATTCTCGCGGTAGAGTAAGTAACCTACTAAAATCTGGTCGACCAAAGAAAGACTAAAAATGGCATAAATCAGACAGATGGCAAAAAGACTCTGTGCGACAGTTTCTAGGCTAAAAAAATGATACAATCTTTCAAAATGATATTTCACACGAAGTTGTGCAACAGTTTCTAGGCAATAGATGTGATAAAATCTAGGCAAGTTGTGCGATAGTCATGCAGCAACAAACTATCACACGATAAATCTTAGTATAGTGTGCGATGGTATTTTAGGATCGTATGACTCTTGACCAATGAATGCTTAAATTTTAGTTTTTGAGGGTAATTTGGTCAAAGTTACAATCTGAAGGTTGGATTTTTTGATTTCAAACATAGAACTAGCAGCAATCAGACAAGTTTGCAAATAGTGGGTGATCAAACATGTCATAAAACACTTTCACAAGGGCAAAAGAAACCTTGCCAAGACAAACCCTTGTGATATCAAAGCAAGAAAATCCTATGAATGCTACCATGATGTTTGATGTTTGAGAACATTTACACGGGTAGATCACAGTGAGAACACTTCAAGCACTTACTAGCCTAAAAATTCAAAGGCTCAATACTTAACAACTTGGCCCACACTTGATTTCCCATTGCCTCACACAAATTGGTTGCCCACAATAGATATTGGCTTTGTCGTGGAAGTGTCAATGACACAACCAAAGGAACACATATGGTGAGTAATCTTGGGGTGATCTAGGTTAGTCCACTAGGATTAATCCTTGCACCAAGAAGCTAAGTGGAAAAATAGGGTGGCTTCTATCTATGGTTCTTAGTAAGGGCTTCCGTTCGTAATACCCCTCTTGCTCCCCAAAGGGACTCCTTACCTTTCGGAAAGTAACGGACCTCATGACCACAAGAGTACCTTAAGCATTCTTGCCTAGCATTTTCCTCATGGTCACAATCCCACAAGTACTCACACCAAGAGAAGACAAGTACTACCAAGGTTTTGTGTCTTTGATAGCCTTGAGTTTATAGTGGATCAGAATAGCCAGCTATAAGCTTGTCCCCACTTGGGTCGTTCCTCTTGATTGCTCAAGAGCATGCCCGCTAAAGGATTCGAAAACTAAACAAAGAGTGGATCAACCTTTGAGTGTCAAGATTTCTGGTTCACCTCAAAGGTGAAGATCATACTCTCCTAGCTCAAAAATTTCTCCAAAACACACCAAGCAAAGGTTCAATTACCCTCTTGCTTTCAAAATCCAAAGATGGGTCAAGATTTCTATTTCACCACAAGGGTGAAGAGCATACTCTCCTACCACCAAAATATTCCTACAACAAGATATTAAGTGCCTATGAAAAGAAACAACTAGTATATGCCACACTCAAAATGAAAGAAATTAAACAACCACTTGATTGGTTTTTATGTGTTGGGAAGCCCTGCAAAAATAATTAGTAGCCCTTGTGCATTTGGAGATTTGACATGCATTCTTTTGGAAAATATTCAAGCAATGAGAGCACCTACAAGTACAACTTGTTAGCCCTGCAATAGTTAGCACATCAAAACCAAATAAAATCTGCAAATCAAACTCTGTTCTACAACAACAAACCAAAAATCCAAAGAAAACCAATCAAATTCTTGCAAAGAAATGACTAAAACCAGTCATTGACAGGCCTGTGTGACAGTTCAGTTGCCAGAAGAATTGCATGATACTTTACAGTATAGTGGTGTGATATTTTCCTCTTGGACAATACTTCACAATATGTCCAGATGATGAAGTTCTGTATGGTTGTGTGACAAAAACCTATAAATCCGCACGATAATTTTACTGGAAAAGTATCACACGAGTATATAATAAAGTATCGCACGATACTGGAAGACTATCGCACGATAATCTATCAGAAAAATAGAAAAATAGAGCCGAAACAGCAAGAAAAAATGATGACGAAAAATTGACAGAAATGTATGAAAAGGACAAAACAAGAGTGTTCTGCCCCACAGTGGGCACCAAAAATGTACACTCAAATTCTGCACTTCTCTAATTCATTACTTCCAAGAGAATCCATAAATGGGAAACCTTGAGAAAGCGACCTAGAGCTCCCTAAGTATGGAGTCACAAGGATGTTTGACAGTGCTCTCTGCTAGAGCTATTGAAGCATGCAACCTTGCTAGTAAACCACACAATGGGAGATTCAAAGAGACAAGGGCAAGAATGCCAATATCCTCAAGAATCAAGAATGAAAATGCAATGCAACTATGCTAAGAATGAAGATGCAAGTAAGCTACTATGCTATGGAAATGAAAGTATTACAAGCCTTGCTAATTAAGCTATGTGAGCTAATCTAGAACTTGAAAGGAAATCTAAATTAAGAAAGCATAAACATGAAGCTAAGATGCAAGAATGAAAGATAAAATGCAAGAAGATCTCCAAAGCTCCAAAGTCACCAAGAAATCTTGCAGCATAAGATTAGTATTCAAAAGTTGGGATCCAGAATGAGAAAAGAGCTCTCCTTTTAAAGGAATTGAAAAGGAATGGACCATGGAGATTAAGAGGCAAAAGATTTAATCAAGGGTGGAGCATCAAAGAGGAGAAATCCATGTGCACAAATATCCTCCAATGAGAAAATAAGAGTTGACTTTTGCGCCCCATATGAGACAAAAAGTCCTTTTCTTCTTTTTATAAAATAAGAATAATGTTTTATTTGTGCAACTTAGGATAAGAGGAAAAGTGGGGCCTTTTTATTTAATAAAAGGGGAGGAAATTCCTTTTAATTAAATAAAGACTTAGGATAAAATGGTTATCCCATAGAAAATAATCGAATAAATGATAGAATTAGGATTTGATCAAGGAAAATGATATTGAATTGAAAATATTGATTCAGGAAATTGATAAATTGCTGAATGGGGGCCCAAAGTCTAGGTGACCGTTTTAGGGTGCATACACTGTGTACTTGGTGACTGTTGTACTCAATAATCTTGTGCTCAGTGACTACTACATAGTTATAATCGACTGAACTATCTTGCTCTGTTTACCGACTGTACAGATGAATACTAATGACAACACTTGATCCATTTAGGAGTAACATTGAGCTCATGATGGAAAGATGTGGCTAGATGAGCTGGTGAAAATCACTAAGGATGTGATTCACATGGTTATAGGGTACCCAATATAAGATAAAGACAAATCCCTAAGGCATCCACCGAAGAATAAGATTGAGAAACTAATTGGAGCCGAGTGGGACATCAGAGGAATGAAAATAAACACCATTGATGACCCAGAGACCAGATTTGGTGCATATGTGATTGCAAAACAAAATATTTCAATCCAATAGACCAAAAAATGTTCCATGCAGTGTTGTAGATATTGCGTACAATATTGTGAAGAAAGGTCTACAACTTGACCTAGCCGAACTTATGTTGAGCCAACTGGAGGATAATATGAGGACAATCCAATTTCCAAAGTCAAACACATGCAAGTTTGGATCGTTATTGGTATGTATATTTTTCTACTTGCAGAACTCATTTCCCTCAATCAATAATATAGAATGGGATGTGAACAAACCCATCATTTTCTAAATCGGTGAATTCATTAATAGTCTAGACAAGAATTTTGAACCAGTGATAGATGACTATTGTGGTAAGTTTCAGGATATAATGCATAAGAGATATAGAATTCCAATACAACTTGTTGAAAAATATAAGGATGGTGTATGTTTCTTAGTGGATACCGACACCATATTGATCAAGGTAGTTGAACCGAGAACTACATGACTACCACCAATGGAGTATGAAGTGGATATTGACCGAGCCACTAGGACAATAGAGGCATTATTAGAAGAGCCTAAAGACACATAGGCTACAAGGTTTGGCACATAGGAAGAAGCCAAGAAGAGAATAAAGATGGAATTAGCTAGAGAAAATATTGGAAGGAAATCACAGAAAAAGATCGGAACCTTAACGAAATAATTTGGCAATGTTGAAGAAGAAGCAGAGAATTTGGTTGAAGAAGGAACCAAAGAGTAGATATTGGTTGGAGAAGTAGCCTAGAGAGAGACAGAGAGACAGAGACAGAGTTACTCATTTAAAATAACTTTATCTTCTGAGAAATGAGAGAGGAGCATCTATTAAATAGATATGAGGAGAGGAGTTACTAAGTAACTCACCAATCTATGAATGCCATCATCGATAATAGGTGTGTGTAAAGTGTCAAGGTCCTCTTATGGATGAATAAACTAATTTCCTTATAAAAGAATTACAAAATATGAGTTGTCCCCCCACTTGGACTAGAGGAAAAAATACAATTAGGATACCTTGGCTTATCCAAATATAAAAAATACACCTAGGAAATATTATTAATTGTAACAGTTATCCTTAGCCATCTACAAGATACCAAACTCTTTCTCCTTGTTATCTTAGAAATCCTGGACACTAACCTCCATAGAGGAAGAATGATAATTCCACTCAATATCTAGGAGAGGTTGAGACACAATAGGAGCAGAGTGGGAAGAGGGGACATCATGGTCTTGAGAGCTACCATAGTCCACTAGAACCGGATCCTTCCCTTTCCCCAAATTAATTTTCTTAGGTTTATCTCCCCCATGCCATTGAGAACCCAAACCCTTACTAGCACCAGCATGCCCTTTTTTAAATTAAAACATTGTGGAGAGAATTGGCATCCCCCTCAATAGAACACTTTCCCTTACTAGCACCAGTAGACTCCTTCATAGTAACCATTTTTTTTTTGCCAAGGGAGGAGGGGCCTCATCCTCATCTTCCTCAGTTTCCCAAACATCATCCTCGAAGCTATCATTGTCTTCCTCCTTCTTCACAAAAGAAGAAGGATCCTTAGTGGGGCTCTTAGTAATCCTATCTCTAAGATGCTCATATATTAGCATAATAAGCCCTTGGTGCAACATAGGGTTCTTCTTATGATCAATAATGTTGACATTAAGCGAAGAAAGCAGATAGAAAGGAAAAGGAATAAGAACCTTGCATCTAAAATGATTGAACATAACTAGATGGTGCTCGTAAACCCTAGTGAACCTTCCATCCAATGTAAAGTACTCCATAATGGGCTTGAGAAATTATTTCCATATAAGATCTATCTTCTCTTGCAAATAGTAAGAGTTATTACCCTTGACCAATTTCTTCTTCTCCTTCCCAAATTTGGGGAATTTCTTCCCTGCATCTTCTGATAGTTTTTTGTCTCTATAAAACTTGATTCCCTCTATAGACAAGCTAGTCACCTCTACAACCAGACTCACATTAAAACCACTACAGACTTTCCAAATAGATTAAGCTTTATGTTCTTCCATTCCTGCACAATTTTTTTTGTAACTTTCAAGTTATAACCATGAAGCTTATCAAGATAAGGGATGGCACCCCTTCCTCAAGTGATACCAGACAGTAGCTTTGTTCCTCCATCTATCATAGCTAGCAGGCTCAACCCTTTGGAATTCATTGCCCATCTTTCCAGTCGCAAAATAGAACACTCTAGGATGAAAAATACACCACTACGCAACAAAGTTCCAGCAACTCCAATTAAGCAGAGAGCCACCCAAAAAGTGTGGGAGTAATCAAAAATATTAATAATTTCTACCTGTCATTTTGGCGATCTCCTTACTTGGCAATAATATCATACTTATAAATATGTGTCTTCATCATAATTAATTGGAAGCTTTCCAATTTTACCATGTGTCTGATCATACCTAAGGAGGGATTTCACTTCATCATCCCAAGTGTTCTCCCCATCCCAAATTCTAATTGTCTTATATCTAACCCCTTGGTTAGCAATACAATCCTCTACAATGTTAGTTTCCCCATAGGCATGAGCAATAAAACAATTTTCAAAAGATTGCATGATACTAATAGAGGAATCAATAATATTGTCTATGGTCCAAGATGACCTATCCTCCCCCTTCAAACATCTAATAATGTTGTTCAAGTCTCATTCAATCCAAACTTTAGTATAATTTAGGCACTTAGCAACTTCCAAAGTTTGATAAGCTCCAATGACTTCTACAAGTTTATTGGATTAAGTTCCCAAGGGAAGTGCCACCATCGTGAGACAATCTCCATTCTCATCTTTGATCACTCCTCCACACCCAAACGGCCCTAGATTTCCCTTAACCATCCCATCAAAATTAATCTTCACCCAACCACTAGGAGGATAAAGCCATACCAAACCATCTCTTCTCTTTTTTGTTTTGCACATAGGTTTAGAAATGTCAATTTTAAGCTCCCAATCCATAGAGATTTTGAGATCATCCTCCTTACAAGGGATACAGGGTTTCTTAATTATCTTATCAGCTAAAATATTAATGTTCTCTACAACAACTCTAAAAACTATCTTTGATTCCACTTATGGAGGAAGGGAAGCCTCCCTAAAAATTATGGTATCTTGTTCTTTCCAAACACCCCAAATCAGATGTGGACAAATAAAAGACCGTAGAATCTTAACAACTTGATTGGAAGAAGGAAAACACCATTTATTAAAGAAGTCTTGGATAGCCGTAGAGAACACCCAGCTAAGGTTCCATCTCTATAGAATTCTGGACCAAATCTCCCTCGTGAAATTGTAATGAAGCAAGATATGAGGGGCAAATTCTTCTACTTCCATACACAAGTAGCACCTATTAGGAATAATGAAACCTCTTCTATAGATTTTATTAGTAGTAAGGACCTTATTTTGGAGAAAGAGCCAAATAAAATATTGACTTTGGGGATCAGAGATTTCACCCAGGCCTTCGCCCAAAAAGGAGAAGGTGAGGAAGGTTGAGTCAACAAAAAGATAGCAGAGGCCACCGAGAAGCCACCAGAGCAAGTGTCAGACCAAATGAGGTGATCTTTTGATTCAGGATTAAGAGACTAGGCATTAAGAGAAAGGTGAATAGGCAACAGAGAAACATTCACCTTAGATAAATTGACCCATTTCTGACCTTTCCAATAGTCTTTCACAATTTCAAATTTTGATGTTTCAATAGACATTTTTAGGGGTTTTAGCTTTTCTAAACACAACAGTAAGGTCTATTTGAGACCAAGATGCATTGAAAATTTTCCAAAGACTAGATCTCTCAAAAAGAGGATAGAAAATTGTAAATGTGAATCTCTGGTACTATGTTGGAGTTCATCCCTCATTTAAATTCATTTGATGCATTCATTTTTTACATCTAGGATAAGATAACTATTTTCATATATCAGACTTTAATTAGAGAAAAAGAAATATAGATCTTCATCAACATTTGTAGAAGCATATGAATGTCTAAAGAGAGTTGTTTTCATTCTTGGGTATAAATTTATGTTAGCAATGATCCTACTAATGTATTTATAAATATTGTCAACCCTCATATAAAAAAAGAAAGAATAAATTGAATCAAGTGAAGGAATGAAATTTTGCACATATCATACAAGTCTTCAAGTATATCTATATTTTTGTATTACACAATCTACTCTTGTATTGCTTCATTCAAATATGTTATGTTTTCTCCTCTTTGTAATGCCTTTTTGTAGATAGTCTTAAATCTTATGATGTTGCTTTCAAGATTCTTATGCCACAAGAACATTGTATTGTAATATTTATTTATTATTAATATATGTATTTTTTAATAAAAAATTATATAAAAGATATAAAATTGTACTTGTCTATGATTCCAAGACTTATCCTTGAATAAAAGTAGAAATAATTTTTCTTCTAATCATCAATCATAACATATTATATATAATCCTACAATATTAGATTCAAGATTACATTAAAATTTGTACATTCTCTCCCTCCACAACTACTTTTCTAAAATAACTATTATAATTTATCTAATTTATCAATTCTAACAATCATTGTCTAATTAAAATGAACTAAAGTTTAAAAAGCCTATTTAATTATTTACCTAATAATATTTTTACACGTCCACTACTTATACCCACACATTAAAAGCTAAAATTAGTGAAGTTTATAAAATACATGTCTCCATACAAAAGTCAAATAAAATGATAGCGTATGATATAAACACTATGGTAGGTGTTCAAAACTAGTGTCTCTCCACATCACTAGGGAATATTTCATGATATAGAATAAGTTTATACCATTTTTACATACCATAAGGAGATCAAATAAGTGGGAATCTTTAAAATTAAAATAAAAGCATAAGCATTGTCATTGTCACCTACTTTTGTAGTTGAATTTTCTATCAAGAGTTTGCTTAAGATTAAAATTGTAGTTTAGAACTAAACGAACTTTTTTTTATTCTTTCTTAGTTAAGTTTACATTCATAATACTTATAAATTAAAAAAAAATCAAAACTATTATATTATACAACCTTTCAAGCAAATCTTTAAACATAAAATTTTGTAATATAAAGTATATACTCATGAAACAATGCATGTGAGGAAATGAGAAGAATTATTATGTGGGACACCATAATTTATCCCACTGTTGACCGACCCACTTTGAGTGGAGTAGAGAAATATTAATGTTCTTAGGAGTCTTTGGTCAATAGTATATAGATGACTATGAGAATATTTAAACATTAAAGTAGCATATCCACTATATGGTTGTTATACCTCCTTAATTGTATTCTCTCCAATATTCCATATTGAGGAATTTGGGCTTAATTTGGGTGCTTTGTTGAAAAATTTCATCTTCCTAAACTAGTTTTAATTATTCTAATTTATGCATATTAAGTCTTTCCAGATTTTAAGTTCTTAAAGTAAACGTATTGCACAATTATGGATTGGTATATTTTAAAACCTTAAATATTAAGCTTTTAGAAGGAATAATTAATTTCTTAATTAAATAAATATATGTAAATAAAGTATAATTATCATATATTTATTTTTTAAGAGTTGTGAAGTGATAATTGAATAATGTTTTAGAAAATTAAATGTAAGAGATATATAGAAGAATCCTTCCGAACAAAGTAATCTCTTTCAAGCAAACAAGATGCCCTTCAGAAGTAGCATTCATTGTTGGTTGAACTAGTTGATCGATCAATCTGATCCCTCGGTCAAGCCTGACACTGCTTGTAAAGGTCTATCCTCTATAGTGGGGACCCACTCTCCTTACTCAACTATAGTGTCGGGAACCTCCAATGCCTTCTTTTCGCTCAATGTTATAGAGTGGGGAATGACCCCTTAAAATAATAGGGGCTCAGCATTAATGCAAAGGCGTTATCTTCTCGATCATTCCTTGGAGGGTCCATACAATTTGATGGCCCCTAATATTCTAATGGGTAGGAATTATAGGGTGGGTGGACCCCCCCACCCCCCGATCCAATAAGTTGTTGTGGGTGGGAGGGTAGCTGATTAAGATGGAAGGCGGCTATAGTTGTCGTAATTAATTTTTAAATTAATGATTTTTCTTTTTTCTATGATATTTTATATTTATGGCGGTTTTTCTATTTCTTTATATTTAATATAATCAAGATAACATGTTGGTGGGGAAATAGGTATTGCACATTGCATGATAATGTTTATAATTGTATTATTTTATTTATTATTTATGTTGTACTTGTGAGCACCTAGATGGACATGAGACATAGATTACTAATCCAATGAAGAATACAACAACAATACACTATTTTGTAAACCCCTATAAAATCCAACACTTTGTTGCCCTAGAAACTAAAAAAGGCTTAATGAATGACTAACTCAAGGCACCAATATATAAGAGTCTGTGAGTATGAATACCATTATGGTATCACCAAACAACAAGCCAAAAAACCACCTGGAAAAGCCCATGCCTAACTCCTTGGAATGAGTTAAATCTATTGAAAAACAAAGTGAAGAAAGCTTGCAATATGAACTTTAAGCTTAACATTATTGTAAATTTGAAACTAGACTAACCCTTATCAAAGTGATTGTAGACTCAAAATAAGAATAAGAAAACCATTACACTTCAAACACTAGATTTAAGTGGAGAAATCCTTTCTGGAATCCTTTGAAACTCCAACCGTCAACAAGCACTCTACGTGAACAAGTGTGTAACAGTACATCCCATGCCATGCTTCCAACCTTTACAAATACTAATCTAGCTCGCCTCAATAACCACCCTTATGATTACTTTTATAGAAACAAACTCCCACAAAGCCACTAAGTGGTATTGCATAAACCATGTGCTACCAAACCCCTTGACCCCACATTTAATATTAGGTACTTTATTAATTTTATTTCACCATTATTAACTAATTACAAGAATATAATATTACAGTAAAACATCAAGTAGCTCCAAGAACATTCCAAAAGGAACCTCAACACATTGCACATCCATCTAGGTGTACCAAGGTACAACATTACATAATAAATATAATATTATAATTATAGGCATTATTATGCAAGGTGTATAAAACCTATTTTCCCAATATTCTCTCACTTGCCATATGCATCGCATAAGGGTCAATAAGTAAAGACAAACATGAACAAAGGAACAATACCTCTAGCCACATGTCCCATCATGAATCAAATTGCTCCATGTGCTCCACCACCATATCATACAAGATGTTGTCACCCTCCATCATGTCACTACCACTAGACATATATAAGAGGTCATATAAAGGAAAAGCTACACAATCTCATATAGACGAATCATAAATCTCATCTCAATTGATATCACAAATACAAACACTGTATCCAAAGGTATCAATATGCATCGGTAGTAATCAAGAACCAATATTCATAACTAAAATAGTAGCCACAACAAGTACTAACACATCCAACTATCCATACCTCCATCATGTCACTACCACTGAACATAAATAAGCATTGTGGTAAAACACATACACTAACAATTAATATATACTTATTGATATTTATTTACTAGCACTTGTACCAAAAATAGGTGCAATGGTTACCCAATAGTTTTGAAAAATAATGGTAAATGCATATTTTATTTTGATTTGAAAGATATTAAATTAATTGACGATAAATACTAAGTACATTTTATAACTAAAATATATAATTGATACATAATTTATAATTTTATTAATATGTAATTCATTTGTTTTCTATTAAGTTTATTACTAATCATTGATATTAATTTTATAAGTATTCATTAGTTAATTTTAATAAGTTTAAAATTTTTGTATTTGTTACTAATGAAAATACAATATTTAAGTCTAAAATAATAAAATTGTGTTTTAATAGAATACTATATGTTAAATCTCTAATATTTTTTAATCATCATAATTTTCTTTTTAATATTTTCATCTAAAAAATGGCAATAATTAATTGCAACTAATTATACTATTCATTTGATAAAAATATTATTAAATATATTAATATATTTTCTTAGATTTTTTATGTGAAATGATTTGAAGTTAAATAGAATGTTGTCTATTATTGCAAGCATTACAAATAAATTAAAAATGAAAAAAAAATAAGAAATATTTTATTTTATTTTTTAGTAATTCCAATGGACAATGCCTACCCTAAATTTATGTGTTTGAATTTTTTATCAACATTTTAGATCGATCCATCATCACCATGGTAGATAGCTAAGTGATAGTTTTTATTCCTTAGCTATCTTATATAGTGACAATGGATCATAGTGTGATCGTAAACGTGGCTGAAAAATTCACACACTATCAAATGTAGAAAAGCTACTTACATCTCTATAGATTGTAAAAATATGATATTATCAATTAAATATTATGTAATATTATTATATAAATATTAAGTCTAATAAAATAACAAATCTATATAAGATAAACAAGAGTATAAATTGATACAAACATTTGATTATACTATAAATCAATAATTAATTATATAATAAATATAATATATTCATACATATTATTAGATTATATTCTATCTCTAATATTATACAAAGTAACAATTAAAAAAGCACTTGTTAAAAAGAATATCAAAGATAGAGTGAATCCAATACTAACATAGCTCTTCTTTTATCAAAAGAAGGGTTGAAAAGTGGGAATCATTATGGAATTAAAGGATAAAATGGTATCAAATGAAATCTTTGCTTGGTCCTTTTCCCTTAACTTGTAAGTTATTTAAATTATAATCTTCTTTTTTTAATACATATAATTTTTTATTTTATTTAAATCATAATGTTTTGGTGGTGTGAAAGCAAAAGAATATGTTGAATATGATATTACATTGACGTGTGCAAATAAATACACTAAAGGGGACACCACCTAGTGACAAATTTTATTTCTAATTTTATTTGATGAAAGTCATAATTGTCAATGTCTTACATTGTTATAATAAATCAATTCATATGGGCGGCCCACATAAAAATAGCGTCTATAATCACTGTCAAGCATTCATAAATACATTTCATGTAACGTGTCTTTGTGTGTAGTTTGCTATCAATATCAACGAATTTACTAAGCTTCCACTATCACCCATATAATCTCTTTCTTAATGTCCCTTGATCTTTATCCTCAAATTTGTCGTGGTGTTTATTTAACATGGTATCTTTCTTTTTCTTTCTTACCTTTCTATGTGTTTATGTTTTTCTTGTTTGGATATTCTAAAATCTTGATTAAAATATTTTCATATATTTAATAATAAATAAAGAACGTCGCTAAGCTCTTTACAAAAACACTTTATTTGGTCTTTGGTGTGGTTTGTAGGGAGCTTAGTCGTTGCCATAAATAAATGTCAATATCAGTTTTTGACCTATAGTATTACGGTTTAAACACTTTATTGGTGAAACGTCTTAAACTCACCATGTCACACTGTAAACATTTCATTGGTGAAGTAGTAGTGTCTTCATGAGTTCATAGTTGTAAGTCAAAAGTATTTTTTTTAAATGTCAATATCTTAAATTATATTTGTTATGGCAAACATCAACAAGTTTCTAAATTCATATAACGAAATATAAATTATTGTAAAAAAATATGATCGTTATATTCCTTCTTTTCAAAATATTCTAAATCAATTTGTAAATTTATAATAAGTATTATAAAGTAATATATATTATTGTTATTAGTAATTTCCATTACTTAGTAATATTGTATTCAATTAATCTTTGACTCCTCATTAATAATTTGATTTTCTACCAATCACAAGACTTTATTTATTTAGTTTTTTAAAAAGAATTCAATTTTATAAAAACGACTTGTGAAATTTTTAATTTAGGAAAAAAAAAAAAAAAAATTCAATGAGATTGGCTAAAACCATTTGAGTGCTATAAAGTAAATTGCTACTAATAATAGACTTTTTAGGCTTTTGTGAGATTTTATTATATACTTTTAAAACTATATAAAAAATAAAATATATATTTAATTTTTTTCTCAATTTTTATATGTCAAAATATAGTTAATAAAATCAAGTAATTATTTTATAAGGATTTAGATTTACATTTAAAGAATAATTAAATTAAAACATTAAAAAGAATCTTCTATATTTTATTTTACACCATTAAAATAAATATTACAAACATTACCATTAATACTTTATTCTAATTTAGTTAAGTTTAGGCATAAATTATGATGTGTATCTAATAATTTTAAAAAAATCTATATTCTTAACATGCATTTTAATAACTTCCCTCTCTGAGCTCTGCAACTTTTCCGCCTAAAAATTTTAAATTTTTTAAATCGCAACTGCACATGGCTATAGATTTTGGGGAGGTCTATGCCCCCCTCAGCCTGACCCTCACCCCGACATGAATCTTGTGCAAGCTCACCCTGTTTTAGAAAATTTGCATTGAGATTCTAGAAAGTTTTTGGATGTGGCTAATCCCCTATTTGGAGCCTCTAATAATGAGGGTGAGAAAAATGGTGATGATGTTTCCAAGCCTGACTAGAAAGGTGCCTTGGTGGGGTCGTACAATAATGCCCTAGAGTTCATCCCCCCAAACATCATTCAAGTTGAAGAAGGGAAATAAATTTGTCTCCCTAATAGTGTTATGGACCAAATTATTGCCTTAATGCACCTAGCCTTAGTGGGGAGATTTTTCTCATTTAGACCAAAAATTGATATGCTTCTTGCTAGAAGTTGAAAGGTAGTGTCACCATCTCTGCAATGCCTAAAGGATTGTTTCTCTTTAAATTCACGGTAGAAGAGGATCTGGTTTTTGTCCTTTTAGGGTCGTAGACGTATGGAAAGCACTTCTTAGCGCTATCCAAATGGAAACTAGGGTTCAATCCTTCTATTGAACTCAAAAGGATGGCCCGTGTGTGTGTGTGTGTGGTCTGTGTGTGTGTGAAAATTTTGGGCCTCCCATTGGAATTTTAGGACAAGAAAATCTTTCATTGGGTTGGCAACTCCTTTCACCATTATGTTACTATGGATGTGGTCACTATGGCTAAATCCAAGTTGGTTTTTTCTTCATTATGTGTTAATATAGCTATAAACAAGTCCCTTCCCAATTTTTTCATGCTGAAATCTAAATGGGGGAAATGGGTTCAAGCTCTGGTCTATGAAAATGCTACCCTTTATTGTTAGTGATGTGCTAAACAAGGTCATGTTGTAGCATATTGTAAAGTGTCATTTCCTAAGGAACCTAAGCCAAAAGGAAAATGTTCCTCCCTTATGATCTTGGGGTGGATGTGCAAAATAACCCAAATCAGGGTGAGCTAGATGAGTATCCATTCGCTAAGGGTCTTCTAGATTTGATAAAATCTCCAGGCCACTCAATGCAGGAAATCCCATGCAAGCAAGAAAATACCTTTCCCCAAGGCTCGTTGGAGGAAGGTGAAATACCCCCTTTTGGGGATTGGAGGTTGTCTCCCACTCATGTGCAGCCCATGTTCATAATGGAAGCTAGGGAAGATTTCACAACATTCCTTAAGACTGTTGGAATGGTGAATAAGAAGGATACCAATAGTAACTATAAAGATGAAATCTACCTCCCGGTGATGTTCGAGAAGATATTGTTGATATGGTGATACATCAGATGGAAGTAGGGGTAGTCACCCCAGTTAAAGTTAAGAAAGTGACCGCAACTCTGAATACAACCCCCCTTATCTTCTAGCATTGAGGACTTTTCTTATGAGGTCACTAAATTGGTGATTCTCACCGCAGACTACAAATCAACCTCCTTTGTTAATTCCTTGGATGGTGTGGACAGAGACAATTGGAAAGTCCAAAAAATGAAAATCAAATCCAAGAAAGTTGATGTGGGAATAGAAAGAAAGCTAGCAAGACCTCTCAAAAGGGTGCTAAGTCACAAATATATGGCTATGGAAATTTCTAATGGTCAACAATTGACTCTGGATACAAATCATTGGAGTAAGAAATGATGTTCCTATCTTGGAACATGCGGGGACTAAATAGCCCCAAAATATAGTTCACACTTAGGCAGTATATTATGGATCTAATAATTAATGTTCTTCTATTACAGGAGGTCAAGATGTCCTATCAAAATTTTTCTACAGTATGAAGTAGATTATGGTTGGGTTCCTCTTATTATTATAGTGAAGCTAATTGGTGCAGGAGCACCTAGGGGTTAACCAATTTGCCCCAATTTTTTTGTTTGAAAATTTTTGACTTGTAGTAGAATGTACATAAGGGGTTTAATTTTAGACTATCAATATAGCCTTGAGTGATACCATGGTCGACACAACACATCCTGATCTAGGTCATCGGGTTAGCTTACCCTAGTAGAAAACTGCATTTGGAGACAGAGCAAAGGTCGATGGTAATATCGAGCAAGGTGAGGCTGATAGAATAATCAGCATAGGAGATACTGACCCTTTGAAGCATTACCGATGGAACTTATTTTGAATCAAATCGAAGGTTGATGAGAACATTGTCATAGATCATATCGACGTAGATATCAGGATAAGGCAGATCGATGTCAATATTGGTGAGCGGTGAGATGTGATTTTTGTTAGCCTGATCACCGATGGAAAATTTGGGGTATAGTATGTTGATGCGGGCATCAGAAGGAGTCTCTTTGACACCACAATTGGATCAACTTAGTCTTTCGGCATTGGGTGATTAGAGTCTAACCAATAGACGATGGCGGTATTGGGGTGAGGCATGTCGAAATAGAGTCATTGGTGAGAGACATGCCGACAAGATCATTGGAAGAGTTACATTAGCAGAGGAGTATCAAAAAGGTTACACTGAAGGTTGATGATGTCATTGGAAGAAGTGATGTCGATGGAAGACCAATGGGTCTAAGGCAGTCGGGATAGGATATGTCGATCATCAGTAAAGCAAGCAAAAGCAGAGTAACCAGGAAATGATTAAACTGATCCCCGATCACATCATCGGGATCAGCAACATCGATAAGGCAATTTTCAATCTGTACGCAGAATGGAAGTTCTGATAGTTCTTTTTTTGTTTTGGTAATGGATTGGAGGCTGATATAAGACCTCTACTTTTCTAGTTGTAAGGTTGGTTGATATACAGTGAAAATAGTGGAATAGACTTAGAGTTGTTGTTGTGTGTAATCATCATTTTGGAAATAATTAAAATTCTTGTTTCTAGTGACCTATGTGTTTATTTTCTATTTGTAGTTTTATTTTTGTTTATGTAAATCCAGTCTTGTACTTGGTTGGATTCTAAGGAACAACCAAGCTGTGAATAATAGCTTACATTTGATCTCAACTATTTAGCATTGTACATAGAACAAATGGAGCCTATGTACATAGAAAAAATGGAGCCTCTACACATACTTTCTCTTTTTGTTAGTTCTCTGGTATCAATGCAGGAAAATGTAATTCTCTTACCCTAGGCGAGCTTGGTCATAGTCCGACTAGGGAAGAGTAACAGAAACACACTTGCAAGAGATCATGATTTTAGAGTCAAGAAAGATGACTTCCAGACTAGTCAAGAAGAATCATCAATGATTGAATAGAATAGAGAGGAGCCCTCATCTCCTATAAGATAATTGGAAGAGGGACAAGTAGTTGATAGATGAACTTACAGTTGTGAGTTCATGGGAGAAGAGAGCACTTGAATTGATAGGGAAATTCCAAGTGTAGGAGGATAGAAAAGTGAGCCTCTTTTTGGTCTATGGTGACTGATTAAGGAAGTACTAAACACTCTCCATGTACCCTCACCAAGGTTGGGATTTGTGTTAGGACCGACATAGGGGTTTGGGGGCGGCAGCCCCCGAGAAAAAAAATTGGCATAATTTTTCCAGCTACTTTTCTGGCTATTTTTTCAGCCAACATGTTGTAACCAATTCTAACCCTAAAGCGGCAAAAAGACTATAATAAAATGGCTTAGGGTTAGGTATTTTAGGTGGTATGTTTTTAGTAGCTTCTTGCGGTGATATTAAGATGTAAGGGATTGCAAATTGTAATTAGGTTGTAATCACTGGATAATAATAATAATATTGGACTCGTTGGTGGTGGATGTAGCTCAAGGATTGGGTGAACCACGTTAAATCTTTGTGTCTTGTGTTCTCTTCTGCGTGGTTTATTATTTTTTGATATTGTCTATATTTGCATGTAACTATTATTTATGTCTTGTTAATCCTAACACCTCCTACACTAATAGGGTTCTAAGAATGAGGAAGCCCTAAGAAGTCTAAAAATAGACTTAGTGAAGAACTAGAATAGTTCTTGTAGGAGTATCCCTATCACTAATGGAGGCTCTAGATGGGTGGCTATAGTGTGGAATCCAAATAAGGTAGATGGTGAAGCCTAGGTATTTTCTAATAACTATCTTATAGTGACTTTTAAAGTTGGTAACTATAATTGGAACCATTTTAATATATATGCTCCCAATATTTGTGCTAGCAGTAAACTTATGTGGGAGTAAGTTTCCTCTATTATCCTCGAGGACCATAATACTCTCTATATGGTAGCAAGAGACTTTAACTCCCCATTATTCCCATCAAAAAACTGGGAGGTGTAATGGAATATATTGATAGTATGAATGATCTTTCAAACTTTATCATCATGACCAGCCTATTTGATCTAGAACTGTAAGGTAATCCTCTTACCTGGTCTAACAATAGGAAATTAATCCACCTAATTTAGGTTAGATTAGATAGATTTTTAGTTTTATCCAAGAAGGACTTGGGGTGTAATGTCTCTCTTAAGGCCCTTCCAAAAGCTATATCAGATCATAGCCCCCATTCTTCTTCAATGGGTGGATAAACCCTACCCTATCCCTCTTCCCTTTAGATATGAAATTATGTGGATTTCCCACCTAGACTTCAAAAACTATATTCAAAGGTAGTGGTACACACCTGTCCAAGGATCTACTATGTCAAATATTCCAAAAAGTTGGATCTCATTAGAAAAGAAGTGAGAGGGAGGAACAAATTAACATTACAAGATATCTTAAGAAGAAGAAGGAAATTGGCTCTAAATTGGAAGGGATCCATAATATGATTTCTTTAATTACTTTCCCCAACCCATACATGAGGAGGAGGAGGATTGCAAGAAAAAATGGCAAGACAATATTTATAAGGAGAAAATATTTTGGAAACAAAGATCAATAATACAATGGTTGAAAGAGGGGGACAAGAACTCAACTTTCTTTCACAAGACCACAAGTAAGCATAAAAAGAGAAACACCATTAAGTGTTTATTAAAACAACATAATTAGGAGGTCACAGAAGATGAGAAAATTGGTGAGCTTGCCTCTCTTTTTGCATCCATATGTATGCAAAAAATGAAGGGAACCATTGTGATGATCTGTAAGACATACTCTTAAGCCACCTCCCAATTACCATTGGGGAGGATGATAAAACAAATACTCCTTGCCTCTATATCTGAAGAGGAAGTAAAATTTGATTTGTTTCCTATGGGTTCTTAGAAGGCACCAGGGCCAGATGGGTTCCCCCTACCTTTTTCCAAGAATTATTGGACATTGTTAGCTTCGATATGATGATGGCCACAAGAGATTTTTTTTAGGACTAGTAATTTGTTGAAGAAACTAAACAATGATTTCATTGTACTATTCCCTAAAGTGCATGACCCCAAGTGTATGGCCGACTTCAGGCCTATTATCTTTTGCAATACTATCTATAATATTTTCTCTAAAGTGTTGATTAATCAAATTAAACCCCTATTGGATAAAATCATCAGTCTTAGTCATATAGGATTTGTCTCGAGGTAGAAAATCCTAGATGCTTCCATTTCCACGTGTGAGATCATCTACTCTATGGAAAAAATCTAGATCCCAAGTAAGGCCTTTAAACGTGATATCTCTGAGGTAAATGATAAAAGTTAATTGGCACTTCTTGCATACTGTGTTGCTTAAACTTGGTTTTGGTGAAAATTTGATTAGGATCATCTAAGAATGTATAGAGATTGTCCACTTCTCAGTTTTTTTTAATGGGCTCCCTTGGGGGTTCTTCAAAGTTGGTAAGGGAATCAAGAAAGGTGACCCCTTATCCCCTTACCTTTTTATTATGGTTGTTGATTGGAAAAAAATTAGGAGTGAGAGCTTCCACCACGCTCCCTCCCTTGGTTCTATAATAGTTTGTTGATGATTCTTTCCTCTTTGCAAAATCCTCAGTGTTTGAGGAAAGGGAATGGAAAGGCCTCCTTATGGACTATACTAGAGCTTTTGTTCAATGCATTAATTATGGAAAAAGTAGTGTGTACTTCTTCAATACTAAGATGAACCTACAAACTAAAATTATTAATATTCTTGATTGTCAATTTACTACCATTCAAAGCACTTATCTGAGCCTCCCTCTCACTATCAAAGAGGTCACTCCTACTTTTTGGATCACAATCTTAGAGAGAATTTAGAGGAAATTGGAAGGATGGAAATAAAAATCATTAAGCAGTGTGAGGAAACTCAAACTTCTCTCTTCCTCCCTCTAGGGTATCTCAGTAAACTTTTTATCTCTGTTTAAAATATCAAATACCATGGGTGAAAAACTTGAGAGAATCAAAAGGACTTTTCTGTGGACTAGTGTTGAAGAAAAAAAGAGAATGGCACTCATCAATTAGGATATTATTTGTATGTCCAAATATCAAGGTGGACTTGGTATCATAAACTTGTCCAACCTGAACAAAGCCTTAATTGCTAAAGTTGGCTAGAATCTAGCCATTGGCTATGCTAATTTGTTCAAAATCACGAATGCTAAATATATTAAACATGGGTACTTCCATAGAGCCCTTGTTTCAAATAGCTTACCTACAAGATCAAAAATTTGGAACAACATTCTCAAATGTAGAGCTCTCCTAAGGGAAGGTATAAAGTGGCAAGTTGGAAATGGTAGGGAAATTATATTTTTGGAAGACTAATGCCCAAGGGACAAACCTCTTGTAGATGGCCCTTTAAATTAGCTGAGGGGTATATTGAAGACTTACTTTGGGGACTATATTTATGATTATGTATGTCCAAGTGGAAAAAGGAAAATTTTGGTGCAATGTGTTAGAGACAAACCTGACCTTACTCCCAAAGTACAAAATTATAGGCTTGGAAAAGGGAAGTGGGACTTCCCCTCTTCCCCAAAGAAGAAAAATTCAATGGGACAAAAACTCTAACACCTGGGCCTTTTCTGTCAATTCTTCTTATAATTTTTTGATGAAGTACAATGGTGATCTTGATTATTTGAAGAAGTATAGAAGTCACAACTTATCCCAAAGATCAATTTCTTCTAGTGGTCATTATTGCATGGTAAAATTCTAACCTAGGATAATCTGGTGAAAAGGGGATTTCAACATCAAAATAGATGCATCTTGTGTAAGATGGATTAAGAGATGATCTAATATCTTTTTATCCACTGCAAATTCACCTCACAAGTTTGGCGAAAATTCCTTCATAAATTTAGCCTTCAATGGGTGTTTGATAAAGATATGTAGCAATTTGTTCTTAACTATAAACTCCATTTAGATCATCTTCTTATTAGATAACTCTAGAAGAAAATACCTATCCATGTGTGATGGATCCTATGGAAGAAGAGGAACAACAAGATCTTCATAAATATGTAAAACATTGTTGACAATATGTTTCTGATCCTCACAAAACTATTGTTGGAAACTATTGTTGTAAGTGTAAAATCCCTAGTTGTCCTCCTAGTTGGGATTGTAAGATTTCTAAAATCTGGAAGCTTCCTGAGGACTTTCAAAAGTTTTATAAGTCCAAGAAGCTTGCTATAAAATAGTGTGGGAAGCCTTGTGCCCACCATAGTTTAAATTAAACTTTGATGGTGTGACCAGATTGGGTAAAGAGGCTGGAGGTTGTTCTATTAGGGATTATAGAGGTGACTTATTTATTTTTTATGCTAGGAGATTAAGGGAACATACTATCAACCAAGTGGAGGGGATGGTGTTGCTCTGGAGTCTTAAGATACCCTTGTTAATTGGCATCAAAATACTAAAAATTGAGTTTTTCTCTAAATTAATTATTGAAGTGACCTGAGGTACAATGTCTACAAGATGGAAGGTGGAGGAAATCCTAATAGATATGAGATCTCTTCTTAGAGGATTTGATGAGTGTCCATACAAAATACCTTTAGAGATGATAATTTTGTGGCAAATGATATGGTTGCAGTGGGGTTGGAAAAAAGATGGTTTATGTTGCTGGAGGAGGGAACACTCTCTAACTACTACTATGAAGTCCCTATTAAGGAAGGAGAAAATCCTCTTACAGAAAAATGGAGATAGCTAATTTTTTTCTTTTGTGCTCTCATATGGGGTCTTTCGGCTCTACATGAAAAAATTGGTGGCAGTTTAAGTTTGGAAGAATATTCATTATATTATGATCAACCTTTTTATAAGAGACTATCGCATGGAGTGTACTTGCATCACCCACATCATCTCCTTGGTACTCATGACAACTTGAGGTGATGAATTTATGAATTTAATAGTTGGGAAGGCTCTCTATTTGGGGCATGTGATAATAATTACAAAATTGTCGCGTCATATCTCATTAGATTATGTTCCTGGCCTGGATGTAATACCAACCATATTTCTCTACAGATGACAAACTGCTTGCATGAGTGTGCTGCCTTTTCAGAGTTGAAAATGGAAGGTGGCACTAAATATAATAAACACATTAGTTTTTTCATTTTATTATGGTCTCTTGTGCCATTTCTTCTTATCAACTTTATTTTGGGGTTTTCATGACTTTGTAATTATCTACTTAGGGTTGTCATATTACCACCATTTTTAAAAGCGCTATGGATATGGATTCTATTACCATGGGTGGGGACCAGATTTATGTTGAACCTAACAAGCATGATGAATATAAAAATAATGTTGTGGAATGTCTACAAAGAGGGTAGAATTGACTATTTTATTGAAAGTCCTTCCTAAATCACTTAAGGAACCATGATGTTATTTTTATTCCATTTTTTCTCCTGTACTCTCAAGAAAATAATGTTAAAGAAGTTGTTGAGGCTAAAAATTAGGGTTAAAATTGTACTATCTTGCACCAAAGCCTCGTGTTCAATTTATATCACTTCCATTTGGATTGATGTCCCCATGATCTATTTATGTTTAGGAATATCTTGCCTCCTCAACTTCTCCTTCTACTATTGTAATGGACACACATAGCCCAAGCAAGAAGAAATGTATCAAGAACCCTACCCTTAAAGCCCCTAAAGGACCTCTAGATACCTCCCCTAATACGAAGTTAGTGGAAATTCCAAAGGATAAAAAGAGAAGTGACCCCTCACCAAATGTGAAAACCAAAGCCCCAAAGAAAGCCAAATTCAATATCAAGTATTGACTCTAACAGTGAAATTACCAAAAAGATGAGTACTCCCCACCAGTCCACCAGATTGGCACCCAAGCCTTCTAAGAAGGAGAAGAATTTGAAAGAGGAGTCAGTATTAGATGATACTGAAGTCCAAGTAAAAGTAAGAGTTTAGAGGAAAAAATGCCAGAGGAGGAGGCTTGCTCTATTAATTCCAATAGTTCTTCCCACGTCTCTAGAAGCTTAAAAATTGAATCTATTGACCTCACATATAAGACGACCACTGAGGACAAGGATATGTCCCCTACCAAAGAGAAGGAAAAAGTCACAACTAAAGGGGAATGTGATAAGGGCGGGGCTATTTGGGAGGAGATAGAGAGAATTAAAAAATAAATTATAGGCATGGATAAAAGGTTCCAAGAGGTCTCTTGGTTTTCCCTTAAAGTGATGCACAACTCGACAACCACCGTCATGTGTTTATTGTAGAATAACATGCTAGGAGAGAAGGCCACTAAAGAAGATGATTTCAAGGAACTCTTTAAGTTCCTAACCAAGGATTGGGTGCAAATGATGTTGTCAAAGTAGAGCATGTGAAAGAAGGCCTAATGTGTTGGTTTGTAGTTCTTCTTTTCTTTTTGGTTAATCATGGCTTGGAAGGCCCTGTTTTAGTTAACTATATTGATACTTTGATGGTTTATTTTAGAGATAATTTGTGGTATGGCCTTGCAAGGCCTATTTTTAAAAATTTCAGTACTTTTGTTGCTAGAAGTAATTTGGGTAGTATAGTTATGTTAGTAGTTTTGTTTTTAGTTACTACAACTACTAAGACTCTTGATGGTTTTTGATATGGGGAAGTCATGGTGACTGTTTCATTTCTATTTTTTTATGTTAATGTGCTGACATTGTTTATTTGTTGACTATAGCCCTTTGGGCTTTGTATTAAGGGACAACACTCTGATTTTTGTTGCTTCTAATATAAAAATATATATATATGTATTTTTATATTAAATATTACAAAATAATTATATTTTAATAATATTTTTTAATTTTTTAAATAATTTAAATTTGTAGTGCATGTACATTAAAACATATATTAGATTTCATTTAAATATATTAATATCTTAATAATATATATTATATTTAAAAATAACCTAGTATACTTTAAACTAATAATATACTTATATGAATCTCTCTCTCTCTCTCTCTCTCTTTCATCACACACACACACACACAGAGGAGCTTGATTATCTTTCCAATTTAAAGGTTTCGCTTCAGTGATGGTTGGAGCCCTGTAAGTGAATGCATAGTTGATTTGAAGCTATTCACTTCTTCATTGAGGCCTTCAATTTCACACACATAATCATTCAATAAATAGTCTACCAATTGATTTCATGAACTACTCAAATATATGCTAAAGTCGACCAAAATTTTCCCTAGTTGAGTTTCCACACCAAGGTGTGATTGCTACTACTAATTTATATTTAAATAAATACATAAATTATTAAATATTATCTATCTACCAACTACACAAAAAAAAACTATTATTGCAATACTACAAAGGCAAGTATTGGCCATTACATGACACTTATTATAAAATAGAATACTATTTTGTATTTATCTATAAATTTGTATGGTTGATTAATAACTCAAATTGTCATACAACTTTATAAAGATGTAGCATGTCAATAATACTATTTAATAGATTTTTAAGATGTCGTCTAAAAATGAATAAATGGTTATATAGATCGTCAAATTCTAGAATTTTTTATAAACTGTAGAAACATTTGTATATTCACAAGATACAATTTTTGATAAATTGTGTCAAATAAAAATTGAAACAAAAGCACATCTTTAAAAGAAATTATTATAAACTGTAGAAATATTTGTGTATTCACAAGATACGAATTTTGATAAACTATGTCAAATAAAAATTGAAACAAAAGTACATCTTTAAAAGACATGATGAAAATAAGATCTTTGCACACAAATAAAACACAAGCTTAAAATTCAAATTTAAAAAGAGATCCCAACATATAAAACTCTAATGAGAAAAGTTAAATTAAAAATCATTAAAAGAAGATAAACTCAAAAAATCATTAAAAGAAGATAAACTCCAAGACATCTAAAATATAAATAAAGTCATGTAAACATTATTTGAAAAGTCATGTAAATATAACTACATCCAAATATACATTTTTTTTCAATTGAGAATATACCCTATAGTATCTTTTTAATCTTTTCCTTGTGCAACTCCCCAATGTAGATAAGTCTTAATCTTTGCCTAATTCTTGCATGCTAAATATACGTTTGTTCTGCCCCACTTCCACGTTATCACATTTTATCCATTTAAGAATGGTCGGCGGTGCACGTGGAGTTGATGGAGAGCAAATAATTTATGTGCAGACACCAATCTTAAGTTTTTTATAACACGTGGACCCCGGCTTAGGGGTCTCCCTCGTAAATACTATTTTTATATTTATTTTTATGACAAATCTCCATTCTTCACACCAATCATCTATACCTTTTCTTAGAACTTATTCAAACACCCAATTATTGCTCTGCAACACTAGAAATATTAGTGGTGGATATATATACACATTAGCAACACTAGGTGGATATATATACACGTTAGTAAAAATGTGTATATATGCTATTTGTGTGTATGCTATAGAGTTTGTGTGTCAAGGATAAAGAGATCATGTGGAAGAATGTTACATCTTTTCCAATTAATCTAAGATGTGGAAGAATATGATCCCATAACTTTTAACAACATATAGTTTTCATAGTTATTGTGAGTAGAGTACGAAGCTTAAATCCTCTTTTTAATTGGTACAAAAAAAAATTTAACAACATGTGGTTTTCATAGTTATTGTGAGTAGAGTATGCAGCTTAAATGCTCTTTTTAATTGGTACAAAATGAGTTTTTTCTAATAGAGATGGAGTAAAGTGTTTCAATGTTGGTATTAGAGATATTAATTGATTGGAAAAAGATATTGTTTAAGGTGAATTTAATAATAAGTTTAATTTATACTAGAAAGTTTTCAGTTAGAAAAAAATGATTATGGTGTGAATTGAGTAAAGATAATATTTGTAAAAATGATTTTTTTTAATCGAAATGGAAAAAAATATTTTATTGTTGGTATTAAAGATAATTGATAGGAAAATGATATTGTTTAAGATGAATTTAATAATATGTTTAACTTATAGTGGAAAGTTTTTAATTGGAAAAAAAATGATGATTATGGTGTGTTAAATGAGTAAAGAAAAGATAATATTTTTATTTTGATCATGTATTTATTGATATGGTGATAGATTTTGCTTGTGTTTACAAAACCTTAGTTAATTGTGAGTTATTCAATAGAATCCTAACTTAATTTTTTTTGGAGTCAAATTTCATCTACATTAATATATAAAGACATCTATGGACACTTGAGAAAGAGTTACAAGTGGGAACAATCAATCACATATGATCTTTTTATTGACTCTCAAAATTTTAAAAAAAGATATTTGTAGAAAAGATTTAAGTACAACATATTATATGTAATGAAATTAAATATTTAATCTTTAGAAACTCTTTGATAACTTAAATTCAAAAATTACTAACTATTCTCTAGAACTTTATCTATGACCTTACTCTTCTAACAAAAACTCTTATATATATAAATAAACATTAATTCTTTAATCTAACTACAGATATAAACAATTGATATAAACAATTTATTTATCGTATTTACCCATATACTCCATTTCTATATAAATTTAGCTTAAAACATCTTTTTGGAAGCTCAAACATTGTAAACCAAATAGACTTAAGTTTATTTATTAGCATCCCTAAGCTCTCACTAATAGATTATAATAGTTAGAGAATAAACTATTTTCAAGCATATAACTCCAAGTCAAAGTAATTGGTGGCGGTCTCATGTATTTGCAATTTCAATGAGCACAATATAAAATGATTGTTTGGTAGCATTTCACATAATAATAGGCCAAGGAATGTAGCCTAGTCCTTGTTAAGGCCCCACCCATATAGAGCCAAATGTCTTTTTGGTTTCAATGGGCCATCCCATTATCTAATCACAGATAATACAATGGGTATCTCATTGGTTGTCTTCAAACATTGAGAAAAATGGGTCATCCCATTATATTAGATATGAGCTATTTTCCAAAATCTACTAAAAGTAATTGGAAAGCACCTATGTCAAATTAAATAGTTTGGCATTACATTGTTCAACATCTACTCTTTTAAATTACATGGTGAATACTACATTCTAGTAATTATTATTATTATTTTGATATACAATTATAAGCTTATTGAAACATATATGAAATATTTGGGATTATTTAAAATGATTTATTATTGTAAAGAAAATAAATGTTGTCATTTAAGTTAATTAAATGTATATACGTAATTTAAGTATAAATTAATTAAGATGACAAATCCATGATGAATAATGTTTAAATTTAAAATAAATGTGTAGATTAAGTGTATTTAATTTGAAGCTAATAATAGATAAAAAGTTGTTGACTTTGTTTTGGAATGATTTGTAACTTTAAATAAATAATTTTCTCAATCTAAGAGATGTCTTATAATGAAATTTGTCATAAAAGATGATGTTGATCAATCATGATTCCTATAACTTGATACCAACTACCATGACCTTGATTTGATGCATGAAAATTATATCTTACACAAAAAGTGTGTCTTAAGACTTGTTCACCTTCATATTTTAGATATTAAAAATTATCAAGCTAGTTCAAAGGGCACTAATTTAATTTAATGTAAAATTGAAGGATTGGAAGACATTAATTTAATTGGGCAATGTGTTTTTAATGAAAATGTATGCAAAGATTTAAGAAACTATATAAAACTTTTCATTTGACTATGTACTATTAAAAAGCAATTTTTTTCTAAAAAAATGTACAATCACTAATAAAAACAATCATTTTAAAAGAACTTTGATTTATTGAAATGTAGTATCCTATCACTAGAAGCTCCCTAGACATACTTCTTTTGATTGGGTAATATGTATTGCACATTAAAAAAAAGAAGAATATATTTGAAATGACCCATTTTTTCCAAAATCTAATGGAAGTGATTGGAGAGTACCCACATCAAATTAAATAGATGGGGAGAACACCCAAGCAATATTTTCTCCCTTAATTACAAAGTGAAAACAAAATTTTATTAACAATAATTTTTTTATACTAGATATAGTAAAAGCACCTTACAAAATACGAGTGTCTGGAATAATTAGAGTCTTAAGTTCTTGTATCAGACATATAGCTACATATGAGTATCAAAAATACCAAATAAAAAAAAACCAACTCTTATTCATATTATTGAAACAAATTGTTGTAAATTTTTTTGACTCTCATACATCATATTACTAGATCATATGATAGAAAGGATGAGTTGATCTAAAGTAATTTCTCACTAAAGGTTTCCTACTCCCAATGGCCCAATGGAGGAGATTCAATTGAAAAATCCTCTTTTTGATCTAGCTCCTTTAATGTTCGAGTTTCTTTCACTATTGAAGTAGATTCATGTGTCATTTTTCTCCTACTTTTCTCTAGATTTGTTGTCTTCTTTTTTGTTATACTTGTTATGGAATTCCATAAGGTCTCTATGAAATGTAGGATTAGTTTCCATATTTTACGCCCAAGTGTGTCCATATGTAACCTCTTATCTTTCGACTATCATAAGGTTGTCTTCCAATAGCTTCCTCAACTTCACATTAAGAATATCCATTATGACTGTAACCTACATTGCAACAACAAAATATGTGAGCCATTTATTAGACTCATTAAGCACCCTTCCAACCCAATTGAATTTCTCATCATTCCTATCCTTCCAAATGAACAAAAGAATCCCAGTAAAAAGTGATAACCAAAACACATTATACATATTCTCTATATTATTCACATAAAAAAAAAAAAATTCCAACCAATTACTCTAATTACTATTATCCCAATTCATCACATCAGTGCAAAAAATAGACCATATTTCTTTAGCCAAAAAACATTAAAAAAAATTCTAATGGTCTCGGGCTTCTTACAAATAGAGAAAATGCTAGTATCAAAAATATGCAACTTGTAAGAAAACCTCTACAAGGAAAACAACCACCTGAAACAAGCCTTTTTAGGCTTGGACCAAATGATCTTAAAATGTTTATGTCAAGCTTGGTTATCTAACTTGGTATTCCAACATTTATTAAGATATCAAAAATAACAACACTATTAGACAAGGATCTATAGACATCCTTAACCTTAATTTTTTTTATGATGAACCATCCAACAATTTGAACTCCTTAAACTACTCAACATCCTCCATATAGATAGTTGGAGTTTTTAGACCTTGCATGTCTGCCTAAGAATTGTAAATGTCCACCAACTAGATTATAGGACTTGATAAGTCTGATTAAGAGTGGCCCAATGCTTTAATATTGTTAGAGTAATATTTAGTTTACTTACTAATTAAATCATATTGATTTAATTAGTTAAGTTATTACTCTTTAGTGCTTAAACTTTCTCTTACGTGCATTAATAATTAATTCTTTTATTAATTAATTAATGTGCAACCTAGCTTTTTTAGGCTTTAGGGTTTTGTTCACCTTTATAGGTTGAACTTTGTAATTCTTTTTTCATTAACTTGGATCATAATTTTGCTCTCATTTTTTAGTAACTTCTAAGTCTTGCCTTTTGCTTATTTCTGCTTCTCTCCTGTAATAGGTTATTTGCATGCAGGTATTCTTGGCGTTCTATGGATTTGTATCTCTCAAATCCTACAAATGTTGCATTATTGAAGACATCTTTAATGCATTTAATACCTTCTTTGGATTATTTCTTAGTAAAACACCTTTTGCAGAAATGCCAGATATTCCCCTTTGCACTCAAGGTTCCACTAGATTGACCTAGCACCATAAATCTTGTTACAATTGAGAGAGAACTAATTATTATTGATCTTTTATTTTACTAGATTCCAATATTTCCATAGGCTATGAAATAATTTAGACCCTACAAGAGTAATCATGTGTCTATCGGTGAGAAGATCACTAATGGAGGGACCTTCTGAATGCTTAGCACATTTGGAGGAAGCAAGCACAATATTGTTCTTGACCAATCTTAATTGATAAAATGCTTCTTTTTCTTTCCTTGTCCATCTATCCAAATAAAGAATCTATTTCATTTTTGAATGTCATTAACTTGATAGCTATAAAAGAGATAAACTAAGGCATAATAGATACTATACAAAGACAAAATTTTCTAACAAAATGAAACCTTCCCCCTATGGAAAAGAATTTATTGTTCCAATAGTCCAACTTCTTCTTAACTTTGGTTTTGATTGAAAGCCACAATTCTTTTAAGTTAAGACTAATGGGAAATGAGTGTTGGATTAAATATGGAAAGCTAATTACTGAGAGGGGAGGGGCGAATTAGTACTCTAAAAACTTTTATCTAAATTTCTTAACCATTCACCAAATTCATAACTTTTCATATAACAACATAAAACATATAACATAATATCATGAAACACAACTCATAACACAATAATTTTGGTATCTTAAAAATCCTTGTTAGAGGATAAAAACTATGGTGGAGATGACACCCACAAAACTTCACTACTACAATAAAAAGTCTTCTCGATTAGAGCTACAATGTTAGCTATTTCTTATAGCTTACCTTGTTAAGAGTATTAACCCTGTTAAGAGTCTAAAGACCAGTTAATTCTACCTTGCTAAAGGATTTTACAACTCTAATCTAAGAGATGTACCATGTTAAAGGATTTACAATATAATATCTGTTAGGATCCAATCGGTTAAGAACTTTTACAATTCTGATTACACACTTAATCAGTAACAAAAAAATTTGTAATACTTGCATCAACTTATTCTTATCAAACTCAGTATGCTCAATAACAATTTACCTCATACTGTTCTTTACTAACAATATTAATTATGTACTCGATAGATTTAACTATGTATCACATTCACAATCTACTTTTTACTGCTCTCTTACTCAGTGGCTTCTCTTCTCATCACCTTCAAACTTATCTCTGAATGATCATCACCAACACTCTACAACTTCTCCTTTGCATCATACACTCTCATACTCTCTGATTTTCACACTCTTATCCATTTTATACTCAATTCTAGAAGTGGTAGAAACAATCTAGAATCTTCTCTTTAGGCGATGCTAGCATTGGTTACTTCTCTAATATATATATCACATTTAATTCTCAGTGGATAATTTCACCTTGTAATCATACACAATCATTATATTTAAATCTCCATTGTTCTGTCAAACAAACTCTTCAAGATTTGTAAACTATTTTATGCTCGGTGTCCAGATTCAATGTATCTGTAGATTCTAGCGACTACCTAATATCTTGTTTTTTTTACTTTATCACCTACAACTGTCCTTGGAAAATCAAACTGATTCATTCTTGTCACCTCTGGTTCACCGACTCAAAAAAAACCATGGCAAAAATCCTTTAAGCGGTTTAAATCCCGGCTGCAACGGTTAATTGATGAAGTTTAAAACGCGGTCGTCAATTTCATCTTTTCCCGGCACATCGAGCGGCTCTTATTTATTTCTATAACATTTAACTGAACTTTGAAAAGTCTTGACCACATCATCAACCCGCAACCAATCAGAATTGAGCAGGTCAACAACACTTGGCAGTGGACCCACTTTGACCTCAGCAAGTCTCCCTGACCCTAAGTCATCTGACGATTACACAACTGAAGCTTTTTCCCAGTCGCAAAACACTTTTCTTAACTCAAGTTTAATCAAGAGATCACGCGACAAAGGCTTTGTCATTATCTCTGAATCTTTTCTTAACCCAAGGTTACATTAAGAGATCTAGCGACTATCGCTCAATCTCATCTCATCAACGGCCTAGATTCATTCTTAGCATACTCTTTATCTTTAACTCCACCACTATCCAACGATTTAGTGACTGAAGAAACTCCAAGTCCCCAAATGATTTGCTTAACTCATGTTTGGTTCAGAGATTACATGAACACCATATTCGCCAGGTCACCAGATCTTTTTCTTAACCATGAGTTAAAACATGAGAATTAGCAACTACCGTCGATCACAAACTGAATCTATGGCTCACATTTAATCTTTTAAAACCTCGTGCCTTTGACCGGATATCTGGCGAATACACGACTGAAGGAAGAAGTTAACCGTTCTCCAAGTTGTTGAATGTTTAGAGAAAACTGCCAAATATCATGAGATTTGAAGACTACACACTCATCGAATCATTGAATCAAAGACATAACTGCCAAGCCCAAACATGACATTAACCTTTTTTTTAACCTGGGCATATCTAGAGATCATGTGATAAAGGACTTCGCCTAATCTCATAATACTTTGCTTAACCATGGTATCATTTGGAGAATGAGCGACTAAGGCAATCTATGAGTCATGAGAATACTTCTTAACCTTAGGTCAAAACTGGAGAATAAGCGACTGCCGCTCAATCAAAATAGGATCAACGGCTGAGATTTAAATACCGAATGCCTGCATACTTGACCGAGAATATGGAGATTAAGCGACTGAAGAGAACTTAAGCCATCCGCTGAGTCGCTAGATGTTAAGCTAATAACCGCCAGGAATAGGAGATTACGCAACCAAAGCAGTTGCCCATTCACTGAATAAAAAGCTTAACCGTCTGAGAACTTAGAGATCTAGTGAACACTCAGTCGTGTAATCTTGTGATAGAAACATCACAACCCGCCAAGGAAATATTACATGTGTTGAATGGAAACTTAAGTGGTTGGAAAAGGTAATGAGGAAATAGAATAGGCCAAGGGTTTTGGACTTAAACAATTTTATAAACCCTAAAACATGGAATTAGACCTATTCACAGACCTTAAAACAACCATATCTTTCTGGTTTTTCAATTTTAGCACATGCATTCTTGAATGGGGCTTGAGTACACACTAAACAATCACAAGCTAAGGGCGCAAGTCATGAAACCTTGTGGATCATCATCTCAGACTCAAACAATTTGGCAAGTGATCATGACAAGACCTTTAGGGTTTTGGCAGGAATAGACCATTTTCTTTGGATTTTTGCTATGACAAGAAAATGGCCCAACACTACCAATGTATTTATAAATATTGTCAACCCTCATATAAAAAAATAAATAAATTGGATCAAGTGAAGGAATGAAATTTTACATATTTCATACAGGTCTCCAAGTATATCTATCATTTTGTATTACGTAGTCTACTCTTGTATTACTTCATTCAAATATGTTATGTTTTCTCCTATTTGTAATGCCTTGTTGTAGCTGGTCTTAAATCTTATGATGTTGCTTTCAAGATTCTTATGCCGCAAGAACATTTTATTGTACTATTTATTTATTATTAATATATGCATTTTTTAATAAAAAAATTATATAATAGATATAAAATTGTACTTGTCTATGATCCCGAAACTTATCCTTAAATAAAGATAGAAATAATTTTTATTCTAATCATCAATCATGACATATTATATATAATCCTACAACATTAGATTCAAGAGTACATTAAAATTAAAATTAAAATACAAAAGATTACATTAAAATTTGTACATACTTTAATATGATCTCCCTTCAACTACTTTTCTAAAATAACTATTATAATTTATCTAATTTATCAATTCTAACAATCACTGTCTAATTAAAATGAACTAAACTTTAAAAAGCCTATTTAATTATTTACCTAATAATATTTTTACACGTTCACTACTTATACCCACACATTAAAAGCCTAAATTAGTGAATTTTATAAAATACCATGTCTCCATACAAAAGTCAAATAAAATGATAGCATATGATATAAACACTATGGTAGGTGTTCAAAACTAGTGTCTCTCCACATCACTAGGGAATATTTCATGATATAGAATAAGTTTATACCATTTTCACATACCATAAGGAGATAAAATAAAAAATCAAAGCATAAGCATTGTCATTGTCACCTACTTTTCCAGTTGAATTTTCTATCAAGAGTTTGCTTAGGATTAAAATTGTAATTTAGAACTAAACAAACTTTTCAATTATTCTTTCTTAGTTAAGTTTACATTCATAATACTTATAAATTAAAAAACAATCAAAACTATTATATTATTATACACCCTTTCAAGCAAATCTTTAAACATTAAATTTTGTAATATAAAGTATATACTCATGAAACCATGCATGTGAGGAAATAAGAAGAATTATTATGTGGGGCACCGTAATTTATCCCACTGTTGACCGACCCACTTTGAGTGGAGTAGAGAAATATTAATGTTCTTAGGAGTCTTTGGTCAATAGTATATAGATGACTATGAGAATATTTAAACATTAAAGTAGCATATCCACTATGGTTGTTATACCTCCTTAATTGTATTCTCTCCAATATTCCTTATAGAGGAATTTAGGCTTAATTAACTTATCAAAATATAAAAGTGAAATGTATTATTGGGTGCTTTGTTGAAAAATGTCATCTTCCTAAGCTTGTTTTAATTATTCTAATTTATGCATATTGAGAGTCTTTCAAGATTTTAAGTTCTTAAAGTCAACATATTGCACAATTATGGATGTTTAAGATTGGTATATTTTAAAACCTTAAATATTAAGTATTAAGAAGGAATAATTTATTTGTATATGAATTTATTAATTAAATAAATATATGTAAATAAAGTATAATTATTATTTTTTTATTTTTTTTAGAATTGTGAAGTGATAATTGGATAATGTTTTGAATATATATATATATATATATATATATATATATATATATATATATATATATATATATATATATATATATATATATATATATATATATATCTTTTTCAACAAAGCAATCATTTTAAAGTAGATAAGAAGCCTTTCAGAAGCAATATTCATTGTTGGTTGAATTAGCTAATTGATCAATCTGATCCCTCGGTCAAGCCTTACACTACCTGTAAAGGCCTATCCTCTATACTGGGGGCCTACTCTCCCTACTCAACTATAGTGTTGGGAACCTCCAATGCCGCCTTCTTGCTCAATGTTCTAGAGTGGGGAACGACCCCTTAAAATAATAGGGGCTCAACGTCAGTGCAAAGGCATTATCTTCTCGATCCTTCCTTGGAGGGTCCATACAATTCTATGGCCCCTACTATTCTAATGGGTAGGAATTATAGGGTGAGTGCCCCCCCCCCCCCCCCCCCCCCCAATCCAATAAGTTGTTGTGGGTGGGAGGCTAGCAAATTAAGGTGGAAGGAGGCTATAGTTGTTGTAATTAATTTTTAAATTAATGATTTTTCTTTTTTCTATAATATTTTATATTGATGGTGGTTTTTCTATTTCTTTATATTTAATATAATCTAGATAACATGTTGGTGGGGAAATAGGGATTGCACATTGCATAATAATGTTTATAATTGTAATGTTTTATTTATTATTTATTGTGTCACTTGTGACATATAGATTAATAATCCAATGAAGAATACAACAACAATACACTATTTTGTAGACCCCTATAAAATCCAACACTTTGTTGCCCTAGAAACTAAACAAGGCTTAATGAGTGACTAACTCAAGGCACCAATAAATAAGAGTTTGAGTATGAATAGCATTATGGTATCACTAAACAACAAGAAAAAAACTACCTAGAAAAGCCCATGCCTAACTCCTTGGAATGAGTCAAATCTATTATAAAACAAGGTGAAGAAAGCTTGCAATATGAACTTTAAACTTTATATTATTGTAAATTTGAAACTAGATTAACCCTTATCAAAGTGATTCTAGACTTAAAATAAGAATAAGAAAATCATTACACTCCAAACACTAGATTTAAGTGGAGAAATCCTTTCTGGAAATCCTTTGAAACTCCAATCGTCAACAAGCACTCTACGTGAACAAGCATGTAACAGTACATCCCAGGTCATGCTTCCAACCTTCACAAATACTAATCTAGCACACCTCAATAACCACCCTTATGGTTGATTTTATAGAAACAAACTCCCACAAAACCACCAAGTGGTATTGCATAAACCATGTGCTACCAAACCCCTTGACCCCACATTTAATATTGGGTACTTTATTAATTTTCTTTCACCATTATTAACTAATTACAAGAATATAATATTACAGTACAATATCAAGTAGCCCCAAGAACATTCCAAAAGGAATCTCAACACATTGTACATCCATCTAGGTGTACCAAGGTACATCATTACATAATAAATAAAATATTATAATTATAGGCATTATTATGCAAGGTGTATAATACCTATTTTCCCAAAATTCTCTCACTTGTCGTATGCATCGCATAAGGGTCAATAAGTAAGCACAAACATGAACAAAGGAACTATACCTCTAGCCACATGTCCCATCATGAGTCAAATTGCTCCATGTGCTCCACCACCATATCATACAAGATGTTGTCACCCTCCATCATGTCACTGCCACTGGACATATATAAGAGGTCATACACAAAGAAAACTACACAACCTCATATAGACGAATCATAAATCTCATCTCAATTGATATCACAAATACAAACACTCTAACCAAAGGTATCAATATGCATTGATAGTAATCAAGAACCAATATCCATAACTAAAATAGTAGCCACAACAAGTACTAACACATCCAACTATCCATAACTCCATCATGTCACTATCACTGAATATAAATAAGCATTGTGGTAAAACACATACACTAACAATTAATATATACTTATTGATATTTATTACTAGCACTTGTACCAAAAATAGGTGCAATGGTTACCCAATAGTTTTGAAAAATAATAGTAAATGCATATTTTATTTTGATTTGAAAGATATTAAATTAATTGATGATAAATACTAAGTACATTTTATAATTTTATTAATATGTAATTCATTTTTTTTCTATTAAGTTTATTACTAATCATTGATATTAATTTTATAAGTATTCATTAGTTAATTTTAATAAGTTTAAAATTTTTGTATTTGTTACTAATGAAAATAGAATATTTAAGTCTAAAATAATAAAATTGTGTTTTAATAGAATACTATATGTTTATTCTCTAATATTTTTTAATCATCATAATTTTCATTTTAATATTTTCATCTCAAAAATGGCAATAATTAATTGCAACTAAATATACTATTCATTTGATAAAAATATTATTAAATATATTAATATATTTTCTTAGATTTTTTATGTGAAATGATTTGAAGTTTATTAGAATGTTATCTATTATTGCAAGCTTTACAAATAAACTAAAAATGAAAAAAAAAATAGAAATATTTTATTTTATTTTTTAGTAATTCCAATGGACAATGCCTACCCCAAATTTATGTGTTTGAATTTTTTATCAACATTTTAGATTGATCCATCATCACCATGGTAGATAGCTAAGTGATAGTTTTTGTTCCTTAGCTGTCTAATATAGTGACAATGGATCATAGTGTGATCGTAAACGTGGATGAAAAATTCAAACACTATCAAATGTTGAAAAGCTACTTACATCTCTATAGATTGTAGAAATATGATATTATCAATTAAATATTATGTAATATTATTATATAAATATTAAGTCTAATAAAATAACAAATTTATATAAGATAAACAAGAGTATAAATTGATACAAACATTTGGTTATATTATAGATCAATAATTAATTATATAATGAATATAATATATCATACATATTATTAGATTATATTCTATCTCTAATATTATACAAAGTAACAATTAAAAAAGAAGTTGTCAAGAAGAATATCAAAGATAGAGTGAATCCAATACTAACATACCTCTTCTTTTATCAAAAGAAGGGTTGAAAAGGGGGAATCATTATGGAATTAAACGATAAAATGGTATCAAATGAAATCTTTGCTTGGTCCTTTTCCCTTAACTTGTAACTTATTTAAATTATAATCTTCTTTTTTTAATGCATATAATTTTTTATTTTATTTAAATCATAATGTTTTGGTGGTGTGAAAGCAAAAGAATATGTTGAATATGATATTATATTGACGTGTGCAAATAAATACACTAAAGGGGACACCACCTAGTGACAAATTTCATTTCTGACTTTATTTGATGAAAGCCATAATTTTTTATGTCTTACATTGTTATAATAAATCGATTCATATGGGCGGCCCACATAAAAACAACGTCTATAATCACTGTCAAACATTCATAAATACATTTCATGTAACGTGTGTTTGTGTGTTGTTTGCTATCACTATCAACGAATTTACTAAGCTTCCACTATCACCCATATAATCTCTTTCTTAATGTCCCTTGATCTTTATCCTCAAATTTGTCATGGTGTTTATTTAACATGGTATCTTTCTTTTTCTTTCTTACCTTTCTATGTGTTTATGTTTTTCTTGTTTGGATATTCTAAAATATTGATTAAAATATTTTCATATATATAATAATAAATAAAGAACGCCGCTAAGCTCTTTACAAAAACACTTTATTTGGTCTTTGGTGTGGTTTGTAGGGAGCTTAGTCATTGCCATAAATAAATGTCAATATCAGTTTTTCACCTATAGTATTATGGTTTAAACACTTTATTGGTGAAATGTCTTAAACTCACCATGTCACGCTGTAAACATTTCATTGGTGAAGTAGTAGTGTCTTCATGAGTTCATAGTTGTAAGTCAAAAGTTTTTTTTTTTAAATGTCAATATCTTAAATTATATTTGTTATGACAAACATCGACAAGTTTCTAAATTCATATAACGAAATATAAATTATTGTAAAAAAATATAATAGTTATATTCCTTCTTTTCAAAATATTCTAAATCAATTTGTAATTTTATAATAAGTATTATAAAGTAATATATATTATTGTTATTAGTAATTGCCATTACTTAGTAATATTGTATTCAATTAATCTTTGACTCCTCATTAATAATTTGATTTTCTACCAATCACAAGACTTTATTTATTTAGTTTTTTAAAAAGAATCCAATTTTATAAAATTGACTTGTGAAATTTTTAATTTAGAAAAAAAAAAAATTCAATAGAATTGGCTAAAACCATTTGAGTGCTATAAAGTAAATTTCTACTAATAATAGACTTCTTAGGCTTTTGTGAGATTTTATTGTATACTTTTAAAAGTATATAAAAAGAAAAATATCTATTTAATTTTTTTCTCAATTTTTATATGTCAAAATATAGTTAATAAAATCAAGTAATTATTTTATAAGGATTTAGATTTACATTTAAAGAATAATTAAATTAAATTAAATTAAAACATAAAAAAAAATCTTCTATATTTTATTTTCCACCATTAAAATAAATATTACAAACATTACCATTAATACTTTATTATAATTTAGTTAAGTTTAGGCATAAATTATGATGTGTATCTAATAATTTTAAAAAAATCTATATTCTTAACATGCATTTTAATAACTTCCCTCTCTAAGCTCTGCAACTTTTCCGCCTAAAAATTTTTATTTTTTTTAATCACAACTGCACACGGCTATAGATTTTGGGGAGGTCTATGTCCCCCTCAACCTGACCCTCGCCCCAACACGAATGTTATGCAAGCTCACCCTGTTTTAGAAAATTTGCATTGAGATTCTGGAAAGTTGTCGGATGTGGCTAATCCCCTATTTGGAGCCTCTAATAATGAGGGTGAGAAAAATGGTGATGATGTTTCCAAGCCTGACTACAAAGGTGCCTTGGTGGGGTCGCACAATAATGCCCTAGAGTTCATCCTCCCAAACATCATTCAAGTTGAAGAAGGGAAATAAATTTGTCTCCCTAATAGTGTTATGGACCAAATTATTGCCTTAGTGGGGAGATTTTTCTCATTTAGACCAAAAATTGATATGCTTCTTGCTGGAAGTTGAAAGGCAGTGTCACCATCTCTGCAATGCCTGAAGGACTGTTTCTCTTTAAATTCACGGTAGAAGAGGATCTAGTTTTTGTCCTTTTAGGGTTGTAGATATATGGCAAGCACTTCTTAGCGCTATCCAAATGAAAACTAGGGTTCAATCCTTCTACTGAACTCAAAAGGATGGCCCGTGTGTGTGTGTGTGTGTGTGTGTGTGTGTGTGAAAATTTTGGGCCTCCCATTGGAATTTTAGGACAAGAAAATCTTTCGTTGGGTTGGCAACTCCTTTGGCCATTATGTTACTATGGATGTGGTCACTATGGCTAAATCCAAGTTAGTTTTTGCTTGATTATGTGTTAATATATCTATAAACAAGTCCCTTCCCAATTTTGTCATGCTAAAATCTAAATGGGGGAAATGGGTTCAAGCTCTGGACTATGAAAATGCTACCCTTTATTGTTAGTGATGTGCTAAACAAGGTCATGTTGTAGCATATTGTAAAGTGTCATTTCCTAAGGAACCTAAGCCAAAAGGAAAATGTTCCTCCCTTATGATCTTGGGGTGGATGTGCAAAATAACCCAAATCAAGGTGAGCTAGATGAGTATCCATTCGCTAAGGCTCTTCTAGATTTGATAAAATCTCCAGGCCGCTCAGTGCAAGAAATCCCATGCAAGCAAGAAAATACCTTTCCCCAAGGCTCATTGGAGGAAGGTGAAATCCCCCCTTTTGGCAACTTGAGGTTGTCTCCCACTCATGTGCAGCCCATGTTCATGATGGAAGGTAGGGAAGATTTGATAACATTCCTTAAGACGGTTGGAATGGTGAATAAGGAGGATACCAACAGTAACTCTAAAGATGAAATCTACCTCCTAGTGATGTTCGGGAAGATATTGTTGATATGGTGATACATCAGATGGAAGTAGCCATAGTCACCCCGGTTAAAGTTAAGAAAGTGACCGCAACTCCGAATACAACCCCCCTTATCTTCTAGCATTGAGGACTTTTCTTATGAGGTCACTAACTTGGTGATTCTCACCGCAGACTACAAATCAACCTCCTTTGTTAATTCCTCAGATGGTGTGGATAGAGACAATTGGAAAGTCCAAAAAATGAAAATCAAATCCAAGAAAGTTGATGTGGGAACAGAAAGAAAGCTAGCAAGACCTTCTAAAAGGGTGCTAAGTCACAAATCTATGGCTATGGAAATTTCTAATGGTCAACAATTGACTCTAGATACAAATCAATGGAGTAAGAAATGATGTTCCTATCTCGGAACATGCGGGGACTAAATAGCCCACAAATATAGTTCACACTTAGGTAGTATATTATGGATCTAATAATTGATGTTCTTCTATTACAAGAGGTCAATATGTCCTATCAAAATTTTTCTATAGTAGAAAGTAGATTATGGTTGGGTTCCTCTTATTATTATAGTGAAGCTAATTGGTGCAAGAGCACCTAGGGGTTAACCAATTTGCCCCAAATTTTTGGTTTGAAAATTTTTAACTTGCTGTAAAATGTACATAAGGGGTTTAATTTTAGACTATCAGTATAGCCTTGAGCGATACCATGGTCGAGACAACACATCCTGATTGAGGTCATTGGGTTAGCTTACCCTAGTAGAAAATTGCATTTGGAGATAGAGTGAAGGTCGATGGTAATATCAAGCAAGGTGAGGCTAATAGAATAATTGACATAGGAGATACCGACCCTTTGAATCATTAGCGGTGGAACTTGTTTTGAATCAAATTGAAGGCTGATGAGAACATCTTCATAGGTCATATCAACATAGATATCGGGATAAGGCAGATCAATGTCAATATTGGTGAGTGGTGAGATGTGGTTTCTATTAGCCTGATCACCGATGGAAAATTTAGGGTATGGTATGTCAATGTAGGCATCGAAAGTAGTCTCTTTTACACTACGATTGGATCAACTTAGTCTTTCACCATTGGGTGAATAGAGTCTAACCAATAGATGATGGCGGTATCAGGGTGAGGCATGTCGAAATAGAGTTATCGGCAAGAGACATGCCGACAAGATCATCGAAAGACTTACATTAGTACAGGAGTATCAAAAAGGTTACACTGAAGGCTGATGATGTCATCAAAAGAAGTGATGTCGATGGAAGACCAACCGGTCTAAGGCAGTAGAGATAGGATATGTTCATCATCGATAAAGCAAGCAAAAGCAAAGTAACCAGGAAGTGATTAAACTGATCCCTGATCACATCATCGGGATCGGCTACACCGATAAGGAAGTTTTCAATCTGTACGCAGAATGGAAGTTCTAATAGTTCTTTTTTTGTTTTGTTCATTTTGGTAACGGATTGGAGGCTGATATAAGACCTCTACTTTTCTAGTTGTAAGGTTGGTTGATAGACAGTGAAAATAGTGGAATAGACTTAGAGTTGTTGTGTGTAATCATCAATTTGGAAATAATCAAAATTCTTGTTTCTAGTGACCTGTGTGTTTATTTTCTGTTTGTAGTTTTATTTTTGTTTATGTAAATCTAGTCTTGTACTTGGTTGGATTCTGAGGAACAACCAAGTTGTCAATAATAGCTTCCATTTGATCTCATCTATTTAGCATTGTACATAGAACAAATGGAGCCTGTGTACATAGAAAAAATGGAGCCTCTGCACATAATTTCTCTTTTTGTTAGTTCTCTAGTATCAATGCAGGAAAATGTAATTCTCTTACCCTAGGCGAGCTTGGTCATAGTCTGGCTAGGGAAGAGTAACAGAAACACACTTGCAAGAGATCATGATTTTAGATTCAAGAAAGATGACTTCCAGACTAGTCAAGAAGAATCATCAATGATTGAATAAAATAGAGAGGAGCCCTCATCTCCTATAAGATAATTGGAAGAGGGACAAGTAGTTGATAGATGAACTTACAGTTGTGAGTTCATGGGAGAAGAGAGCACTTGAATTGATAGGGAAATTCCAGGTGTAGGAGGATAGAAAAGTGAGCCTCTTGTTGGTCTATGGTGACTGATTAAGGAAGTACTATACACTCTCCATGTACCCTCACCGGGGTTGGGATTTGTGTTAAGACCGACACAAGGTTTTGGGGGTGGCAGCCCCCGAGAAAAAAAAATTGGCACAATTTTTCCAGCTACTTTTCTAGCTATTTTTTCAGCTGACATGTTGTAACCAATTCTATCCCTAAAGAAGAAAAAAGCTTGTAATAAAATGGCTTAGGGTTAGGTATTTTAGGTGGTATGTTTTTAGTAGCTTCTTACAGTGATATTAAGATGTAAGGGATTGCAGATTGTAATCAAGTTGTAATCACTAGATAATAATAATAATATTGGACTCGTTGGTGGTGGATGTAGCTTAGGGATTGGGTGAACCACATTAAATCTTTGTGTCTTGTGTTCTCTTCTGTGTGGTTTATTATTTTTTGATATTGGCTATATTTGCATGTAACTACTATTTATGTCTTGTTAATCCTAACACCTCCTATACTAATAGGGTTCTAAGAATGAGGAAGCCCTAAGAAGTCTAAAAATAGACTTAGTGAAGAACTAGAATAGTTCTTGTAGGAGTGAGGAAGCCCTAAGAAGTCTGAAAATAGACTTAGTGAAGAAATAGAATAGTTCTCGTAGGAGTATCCCTATCACTAATGGAGCCTCTAGATGGGTGGCTACAGTGTAGAATCCAAATAAGGTAGATGGTGAAGCCTAGGTATTTTCTAATAACTATCTTATAGTGACTTTTAAAGTTGGTAACTATAATTGGAACCATTTTAATATATATGCTCCCAATACTTTTGCTAGCAGTAAACTTAAGTGGGAGTATGTTTCCTCCATTATCCTTGAGGACCATAATACTCTCTATATGGTAGCAAGAGACTTTAACTCCCCATTATTCCCATCAAAAAATTGGGAGGTGTCATGGACTATATTCATAGTATGAATGATCTTTCAAACTTTATCATCATGACCAGCCTATTTGATCTGGAACTGCAAGGTAATCCTCTTACCTGGTCTAACAATAGGAAATTAATCCACCTAATTTAGGTCAGATTAGATAGATTTTTAGTTTTATCCAAGAAGGACTTGGGGTGTAATGTCTCTCTTAAGACCCTTCCAAAAGCTATATCAGATCATAGCCCCCATTCTTCTTCAATGGGTGGATAAACCCTACACTATCCCTCTTCCCTTTAGATATGAAATTATGTGGATTTCCCACCCAGACTTCAAAAACTATATTCAAAGGTAGTGGTACACACCTGTCCAAGGATCTATTATGTCAAATATTTCCAAAAAGTTGGATCTCATTAGAAAAGAACTAAGAGGGAGGAACAAAGTAACATTATGAGATATCTTAAGCAGAAGAAGGAAATCGGCTCTAAATTGGAAGGGATCCATAATATGATTTCTTTAATTACTTTCCCCAATCCCTACATGAGGAGCAGGAGCATTAAAAGAAAAAATGGCAAGACAATATTTATAAGGAGAAAATATTTTGGAAACAAAGATCAATAATACAATGGTTGAAAGACGGGGACAAGAACTCAACTTTCTTTCACAAGACCACAAGTGAGCATAAAAAGAGAAACACTATTAAGTGTTTATTAAAAGAACATAATTAGGAGGTCACAGATGATGAGAAAATTGGTGAGCTTGCCTCTCATTTTGTATCCATATGTATGCAAAAAATGAAGGGAACCATTGTGATGATCTGTAAGACATACTCTTAAGCCACCTCCCAATTACCATTCGGGAGGATGATAAAACAAATACTACTTGCCCCTATATCTGAAGAGGAAGTAAAATTTGATGTGTTTCCTATGGGTTCTTAGAAGGCCCCGGGCCAGATGGGTTCCCCCTACCTTTTTCCAAGAATTTTGGGACATTGTTAGCTTCGACATGATGATGCCCACAAGAGATGTTTTTTAGGACTAGTAATTTGTTGAAGAAACTAAACAATGATTTCATTGTACTATTCCCTAAAGTGCATGACCCAAGGTGTATGGTTGACTTCAGGCCTATTATCTTTTGCAATCCTATCTATAATATTTTCTCTAAAGTGTTGGTTAATCAGATTAAACCCCTATTGGATAAAATCATCAGTCTTAGTCATATAGGATTTGTCTCGAGGTAGAAAATCCTAGATGCTTCCATTTCCACTCATGAGATCATCTACTCTATGGAAAAATTCTAGATCCCAAGTATGGCCTTTAAATGTGATATCTCTAACGTAAATGATAAAAGTTAATTGGCACTTCTTGCATAGTGTGTTGCTTAAACTTGGTTTTGGTGAAAATTTGATCAGGATCATCTAAGAATGTATAGAGATTTTCCACTTCTCAATTTTTTTTAATGGGCTCCCTTGTGGGTTCTTCAAAGTTGGTAAGGGAATCAAGAAAGGTGACCCCTTATCCCCTTACCTTTTTATTATGGTTGTTGATTGGAAAACATTTACGAGTGAGAGCTTCCACCATGCTCCCTCCCTTGGTTCTATAATAGTTTGTTGATGATACTTTCCTCTTTACAAAATCCTCATTGGTTGAGGAAAGGGAATGGAAAGGCCTCCTTATGGACTATGCTAGAGCCTTTGGTCAGTGCATTAATTATGGAAAAAGTAGTGTGTACTTCTTCAATACTAAGATGAACCTACAAACTAAAATTATTAATATTCTTGATTGTCAATGTGCTGCCATTCAAAGCACTTATCTAAGCCTCCCTCTCACTGTCAAAGAGGTCACTCCTACTTTTTGGATCACAATCTTAGAGAGAATTTAGAGGAAATTGGAAGGATGGAAATAAAAATTATTAAGCAGTGTGAGGAAACTCGAACTTCTCTCTTCCTCCCTCTAGGGTATCTCTGTAAACTGTTTATCTCTCTTTAAAATATCAAATACCATGGGTGAAAAACATGAGAGAATCAAAAGGACTTTTCTGTGTACTAGTGTTGAAGAAAAAAAGAGAATGGCACTCATCAATCAAGATATTATTTGTATGTCCAAATATCAAGGTGGACTTGGTGTCATAAAGTTTTCCAACCTGAACAAAGCCTTAATTGCTAAAGTTGGCTGGAATCTAGCCATTGGCTATGCTAATTTGTTCAAAATCATGAAGGATAACTATATTAAACATGGGTACTTCCATAGAGCCCTTGTTTCAAATAGCTTACCTACAACATCAAAAATTTGGAACAACATCCTCAAATGTATAGCTCTCCTAAGGGAAGGTATAAAGTGGCAAGTTGGCAATGGTAGGGCAATTATATTTTTGGAAGACTAATGCCCAAGGGACAAACATCTTGTAGATGGCCCTTTAAGTTAGTTGAGGGGGATATTGAAGACTTATTTGGGGACTATATTTCTTATTATGTATGTCCAGGTGGAAAAAGGAAAATTTTGGTACAATGTGTTAGAGACAAACCTGACCTTACTCCCAAAGTTACAAAATTATAGGCTTGGATAAGGGAAGTGGGACTTCCCCTCTTCCCTAGAGAAGAAAAATTCAATTAGACAAAAACTCTAACACCTGGGCCTTTTCTGTCAATTCTTCTTATAATGTTTTGATGAAGTACAATGGTGATCCTGATTATTTGAAGAAGTATAGAACTCACAACTTATCCTAAAGATCAATTTCTTCTAGTGGTTATTGTTGCATGGTAAAATTATAACCCAGGATAATCTGGTGAAAAGGGGATTCCAACTTCAAAATAGATGCATCTTGTGTAAGATGGATTAGGAGATGATCTAATATCTTTTTATCCATTGCAAATTCACCTCACAAGTTTGGCGAAAAATCCTTCATAAATTTAGCCTTCAATGGGTGTTTGATAAAGATATGTAGCAATTTGTTCTTAACTATAAACTCCATTTAGATCATCTTCTTATTAGATAGCTCTAAAAGAAAATACCTATCCATGTGTGATGGATCCTATGGAAGGAGAGGAACAACAAGATCTTCATAAATATGGAAAACATTGTTGACAATATGTTTTTGATCCTCACAAAACTATTGTTGTAAGTGTAAAATCCCTAGTTGTCCTCCTAGTTGGGATTGTAAGATTTCTAAAATCTAGAAGCTTCCCGAGGACTTTCATAAGTTTTATAAGTCCAAGAAGCTGGCTATAAAATAGTGTGGAAAGCCTTGTGCCCACCATAGTTTAAATTAAACTTTGATGGTGTGACTAGATTGGGTAAAGAGGCTGCAGGTGGTTCTATTAGGGATTACAAAGGTGACTTAATTATTTCTTATGCTAGGATATTAAGGGAACATACTATCAACCAAGTGGAGGGGATGGTGTTGCTCTGGGCTCTTAAGATAGCCTTGTTAATTGGCATAAAAATACTAAAAATTGAGTTTTTCTCTAAATTAATTATTGAAGTGACTTGAGGTACAATGTCTATAGGATGGAAGGTAGAGGAAATCCTAATAGATATAAGATCTCTTCTTAGAGGATTTAATGAGTGTCCATACAACATACCTTTAGAGAGGATAATTTTGTGGCAAATGATATGGTTGCAGTGGGGTTGGAAAAAAGATGGTTTATGTTGCTGGAGGAGGGAACACTCTCTACCTACTACTGTGAAGTCCCTATTAAGGAAGGAAAAAATTCTCTTACAGAAAAATGGAGAGAGCTAATTTTTTTCTTTTGTGCTCTCATATGGGGTCTTTGGGCTCTACATGAAAAAATTGGTCGCAGTTGAAGTTTGGAAGAATATTCATTATATTATCATCAAGCTTTTTATAAGAGACTATCGCATGGAGTGTACTTGCATCACCCACATCATCTCCTTGGTACTCATGACAACTTGAGGTGGTGAATTTATGAATTTAATAGTTGGGAAGGCTCTCTATTTGGGGCATGTGATAATAATTACAAAATTGTCTCATCATATCTCATTAGATTATGTTCATGGCCTGGATGTAATACCAACCATATTTCTCTACGGATGACAAACTGCTTGCATGAGTGTGCTGCCTTTTCGGATTTGAAAATGGAAGGTGGCACTAAATATAATAAACACATTAGTTTTTTCATTTTATTATGGTCTCTTGTGCCATTTCTTCTTGTCAACTTTATTTTGGGGTTTTCATGACTTTGTAATTATCTACTTAGGGTTGTCATATTACCACCATTTTTAAAAGTGCTATGGATATGGATTCTATTACCATGGGTGGGGACCAGATTTATGTTGAACCTAACAAGCATGATGAATATAAAAATAATGTTGCGGAATGTCTACAAAGAGGGTAGAATTGACTATTTTATTGAAAGTCCTTCCTAAATCACTTAAGGAACCATGACGTTATTTTTGTTCCATTTTTTCTCCTACACCCCCAAGAAAATAATGTTAAAGAAGTTGTTGAGGCTAAAAATTAGGGTTAAAAGTGTACTATCTTGCACCAAAGCCTCGTGTTCAATTTATATCACTTCCATTTGGATTCATGTCCCCACGATCTATTTATGTTTAGGAATATCTTGCCTCCTCAACTTCTCCTTCTACTAGTGTAATGGACACACATAGCCCAAGCAAGAAGAAATGTATCAAGAACCCTACCCTTAAAGCCCCTAAAGGACCTCTAGATACCTCCCCTAATACGAAGTTAGTGGAAATTCCAAAGGATAAAAAGAGAAGTGACCCCTCACCAAATGTGAAAACCAAAGCCCCAAAGAAAGCCAAATTTAATATCAAGTATTGACTCTAACAATGATATTACCAAAAAGATGAGTACTCCCCGTCGGTCCACCAGATTGGCACCCAAGCCTTTTAAGAAGGAGAAGAATTTAAAAGAGGAGTCAGTATTAGATGATACTAAAGTCCAAGTAAAAGTAAGAGTTTAGAGGAAAAAATGCCAGAGGAGGAGGCTTGCTCTATTAATTCCAATAGTTCCTCCCACGTCTCTAGAAGCTTAAAAATTGAATCTATTGACCTCACATATAAGACGACCACTGAGGACAAGGATATGTCCCCTACAAAAGAGAAGGAAAAAGTCACAACTAAAGGGGAATGTGATAAGGGCGGGGCTATTTGGGAGGAGATAGAGAGAATTAAAAAATAAATTATAGGCATGGATAAAAGGCTCCAAGAGGTCTCTTGGTTTTCCCTTAAAGTGATTTAACAAGCAAGAAACAAAATTGCATTTCCCAATCTATTGTCGAGGGCGAGTATGTTGCTACTGTAGTAAACTGTTCAAACTTGGTATGGATAAAAAAATTGTTGATAGGCATGAAAGAAGAAATCACTAAACCTGTTGTTATTCTCTGTGACACCACAAGTGCTATCAATATTTCTAAGAATCCAGTGATGCACACTAAGACCAAACACATTGCAATCAAGTATCACTACTTGAGAGAATTAGTACAAGACAAAGAAGTTTGAATGGAATATGTGAATACAAAAGAACAACTAGCAGACATATTCACTAAAGCTTTACCCAAAGAAGCTCATGGGTATTTGAGAAGTCAATTAGGGGTTCTTCCCCTAGCTGAGGTTGCCTAGACAAGCTAGGAGCATTGCATCAAGTGTGCTACAGCAGAACATTTGACAAATTGATGCAAAAGATTGTCACACTTTAGGGCTGGCCTAGAGTTGTGAAGAGTAGCAAAGACAAAGAATCAGTCATAAGCAAGATGACAAAGGGAGAAACACTAAGCTCCACAGATATTATCTACATTTGATGGATGTATGCTTTAGTTGCTTCTTTGGCATTTTTGTCAAAGAGGGAGAATGTACTGATATGATAACACATGAGATATGATAACACATGATACTGAAAAACTAAGAGTTGATGAGCTCATGGAACTAAAAGGAAAGAGGATGATGAACTGAAATGAAGAATCAGGATAGAGGGAGATATGAATACTTATGACGGTCACAGAAGTCAGACTTACAAGATTCTGAATTAGAATGAAGCTAAGGATATTATAAATAAGTTTATGATGGACAGATACAATTTTAGATTAGTTGGTAATCCATGTGTTATTCAGGTGATATCATATGGTGTTGCCATCAATGCCAAAGAGGGAGATTGTTGGAAACTAAATTGAAACAATTGTTGTATTGTCATTGATGTCAAACCTTAATTGGTAAGACTGTTGCTACTTAGGAAAGTACTATATCTATTTGAGTGTTGCTAAGGGGCTAAGCAAGGTTGGTAACAATAGCACCTAGGGAAAGGTTGAGTTATCTTGATACTACAAAGTGTACTTGACTATGTTGCACTATGATGGGATAATGTATTGTTTATCTTAGTAAGACTGAAGACTAAACTAGTAGGCTTAACCGAAAAAAGAAAGAAAAAATCATGTTTAAGCTGAGTGATGTTAGTGTCGACTGAGTTAATATCTACCAAGTAAAATTATAGTGTCAACCGAGCATCAGTAAATTGCCGAGGAAGACAGTGCAAGCTGAGGAAACAGTTTTAGTATTGACCGAGTGTTCTACATGGAGACCGAGTGAACAATCACAGTATTGACCGAGCATTAGCAATTTTATATTTGAAGAGAATTTAATTTTGAGCCGACATTATTGAATTCTTGGATTATGTAAAACATGTTGACTTTATTTATTGATTGTTTGGAAGCATTAAATGCATTGTAAAATGTTTTATTGTAAATCTCTAAGAGATTTGAGATGATTCTAGAAAAGGAGCCGAAGAACATAAAGCAGGTAGATTCAATGAATCTGACCTAACCCTAAGATCTATGAATGAGATTGAGCGACAAAAGATGAGTTAACCTAATTGAGGAAAATATAAGGGAACCTGGACATTGTGATATCTATGCACATGGCAAACAGAGAATGCTGGAAGAGAAAAGTTTTATTGACTGAATAAGCAAAAAAGGCTGAAGGAGAATGGTGGTGATTGCTTGAAGAAAAATTCCAAGTAGATCAGAGATGGAAATGGCAAAGTTTCAAAGTCAGTAAACCAGCATTAGTGTACGGAATCGGATTTGATATTTGCAAAGTGAGTTGTATATTTTTCAGATAATACTGCTGCTACTTTCTAACCATTGTAACAGTCAAAATCCTTTTAACAAAGGTTTCCCTAATAGTCATATGTTAAATTCTTTGAACAAGGTTGCATTCTAATGGAGTGTATGTAAGTCCTATGACTAGGCTCACTTTTAACAAGGTGATTAAATTCCTTTAACCGGGTCATATTTGACAGTGTGTATTGTAACCTTTGACAGGGTTGGCTTTTTACCGAGCTCACTTCAGAAGAGTGAAAATAATAGTAGCATGTTATAAAGTGGTTTTTCCCAAATTGGGTTTCCATTATAAATCCTAGTGTTTATACTTGTGTGAATGTTTAGATCTGAACATTACTATGTTTTACAAGTTAAGTTACAGTTGGGTAGTGGACTGCATTGTTAGATGTTTCTATTATTGAATCAGTGATGATTGAGTTTGTTTTTGGTTTTGGATCTAATTTAAGGATAAGTTTTTGAGATTGTTTTATACATCAGGACCTGAGAACAACAGATTCACCCCCCCTCTCTGTTGTTCTAAATCATACTAACACTTGCATGCCTACCTAAGAATTGTAAATGTCCACCAACTAGATTAGAGGACTTGATAAGTCTGATTAAGAGTGGCCCAATGCTTTAATATTACATTATTAAAGACATCTTCAATGCATTTAATACCTTTGGCTTATTTCTTAGTAAAACACCTTTTGCAGAAATGCCAGATATTTCCCTTTGCACTCAAGGTTCCACTAGAGAGACCTAGCACCATAAATATTTTTACAATTGAGAGAGAACTAATTATTATTGATCTTTTATTTTACTAGATTCCAATATTTCCATAGGCTATGAAATAATTTAGACCCTACAAGAGTAATCATGTGTCTATCGGTGAGAAGATCACCAATGGAGGGACCTTTTGAATGCTTAGCACATTTGGAGGAAGCAAGCACAATATTGTTCTTGACCAATCTTAATTGATAAAATGCTTCTTTTTCTTTCCTTGTCCATCTATCCAAATAAAGCATCTATTTCATTTTTGAATGTCATTAACTTGATAGCTATAAAAGAGATAAACTAAGGCATAATAGATACTATACAATGACAAAATTTTCTAACAAAATGAAACCTTCCCCCTATGGAAAAGAATTTATTGTTCCAATAGTCCAACTTCTTCTTAACTTTGGTTTTGATTGAAAACCACAATTCTTTTAAGTTAAGACTAATGGGAAATGAGTGTTGGATTAAATATGGAAAGCCTAAGTACTGAGAGGGGAGGGGTGAATTAGTACTCTAAAAACTTTTTATCTAAATTTCTTAACCATTCACCAAATTCATAACTTTTCATATAACAACATAAAACATATAACGTAATATCCTGAAACACAACTCATAACACAATAATTTTGGTATCGCAAAAATCGTTGTTAGAGGATAAAAACTACAGTGGGGATGACACCCATAAAACTTCACTACTACAATAAAAAGTCTTCTCGATTAGAGCTACAATGTTAGCTATTTCTTATAGCTTACCCTGTTAGGAGTCTAAAGACCAGTTAAGTCTACCTTGCTAAAGGATTTTATAACTCTAATCTAAGAGATGTGCCATGTTAAAGGATTTACAATATAATACCTGTTAGGATCCAATCGGTTAAGAACTTTTACAATTCTGATTACACACTTAATCAGTAACAAAAAAATTTGTAATACTTGCATCAACTTATGCTTATCAAACTCAATATGATCAATAACAATTTACCTCATACTGTTCTTTACTAACAATATTAATTATGTACTCGATAGATTTAACTATGTATCACATTCACAATCTACTTTTTACTGCTTTGTTACTCGGTGGTTTCTCTTCTCATCACCTTCAAACTTATCTCTGAATGATCATCACCAACACTCTACAACTTCTCATTTGCATCATACACTCTCATACTCTCTGATTTTCACACTCTTATCCATTTTATACTTAATTTTACACAATCTTTAATCTTCTCCTTAGGCGATGCTAGCATTGGTTACTTCTCTAATATATATATTTAAATCTCCAATGTTCTGTCAAACAAACTCCTCAAGATTTGTAAACTATTTTCTACTCGGTGTCTAGATTCAATGTATCTATAGATTCTAGCGACTACCTGATATCTTATTTTTTTTATTTTATCACCTGCAACTATCCTTGGAAAATTAAACTGATTCATTCCTGTCACCTTTGGTTCACTAACTAAAAAAAAACCTTGGCAAAAACCCTTTAAGCGGTTTAAATCCCAGCCGCAACGGTTAATTGATCAAGTTTAAAATGCGGTCGTTGATTTCATCTTTTCCTGGCACATCGGGCGGCTCTTATTTATTTCTATAACATTCAACTGAACTTTGAAAAGTCTTGGCCACATCATCAACTCGTAACCAATCAAAATTGAGAATGTCAGCAACACCTGGCAGTGGACCCACTTTGACCTCGGCAAGTCTCCCTAACCCTAAGTCATCTGGTGATTGGACGACTGAAGCTTTTCTCCCAGTCGTGAAACACTTTGCTTAACTCAAGTTTAATCAAGAGATCACGTGACAAAGGCTTTCTCATGATCTCTGAATCTGTTCTTAACCCAAGGTTACATTAAGAGATCTAGCGACTACGCCCGATCTCATCTCATCAACGGCCCAGATTCATTCTCAGCATACTCTTTATCTTTAACTCTGCCACTATCCAATGATCTAGCGACTGAAGAAACTCCAAGTCACTGAATGATTTGCTTAACTCATGTGTGGTTCAAAGATTACATGAACACCGTATTCACTAGGTCGCCAGATCTTTTTCTTAACCATGAGTTAAAACATGAGAATTAGCGACTACTGTCGATCACAAACTGAATCTATGGCTCACATTTAATGTTTTAAAACCTCATGCCTTTGACTGGATATCTGGCGAATATGTGACTGAAGGAAGAAGTTAACTGTTCGCCAAGTTGCTGAATGTTTAGAGAAAACCACAAAATATCATGAGATTCAAAGACTACACACTCGTTGAATCATTGAATCAGAGACATAACTGCCAGGCCCAAACATGACATTAACCTTTGATTTAACCTGGGCATATCTAGATATCACGCGACAAAGGACTTCGCCTAATCTCATAATACTTTGCTTAACCCTGGTATCATCCAGAGAATGAGTGACCAAGGCAATCTCTAAGTCATGAGAATACTTCTTAACCTCAGGTCAAAACTGGAGAATAAGTGACTTTCGTTCGATCAAAATAGGATCAATGACTGAGATTTAAATACCGAATGTCTGCATACTTGAACGAGAATATGGAGATTAAGCGACTGAAGAGAACTTAAGCCGCTCGTTGAGTCACTAGATATTAAGTTGATAACCGCCAGGAATAGGAGATTACGCGACCAAAGTAGTTGCCCATTCAATGAATAAAAAGCTTAACCATTTGAGAACTTAGAGATCTAGAGAACACTCAGTTGTGTAATCTTGTGATAGAAACATAATAGCCCGCCAAGGAAATATTACATGGGTTGAATGGAAACTTAAGTGTTTGGAAAAGGTAACGAGGAAATAGAATAGGCCAAGGGTTTTGGACTTAGACAATTTTATAAACCCTAAAACATGGAATTAGACCTATTCACATACCTTAAAACAACCATATCTTTTTGCTTTTTCAATTTTAGCACATGCACTCTTGAATGGGGCTTGAGTACACACTGAACAATCACAAGCTAAGGGCCCAGGTCATGAAACCTTGTGGATCATCATCGCAGACTCAAACAATTTGGCAGGTGATCATGACAAGACCTTTAGGGTTTTGGCAGGAATAGACCATTTTCTTTGGATTTTTGCTATGACAAGAAAATGGCCCAACACTACAATGTATTTATAAATATTGTCAACCCTCATATAAATAAATAAATAAATTGGATCAAGTGAAGGAATGAAATTTTACATATTTCATACAGGTCTCCAAGTATATCTATCATTTTGTATGACGCAGTCTACTCTTGTATTACTTCATTCAAATATGTTATGCTTTCTCCTCTTTGTAATGCCTTGTTGTAGCTGGTCTTAAATCTTATGATGTTCCTTTCAAGATTCTTATGCCGCAAGAACATTTTATTGTACTATTTATTTATTATTAATATATGCATTTTTTAATAAAAAATTATATAATAGATATAAAATTGTACTTGCCTATGATCCCAAGACTTATCCTTAAATAAAGATAGAAATAATTTTTATTCTAATCATCAATCATAACATATTATATATAATCCTACAACATTAGATTCAAGAATACATTAAAATTAAAATTAAAATACAAAATATTACATTAAAATTTGTACATTCTTTAATATGTTCTCCCTTCACAGCTACTTTTCTAAAATAACTATTATAATTTATCTAATTTATCAATTCTAACAATCATTGTCTAATTAAAATGAACTAAACTTTTAAAAGCCTATTTAATTATTTACCTAATAATATTTTTACACGTCCACTACTTATACCCACACATTAAAAGCCTAAATTAGTGAATTTTATAAAATACCATGTCTCCATACAAAAGTCAAATAAAATGATAGCGTATGATATAAACACTATGGTAGGTGTTCAAAACTAGTGTCTCTCCACATCACTAGGGAATATTTCATGATATAGAATAAGTTTATACGATTTTTACATACCATAAGGAGATCAAATAAGTGGGAATCTTTAAAATAAAAAATCAAAGCATAAGCATTATCATTGTCTCCTACTTTTGTACTTGAATTTTCTATCAAGTGTTTGATTGGGATTAAAATTGTAATTAAGAACTAAACTAACTTTTCAGTTATTCTTTCTTAGTTAAGTTTACATTCATAATACTTATAAATTAAAAAACAATCAAAACTATTATATTATTATACAACATTTCAAGCAAATCTTTAAACATTAAATTTTGTAATATAAAGTATATACTCATGAAACAATGCATGTGAGGAAATCAGAAGAATTATTATGTGGGGCACCATAATTTATCCCTCTGTTGACCGGCCCACTTTGAGTGGAGTAGAGAAATATTAATGTTCTTAGGAGTCTTTGGTCAATAGTATATAGATGACTATGAGAATATTTAAACATTAAAGTAGCATATCCACTATGGTTGTTATACCTCCTTAATTGTATTCTCTCCAATATTCCTTATTGAGGAATTTAGGCTTAATTAACTTATCAAAATATAAAAGTGAAATGTATTATTGGGTGCTTTGTTGAAAAATGTCATCTTCCTAAGCTTGTTTTAATTATTCTAATTTATGCATATTGAGAGTCTTTCAAGATTTTAAGTTCTTAAAGTCAACATATTGCACAATTACGGATGTTTAAGATTGGTATATTTTAAAATCTTAAATATTAAGTTTTTAAGAAGGAATAATTTAATTGTATTAATTTATTAATTAAATAAATATATGTACAAATAAAGTATAATTATTATATATCTAGTTTTTTAGCATTGTGAAGTGATAATCGAATAATGTTGTAGAAAATTAAATGTAAGATATATATAAGAACCCTTGCGAACAAAGCAATCGCTTTCAAGTAGACAAGAAGCCCTTCAGAAGAAGCCTGCATTGTTGGTTGAACGAGCTAATTAATCAATTTGATCCCCCGGTCAAGCTTGATGCTGCCTATAAAGGTCTATCCTCTATAGTGGGGGCCTACTCTCCCTACTCAAATGTAGTGTTGGGAACCTCCAATGCCTTCTTCTCGCTCAATGTTCTAGAATGGGGAACGACCCCTTAAAATAATAGGGGCTCAGTGTCAATGCAAAGGCGTTATCTTGTCGATCCTTCCTTGGAGGGTCCATACAATTCTATGGCCCCTACTATTCTAATGGGTGGGAATTATAGGGTGGGTGGGCCCCCCCTCCCATCCAATAAGTTGTTGTGGGTGGGAGGCTAGTCGATTAAGGTGGAAGGAGGCTATAGTTGTCGTAATTAGTTTTTAAATAAATTATTTTTCTTTTTCCTATAATATTTTATATTGATGGTGGTTTTTCTATTTATTTATATTTAATATAATGTAGATAACATGTTGGTGGGGAAATAGGTATTGCACATAGCATAATAATGTTTATAAAATTAATATTTTATTTATTATCTAATGTTGCACTTGTGAGCACCTAGATGGATATGTGACATATAGATTACTAATCCAATGAAGAATACAACAACAATACACTGTTTTGTAGACCCCTATAAAATCCAACACTTTGTTACCCTAGAAACTAAACAAGACTTCACAAATGACTAACTCAAGGCACCAATATATAAGAGTTTGTCAGTATGAATACCATTATGGTATCACCAAAAAATAAGCCAAAAACCCACCTAGAAAAGCTCATGCCTAACTCCTTGGAATGAGTCAAATCTATTGTAAAACAAGGTGAAGAAAGCTTGCAATATGAACTTTAAACTTAATATTAAATTGAAAATTTGAAACTAGATTAAGCCTTATCAAAGTGATTGTAGACTCAAAAAAGAATAAGAAAACTATTACACTTCAAACACTAGATTTAAGTGGAGCAATCCTTTCTGAAAAGCCTTTGAAACTCCAACCACCAACAAGCACTCTACATGAAAAAGAATGTAATAGTAAATCCCATGTCATGCTTCCAACCTTCACAAATACTAATCTAACTCACCTCAATAAGCACCCTTATGGTTGCTTTTATAGAAACAAACTCCCACAAAACCACTAAGTGGTATTGCATAAACCATGTGCTACTAAACTCCTTGACCCCACATTTATTATTGGGTACTTTATTAATTTTCTTTCACGAGTATTAACTAATTAAACAACAATATAATATTACAATACAACATCAAGTAGGCCCAAGAATATTCAAAAATGAATCTCAACACATTGCACATCCAAGTGCTCCTAGGTACAACATTACATAATAAATAAAATATTACAATTATAGGCATTATTATGCAAGGTGTACAATACCTATTTCCCAACATTCTCTCACTTGTTGTATGCATCGCATAAGGGTCAATAAGTAAGCACAAACATGAACAAAGGAATAACACCTCTAGCCACATGTCCCCTCATGAATCAAATTGATCTGTGTGCTCCACCACCATATCATGGAAGATGTTGTCACCCTCCATCATGTCACTACCACTAGACATATATAAGAGGTCATACAAAGAGAAAGGTACACAATCTTGTATAGACGAATCATAAATCTCGTCTCAATTGATATCACAAACACAAACACTCAATCCAAAGGTATCAATATGCATTGGTAGTTGTCAAGAACCAATATCCATAACTAAAATAGTAGCCACAACAAGTACTAACACATTCAACTATCCATACCTCCATAATGTCACTGCCACTAGACATAAATAAGCATTGTGGGTAAAACACATTCTCTAACAATTAATATATACTTATTGATATTTATTTACTAGCACTTGTAACAAAAATAGGGACAATGGTTACCCAATAGTTTTGAAAAATAATGGTAAGTGCATATTTTATTTTGATTTTATTTATGTAATCCATTTGTTTTCTATTAAATTTATTACTAATCATTGATATTAATTTTATAAGTATTCAGTATTTAATTTTAATAAGTTTAAAATTTTTGTATTTGTTACTAATGAAATTACAATATTTAAGTCTAAAATAATAAAATTATTTTTTAATATAATATTATATTTTTATTCTCTAATATTTTTTAATCATCATAATTTTATTTTTAATATTTTCATCTCAAAAATGGCAATAATTAATTGCAACTAATTATACTATTAATTTGATAAAATATTTTTTTTAGGTTTATTTGATAAAATATTATTAAATATATTAATATATTTTCTTAGATTTTTTATGTGAAGTTAAATGGAATGTTGTCTGTTATTACAAGCTTTACAAATAAACTAAAAATGGAAAAAAATAAATAAATAAATAAAAATAAAAATAAAAATTATTTTATTTTATTTTTTAGTAATTCCAATGGACAATGTCTACCCTAATAGCCTATGTTTGAATTTTTTCATCAACATTTCATATTGATAGATAGTTAAGTGATAGTTTTTGTTCCTTAGTTGTCTAATATAGTGACAATAGATCATAGTGTGATCCTAAACATGGATGAAAAACTCAGACACTATCAAATGTAAAAATATGATATTATCAATTAAATATCATGTAATATTATTATATAAATATTAAGTCTAATAAAATAACAAACTTATATAAGATAAATAAGACTATAAATTGATACAAACATTTGATTATATTATAGATCAATAATTAATTATATAATGAATATAATATATCATACATATTATTAGATTATATTCTACCTCTAATATTATAGAAAGTAACAATTAAAAAAGCAGTTGTCAAGAAGAATATCAAAGATAGAGTGAATCCAATACTAACATACCTCTTCTTTTATCAAGAGAAGGGTTGAAAAGTGGGAATCATTATGGAATTAAAGGATAAAATGGTATCAAATGAAATCTTTGCTTGGTCCTTTTCCCTTAATTATTTAAATTATAATCTTCTTCTTTTTTAATGGATATAAAGTTTGTATTTATTTAAATCATAATGTTTTGGTGGTGTGAAAGTAAAATAATATGTTGAATATGATATTACATTGATGTGTGCAAATAAATACAGTAAAGGGGACACCACCTAGTGACAAATTTCATTTCTGACTTTATTTGATGAAAGCCATAATTTTTGATGTCTTACATTGTTATAATAAATCAATTCATATGGGCGGCCCACATAAAAACAGCGTCTATAATTACTGTCAAACATTCATAAATACATTTCATGTAATGTGTCTTTGTGTGTAGTTTGCTATCAATATCAACAAATTTACTAAGCTTCCACTATCACCCATATAATCTCTTTCTTAATGTCCCTTGATCTTTATCCTCAAATTTGTCATGGTGTTTATTTAACATGGTATCTTTCTTTTTCTTTCTTACCTTTCTATGTGTTTACGTTTTTCTTGTTTGGATATTCTAAAATCTTGATTAAAATATTTTCATATATTTAATAATAAATAAAGAACATTGCTAAGCTCTCTACAAAAACATTTGGTCTTTGGTGTGGTTTGTAGGGAGCTTAGTCGTTGCCATAAATAAATGTCAATATTGGTTTTTGACCTATAGTATTACGGTTTAAACACTTTATTGGTGAAATGTCTTAAACTCACCATGTCACACTGTAAACATTGCATTGGTGAAGTAGTAGTGTCTTCATGAGTTCATAATTGTAAGTCAAAAGTATTTTTTTTTAAATGTCAATATCTTAAATTATATTTGTTATGACAAACATCGACAAGTTTCTAAATTCATATAACGAAATATAAATTATTGTAAAAAAATTTAATAGTTATATTCCTTCTTTTCAAAATATTCTAAATCAATTTATAATTTTATAATAAGTATTATAAAGTAATATATATTATTGTTATTAGTAATTGCCATTACTTAGTAATATTGTATTCAATTAATCTTTGACTCCTCATTAATAATTTGATTTTCTACCAATCACAGACTTTATTTATTTAGTTTTTAAAAAAGAATTCAATTTTATAAAATTGACTTGTGAAATTTTTAATTTTTAAAAAAAAAAATCAATGGGATTCGCTAAAACCATTTGAGTGCTATAAAGTAAATTTCTACTAATAATAGACTTTTAGGCTTTTGTGAGATTTTATTATATACTTTTAAAAGTATATAAAAAATCAAATATATATTTAATTGTTTTCTCAATTTTTATATGTCAAAATATAGTTAATAAAATCAAGTAATTATTTAATAGGGACTTAGATTTATATTTAAAGAATAATTAAATTAAATGAAATTAAAACATAGAAGAAATAATCTTCTATATTTTATTTTACACCATTAAAATAAATATTACAAACATTACCATTAATACTTTATTCTAATTTAGTTAAGTTTAGGCATAAATTATGATGTGTATCTAATAATTTTTTTTAAAAAACTATATTCTTAACATGCATTTTAATAACTTCCCTCTCTGAGCTCTGCAACTTTTCCACCTAAAAATTTTATTTTATTTTTTAATCGCAACTGCACATGGCTATAGATTCTGGGGAGGGCTATGGCCCCCTCGGCCTGACCCTCGCCCCGACACGAACTTTGTGCAAGCTCGCCCTATTTTAGAAAATTTGCAGTGAGATTCTGGAAAGTTGTCGAATGTAGCTAATCCCCTATTTGGAGCCTCTAATAATGAGGGTGAGAAAAATGGTGATGATGTTTCCAAGCCTGACTAGAAAGGTGTCTTGGTGGGGTCGCAGAATAATGCCCTAGAGCTCATCCTCCCAAACATCGTTCAAGTTGAAGAAGGGAAATAAATTTGTCTTCCTAATACTATTATGGACCAAATTATTGCCTTAATGCACCTAGCCTTAGTCGGGATATTTTTCTCATTTAGACCAACAATTGATATGCTTCTTGTTGGAAGTTGAAAGGCATTGTCACCATCTCTACAATGCCTGAAGGATTGTTTCTCTTTAAATTCATGGTAGAAGAGGATCTGGTTTTTATCCTTTCAAGGTTGTAGATGTATGGAAAGCACTTCTTAGCGCTATCCAAATAGAAATTAGGGTTCAATCATTCTACTGAAGTCAAAAGGATGGCCCTTGTGTGTGTGTATTTGTGTGTGTGTGTGTGTGAAAATTTTGGGCCTCCCATTGGAATTTTAGGACAAGCAAATCTTTTGTTGGGTTGGCAACTCCTTTGGCCATTATGTTACTGTGGATGTGGTCACTCTAGCTAAATCCAAGTTGGTTGGTTTTTGCTTGATTCTCTGTTAATATAGCTATAAACAAGTCCCTTCCCAATTTTGTCATGCTGAAATCTAAATGGGGGAAATGGGCTCAAGCTCTGGTTTATGAAAATGCTACCCTTTTTTGTTAGTGATGTGCTAAACAAGGTCATATTATAGCATATTGTAAAGAGTCATTTCCTAAGGAACCTAAGCTACAAGGAAAATGTTCCTCCCTTATGATCTTGGGGTGGATGTGAAAAATAACCCAAATGATCAGGGTGAGCTAGATGAGTATCCTTTCACTAAGGGTCTTCTAGATTTGATAAAATTTCTAGGCCACTCAGTGCAGGAAATCCCATGCAAGCAAGAAAATACCTTTCCCCAAGGCTGATTGGAGGAAGGTGAAATCCCCCCTTTTGGCGACTTGAGGTTGTCTCCCACTCATGTGCAACCCTTGTTCGTGATGGAAGCTAGGGAAGATTTGATAACATTCCTTAAGACTGTTGGAATGGTGAATAAGGAGGATACCAATAGTAACTCTAAAGATGAAATCTACCTCCTGATGATGTTGGGGAAGATATTGTTGATATGGTGATACATCAAATGGAAGTAGGGTTAGTCACCTATGTTAAAGTTAAGCAAGTGACAACAACTCTGAATACAACCCCCCTTATCTTCTAGCATTGAGGACTTTTATTATGAGGTCACTAAATTGGTGATTCTCACCCCAGACTACAAATCAACCTCATTTGTTAATTCCTCAGATGGTGTGGACAGAGACGATTGGCAAGTCTAAAAAAAGAAAATCAAATTTGGAGAAAGTTGATGTGGGAACATAAAGAAAGCTAGCAAGACCTTCTAAAAGGGTGCTAAGATACAAATCTATGGCTATAGAAATTGCTAATGGTCGATAATTGACTCTGGATACAAATCAATGGAGTAAGAAATGATGGTCCTATCTTGGAACATGCGGGGACTAAATAGCCCCTAAAAAATAGTTCACACTTAGGCAGTATGTTATGGATCTAAGAATTGATGTTATTCTATTGCAGGAGGTCAAGATATCCTATCAAACTTTTTCTATAGTAGCAAGTAGATTATGGTTGGGTTCCTCTTATTATTATAGTGAAGCTAATTGGTGAAGGAGCACCTAGGGGTTAACCAATTTGCCCCAAATTTTTGGTTTGAAAATTTTTGACTTGCAGTAGAATGTACATAGGGGGTTTAATTTTAGACTATCAATATAGCCTTGAGTGATACCATGGTCGACACAACACATCCCGATTGGATTCATCGGGTTAGCTCACCTTAGTGGAAAACTGCATTTGGAGACAGAGCAAAGGTTGATGGTAATATCGGGCAAGGTGAGGCTAGTAGAATAATCGGCATAGGAGATATCGACCCTTTGAAGTATTAGCAATGGAACTTGTTTTGAATTATATTGGAGGCTGATGAGAACATCACCATAGGTCATACCAACGTAGATATCAGGATAAGGAAGACCAATGTCAGTATCGGTGAGTGGTGAGATGCAGTTTTTGTTAGCTCGATCACCAATGGAAAAGTCAGGGTATGGTATGTCGATGTGGGCATCAAAAGGAGTCTCTCTGACACCATGATTGGATCAACTTAGTATTTTGGCATTGGTCAATTAGAGTCTAACCAATAGCCGATGGCGGTATCAAGGTGAGGCATGCCAAAATGGAGTCATCGGCGAGAGACATGATGACAAGATCATCGAAAGACTTACATTAGTGGAGTATAAAAAAGGTTACACTGAAGGTTGATGATGTCATCAAAAGAAGTGATGTCGATGGAAGACCAACCGGTCTAAAGCAGTCGAGATAGGATATGTCGATCATCAAAAAAGCAAGCAAAATCAGAGTAACCAGGAAATGAATAAACCGATCCCCGATCACATCATCGGGATCAACTACACCAATAAGGAAGTTTTCAATATGTACACACAATGGGAGTTCTTATAGATTTTTTTTGTTTTGTTCATTTGGGTAACGGATTAGAGGCTGATATAAGACCTCTACTTTTCTAGTTGTAAGGTTGGTTGATATACAGTGAAAATAGTTGAATAGACTTAGAGTTGTTTCTCTGTGTAATCATCAGTTGGAAATAATCAAAATTCATGTTGCTAGTGACCTATGTGTTTACTTTCTATTTGTAGTTTTGTTTTTGTTTATGTAAATCCAGTCTTGTACTTGGTTGGATTTTGAGGAACAACCAAGCTGTGAATAATAGCTTCCATTTGATCTCAGCTATTCATAATTGTACATAGAACAAATGGAGCCTCTATACATACTTTCTCTTTTTGTTAGTTCTCTGGTATGAATGCAGGAAAATGTAATTATCTTACCCTAGGCGAGCTTGGTCATAGTCCAGCAAGGGAAGAGTAATAGAAATACACTTGCAAGAGATCATGATGTCAGAGTCAAGAAAGATGACTTCTAGACCAGTCAAGAAGAATTGTTCAATGAGTGAATAGAATGGAGATGAGCCCTCATCTCCTAAAAGATAATTGGAAGAGGGACAAGTAGTTGATAGATGAACTTATAGTTGTGAGTTCATGGGAGAAGAGAGAACTTGAATTGATAGGGAAATTCCAGGTGTAGGAGGATAGAAAAGTGAGCCTCTTATTAGTCTATGGTGACTGATTAGGGAAGTACTATACACTCTCCATGTACCCTCACCGGGGTTGGGAGTTGAGTCAAGGTTGACATGGGGGTTTGGGGGTGGTAGCCCCCAAGAAAAAAAATTGGCACAACTTTTTCGGCTGACATGTTGTAACCAATTCTAATCCTAAAGCGACAAAAATCTTGTAATAAAATGGCTTAGGGTTAGGTATTTTAGGTGGTATGTTTTTAGTAGCTTCTTGTGGTGATATTGATTTGTAAGGGATTTTAGATTGTAATCAGGTTGTAATCACTAGATAATAATAATATTGGACTCATTGTTAGTGAACGTAGCCCAGGGATTGGGTGAACCATGTTAAATCTTTGTGTCTTGTGTTCTCTTTTGTGTGGTTTATTATTTTTTGATATTGGTTATATTTGCATGTAACTATTATTTTTGTCTTGTTAATCCTAAAACCTCCTATACTAATAGGGTTCTAAGAGTGAGGAATCCCTAAGAAGTCTAAAAATAGACTTAGTGAAGAACTAGAATAGTTCTTGTAGGAGTGAGGAAGCCCTAAGAAGTCCAAAAATAGACTTAGCGAAGAACTAGAATAGTTCTTGTAGGAGTATCCCTATCACTAATGGAGCCTCTAGATGGGTGGCTACAATGTGGAATCCAAATAAGGTAGATGGTGAAGCCTAGGTATTTTCTAATAACTATCTTATAGTGACTTTTAAACTTGGTAACTATAATTGGAACTATTTTAATATATATGCTCCCAATACTTGTGCTAGCAGTAATCTTATGTGGGAGTAAGTTTCCTCCATTATCATTGAGGACCATAATACTCTCTATATGGTAGCAAGAGACTTTAATTCATCATTATTCCCATCAAAAAAATTGGGAGGCATAATTGACTATACTGATAGTATGAATGATCTTTCAGACTTTACCATCATGACCGGCCTATCTGATTTGGAACTGCAAGCTAAACCTCTTACCTGGTCTAACAATAGGGAAGTAATCCACCTAATTCAGGTTAGATTAGATAGATTTTTAGTTTCATCCAAGTAGGACTTGGGGTGTAATGTCTCTCATAAGACCCTTCCAAAAACTATTTTAGATCATAGCCCTCATTCTTCTTCAATGGGTGGATAAACCCTACCCTATCCCTCTTCCCTTTGCATATGAAATTATGTGGATTTCCCACCTTGACTTTAAAAACTATATTCAAAGGTAGTGGTACACACCTATCCAAGGATCTACTATGTCAAAGATTTCCAAAAAGATGGATCTCATTAGAAAAGAAGTGAGGGGAGGAACAAATTAACATTACAAGATATCTTAAGCAGAAGAAGGAAATTGGCTCTAAATTAGAAGGAATCCATAATATGATTTCTTTAATTACTTGCCCCAATCCCTACATGAGGAGGAGGAGGATTGGAAGAAAAAATGGAAAGACAATATTTATAAGGAGAAAATATTTTGGAAACAAAGATCAATAATACAATGGTTGAAAGAGGGGGACAAGAACTCAACTTTCTTTCACAAGACCACAAGTAAGCGTAAAAAGAGAAACACTATTAAGTGTTTATTAAAAGAAAATAATTAGGAGGTCACAGATGATGAGAAAATTGGTGAGCTTGCCTCTCTTTTTGTATCCATATGTATGCAAAAAATGAAGGGAACCGTTGTGATGATATGTAAGACATACTCTTAAGCCACCTCCCAATTACCATTGGGGAGGATGATAAACAAAAATACTCATTGCCCCTATATTTGAAGGGGAAGTAAAATTTGATGTGTTTCCTACAGGTTCTTAGAAGGCCTCGGGGCTAGATGGGTTCCCCCTACCTTTTTCCAAGAATTCTGGGACATTGTTAGCTTCAACATGATGATGGCCACAAGAGATTTTTTTTAGGACTACTAAGTTGTTTAAGAAACTAAACAATGATTTCATTTTACTATTCCCTAAAGTGCATGACCCCAAGTGTATGGCTGACTTTAGGCCTATTATCTTTTGCAATACTATCTATAATATTTTCTCTAAAGTGTTGGTTAATCAAATTAAACCCCTATTGGATAAAATCATCAGTCTTAGCCATACAAGATTTTTCTCGAGGTAAAAAATCCTGGATGCTTCCATTTCCACTTGTGAGATCATCTACTCTATGGAAGAAATCTAGATCCCAGGTATGGCCTTTAAATGTGATATCTCTGAGGTATATGATAAAATTAATTGGCACTTCTTGCATAGTGTGTTGCTTAAACTTGATTTTGGTGAAAATTTGATTAGGATCATCTGAGAATGTATAGAGATTGTCCACTTCTCAATTTTGTTTAATGGGCTCCCTTGGGGGTTCTTCAAAGTTGGTAAGGGAATCGGGAAAGGTGACCCCTTATCCCCTTACCTTTTTATTATGGTTGTTGATTGGAAAAAATTTAGGAGTGAGAGCTTCCACCACGCTCCCTCCCTTGGCTCTATAATAGTTTGTTGATGATACTTTCCTCTTTGCAAAATCCTAAGTGGTTGAGGCAAGGGAATGGAAAGGCATCCTTATGGACTATGCTAGAGCCTTTGGTCAATGCATTAATTATGGAAAAGTTAGTGTGTACTTCTTCAATACTAAGATGGACCTGCAAACTAAAATTATTAATATTCTTGATTGTCAATGTGCTACCATTCAAAGCACTTATCTAAGCCTCCCTCTCACTATCAAAGAGGTCACTCCTACTTTTTGGATCACAATCTTAGAGAGAATTCAGAGGGAATTGGTAGGATGGAAATAAAAATTATTAAGCAGTGTGAGGAAACTCAAACTTCTCTCTTCCTCCCTCTAGGGTATCTCGGTAAACTTTTTATCTATCTTTAAAATATTGAATACCACTAATGAGAAACTTGAGAGAATCAATGTTAATGAATGAGATGTGTTAATGAATGTTAATGAATGATATGTGTTAATGAATGTTGATGAATGTTACGTGTTAATGAATGTTAATGAATGATATGTGTTAATGAATGTTACATGATAATGAGTGAATGTTATGTTTCATTAATAGATTAAAGAATGTTAGACGTTAATGGGTAATTTAGAGTGATATTAGGGGTGAGGGTCCAAATGAGGGCCCTGTTAAGTAGAGAATATTAAACTATTCTTGAAACAAATAGAAGCTCAATAAAATAACATACTTTTAAATATTTCATTATGCTCCAATGTTAATCTTATTGATGCTAAGCATCTTGTTTGCAGGTTATAGATTCGGTGTTGCAGGTTGTGAACATGCTTCTATGAGATAGTTCCCCATTGCAAGTGAATGCATGCCTCAATGGTTTTGTGAGTTTATTTTTTATATAGACATACTACCTCTATTCATTCCTTGACATTTGCTCATTTTGTGGATTCATTCTTTTTTACATTAACTAGATCACGAACAAAGCGCAGAAGAACTGAAGAGGGGACAAATGATGAAGAAATTGATGCTCCACTTAGTATTTACATCCAATCTTCAAAAATAAATAAATAAAATAAATGACTATAATCTTATTATTTGTTAACAAATGGATTTTATGTGTTAATGAATTTAATTATGTATTAATGAATGTTAATGAATGATATGTGTTGATGAATGTTGATGAATGTTACGTGTTAATGAATGTTACACGATAATGAATGAATGTTATGTTTCATTAATAGAATGTGCTACCATTCAAAGCACTTATCTAAGCCTCCCTCTCACTGTCAAAGAGGTCACTCCTACTTTTTGGATCACAATCTCAGACAGAATTCAGAGGAAATTGGTAGGATGGAAATAAAAATTATTAAGCAGTGAGGAAACTCAAACTTCTCTCTTCCTCCCTCTAGGGTATCTCGGTAAAATTTTTATCTCTCTTTAAAATATCAAATACCATGGGTGAAAAACTTGAGAGAATCAAAAGGACTTTTCTATGGACTAGTGTTGAAGAAAAAAAGAGAATGGCACTCATCAATCAAGATATTATTTGTATGTCCAAATATCAAGGTGGAATTGGTATCATAAAGTTGTCCAGCCTGAACAAAGCCTTAATTGATAAATTTGGATGGAATCTAATCATTGGCTATGCTAATTTATTCAAAATCATGAAGGCTAAATATATTAAACATGGGTACTTCCATAGAGCCCTTGTTTCAAATGGCTTAACTACAAGATCAAAAATTTGGAACAACATCCTCAAATGTAGAGCTCTCCTAAAGGAAGGTCTAAAGTGGAAAGTTGGCAATGGTAGGGAAATTATATTTTTTAAAGACTAATGCCCAAGGGGCAAACCTCTTGCAAATGGCCCTTTAAATTAGTTGAGGGGAATATTGAAGACTTACTTTGGGGACTATATTTCTAATTATGTATGTCCAGGTGGAAAAAGGAAACTTTTGGTGCAATGTGTTAGACACAAACCTGACCTTACTCCCAAATTTATAGAATTATAGGCTTGGATAAGGGAAGTGGGACTTCCCCTCTTCCCTAGAGAAGAAAAATTCAATTAGACAAAAACTCTAACACCTGGGCCTTTTTTGTCAATTCTGCTTATAATTTGTTCATCAAATACAATGGTGATCCTGATTATTGGAAGAAAGTATAGAACTCTCAACTTATCCCAAAGATCAATTTCTTCTAGTGTGCATTGTTCCATGGTAAAATTCTAACCCAAGATAATCTGGTGAAAAGGGGATTCCAACTTCAAAATAGATGCATCTTGTGTAAGATGGATTAGGAGATGGTCTAATATATTTTTATCCACTACAAATGCACCTCACAAGTATGGAAAAAATTCCTTCATAAATCTAACCTTCAATGGGTATTTGATAAAGATATGCAGCAATTTGTTCTTAACTAGAAACTTTGTTTAGATCATCTTCTTATCAGATAGCTCTAGAGGAAAATACCTATCCATGTGTGATGGATCCTACGAAAGGAGAAGAACAACAAGATCTTCAGAAATATGGAAAATATTGTTGACAATGTGTTTCTGATCCTCAAAAAACTATTATTGTAAGTGTAAAATCCCTAGTTGTCCTCCTAGTTGGGATTGTAAGATTTATAAAAGATGGAAGCTTCCCGAGGACTTTCATCAGCTTGATAAGTCCAAGAAGCTTGCTATAAAATAGTGTGGAAAGCCCTGTGCCCACCATATTTTAAATTAAACTTTGATGGTGCAACTAGATTGGGTAAAGAGTTTGGAGGTGATTCTATTAGGGATTGCAAAGGTGACTTATTTATTTCTTATGTTAGGAGATTAAGGGAAATACTATCAACCAAGTGGAGGGGATGGTGTTTCTATGGGGTCTTAAGATAGCCTTGTTAATTGGCATCAAAATACTAAAAATTGAGTTTTTCTCTAAATTAATTATTGAAGTGACCTAAGGTACAATGTCTACAGGATGGAAGGTGGAGGAAATCCTGATAGATATAAGATCTCTTCTTAGAGGATTTGATGAGTGTCCACTAAACATACCTTTAGAGAGGATAATTTTGTGGCAAATGATATGGCTACAGTGGGGTTGGAAAAAAGATGGTTTACATTGTTGGAGGAGGGAACACTCTCTACCTGCTACTGTGAAGTCCCTATTAAGGAAGGAAAAAATCCTCCTACAGAAAAATGGAGATAGCTCATTGTTTTCTTTTGTGCTTTCATATAGGGTCTTTGGGCTCCACATAGAAAAATTGGTGGTAATTTAAGTTTGGGAGAATATTCATTATATTATCATCAACCTTTTTATAAGAGACTATCACATGGAGTATACCTGCATCACCCACATCATCTCCTTGGTACTCATGACAACTTGAGGTAGTGAATTTATGAATTTAATAGTTGGGAAGGCTCTCTATTTGGGGTATGTGATAATAATTACAAATTTGGCTCGTCATATTTCATTAGATTATGTTCCTGGCCTAGATTTAATACCAACCATATTTCTCTACATATGACAGACTACTTGCATGAGTGCGTTGCCTTTTCGGATTTGAAAATGGAAGGTGGTACTAAATATAATAAACACATTAGTTTTTTCATTTTATTATGGTCTCTTGTGCCATTTCTTCTTGCCAACTTTATTTTGGGGTTTTCATGACTCTGTAATTATCTACTCAGGGTTGTCATATTACCACCATTTTTAAAAGCACTATGGATATGAATTATATTACCATGGGTGGGGACCAGATTTATGTTGAACCTAACAAGCATGATGAATATAAATATAATGTTGCGGAATGTCTGCAAAGAGGGTAGAACTTGTGTGTGTGAATTTTGTACCTGATCTGTAGACACAACACTTCAGTAAAACATTAGAGGTTAGCTAAAATCAAAATCGTGCAATAAATGAAAAACTAAACTAACCAGGTGATTTACTGCCTTCTAGTAGATGTGAGTATGTATTCTCAGATTATACTGAGATCAGTGACCTTAAGGACACCTAAATGAAGGATTTGAATGCAAAATCTAGATATGGAATGATGCAATTAATCTTTTTTTTTTGGATTTTAGATGCAATAAGATGGAAAACTGGATATGAAACTATTTTAATATGAAAATTGATATGCTAAAATGATCTAACAATAATATTCTAAATGATATGGATACTATGCAAAAACAATGAAAATCTCACAACAACTCAAATTCTCAAGATCGATTCTTCAGTCACTAATTCGACAGCGTGAGTGTGCAATTCGTGGATGGATGTCAAATGAGGAGCTGAAGCCTTAATTTATAGAAATCTAGGGCTTTGGAGGTGCATGAAAAAAAGCCATAAATCACTCAAATAACTCAGGTTGATTTTTGAGTTATTTTTAAATAAAGGATAATTAACTCACAAAAACATGCAAAAGAAGAGTTTAACTCAAAATAGAGTTTAGATTTAATTGATAATTGATAGTTGTCTGCTTTTCTGATTGTGCATATTTTATTTATGAATTAATTTAATAATAAAGTGATTTATTTCCAACTTAACTAATTTTGAAAAATAAAACAATTGATTTATGGGTTAATCAATTATTTTTCAAACTTTTATTCAAAAACAATATTATTAAAAATTGACAACTTGCTTTAATTAATTAAATAAGAATTTAATCAATTATTCATAGGATTTTGGATTTATTGTCAAAATAATACAATTCAGGAATAAATATAATTAAATTCAATTAAATAATTAAGTGGCAGTATTAAATCTAATTAATTAAATATTTAGAGTATTCAATTAATCAAACTTTAGGATAAATTGGATTTATCGCCAAATAATTACTAAATTAAAGATAATTATGATAATTAGGAATATGGAATATTCCCCGATGCAGAATTTATGATAATCAATTAAGATTCGATGATGTTCAGATGTGCCTTAGGTTAGGACTTTGCTATCAATTTTGTTCGATATGTAGATATAAGAGGTTAATGAACCTATAGCCCATTTTTGGGATATTACATTTTGCCCCTCTTTGAATTGTTGTGCGAAGCGCAGTGGTTCAAAGATAGTCTGTGTATGATATTGAAACTGATATTTGAAATTGATATTGATATGAGACAGAAATTGATTGAATTTGATATGAAGATAATAGGTCCTGAATGACCAAAGATAATGTTAACTATAACAGCAAATGAACCGATGATTGCGAAAAAGTGTCAAAACATCTAATTTCGAACCTTATGATTGCAAGGAAGTGAGTGACCAATTCCAGACCCGATTGTCCTTATATTGAATCACATTGGTATCACATCTGAACCCTTCAGTTTTCAAAGAACCAAGGAAATAACACAATTGAACTGATAGTTACAAAAACTGATACAATTTACAAGATTAGGAGAATACCAGATTGATATTGATCTTGATGAATCTGATATGCCCCGAGTGATGATTGATTTTCCCCGATCGATGAGGTCTTTTTGATGAATCAGTAACTAGATGTGGTTGTTGTCTTGATTACTGAGGAAAGATATGATTTCAAATTTAGATTACAGACTTGAATGATGTGCAATACCATGCCCCCTTTGGGATTAAAATTGAAATCTGACAAGAAAAGTCAACGTTATGGTTTAGAAGCATGTTAATTGATTTGAGAAGTGGTTGAATACGTTCGAGAATGCATTCTGCATCGTTTGGAGGTCCTGAAGACCAAGTTTGACGAGGTTAAACTATGAGTTGACCATAGTTGACCAAGTTGAAATTTTGATAGTTTGATGTCAGATAATTAGTTAAGTTAAATTCTAGATTTCTGTGATGATAGAAGGTCGGTTATGCAAGCAGTATACCATCCTGGGTCTAAAAATTTTAAATCATGATTTTGACATAATAAATGATCTCAGATTTGAATTTTGATCCTAAAAATGGATTCAGAACGTCGAAATTAGCCAAGGGTGCAATTTTCATGAAAAATGGAGCACTTTTGAAAATTAGGTCAAAAGCTATATAAAGGTCAGAAGGGTCATTTTCAATTCATTTCAACCTTTTGACTTTAGAATCTTTGTGGAGCCCTCTAAGCAAAATGGCAGATAGAGCAACAGAACCAAAGGTACCTATGAGTTCGCACCGATTTGAGGGCAACCGGAGACACCAGAGACCTCGGTAGTACAGACACCCGGTAGGTGGACCTCTGTGCTTTGCTAAAATGTCAATTTTTCCATGTTTTATAGGATTTTAGCAATTTTTCATGTCTTTCCATTTTTGAATTTTGCATGCACGAAAACTCGTACGACTCTCCAATGAGACTCGTATGACTTTTCAAAGGTAGCTAGAGTGTCATTTGATAGGCCCCCACGACTCATATCAAAGGGACCCATGAGTTGCATGACATTTCATCGGGTCCCTCATAACTCATACGATGAGGGATGTATTGTCATGCTACTATGGTTTGTCATTTGGTATGATGTGGAAAGTCGTATGACTTTTCATGCCAATCTGAACTGTCGTATGGAAAACAGTGAACTCAAAAATCAGTATTAGGTCCAATTTTTTATTTTTCTGATTCCTTAGCCTGATTGTTGACCTGTTAACCTACCTTCTGAAACACTGAACTACCCCATTCCCATCCTTGTAACCTATTTTTGTGACCCAATTACTTATAGGATTCCCTGTTTCTATGTGGTGTAGGTTGTATATCCAGATGTACATGTACGAATCTCTCATTCGGCTACTCAGAGATTATGTGTTTCCTTGCCAGACCCTATGAGGGTCCATCTTGATTCTTATGGATTTGAGCATTTGATACATTTACCTGAGATTAGGGTAAATCATGGACTTTTGACTGCGTTGATCGAGAGGTTCCACTCAGAGACTCAGACCTTTCACCTACCGATGGGGGAGATCACTGTTACCCCTCAAGATGTGTACCAGATACTGTGCATTCCTTTCCATGTAGGTTGGCGAGTGAAGTATGTGAGTTTGGGGAACTTGGGTGTTTTAGCTTTCAGACGTCTCTTTGGAGATGATACCCAGATGACAGCCTCCATTTCTTGGGAGACCTTAGTTCAGAGATATGGACAGACACACCGGCTGGAGTGCATCATTGTCAGGATGATTGGAGGTATTATCATGTATGACCATCAGCAGAATGGTCTTCTGATAGGTTGGGCCCCTATGGTAGCACGCTTGATGGCCACCCCCTCTGAGTTGGCTTGGGGTCAGTGGTTATTAGCCCACATGTTCTCTGAGATGCACAAGGTAGTGTATCAGGAGAGCAAATCTTTTGCTGCAGGAGCTCTTATTTTGCAGATATGGGCTTGGGAGCACATCCCAGTGTTGAGACCTGTTTGTACTTCACAAAGGCAACCTCAGGAGCCTGTCATCTATACTTGTGTCGAATATGTTATTCAAGGATGGATGGGCCATACTGAGTACTGGAGGTGATGCCTCGATGATATGACATTTGTTCACTGGAGACCTTATGTAGCCATCGAGCCATGGCCTACTATGTGAGAGTAGTTTAGTTACTTCTTCTAGAGTCGGGTACTGATTGGGAGGTCATCCTCCACTATAGAGAGATTTCTTATTACCAAGGTCTGGCAACAGTATGGATGGATTCAGGATGCCCCAGAGGATTATGCTACATATGCACAGATAGGGCATGAGATTGGACTTGGATGGACACAGAGGCTCTCTTATGCTTTGTGTTCTTAGGAGTATAGTGCTATTGTTGGTAGGGACTGGGAGTATAGACTAGATGTACTTGATGTTGGTGTTACTGACAGATTCATCTCATGGCTTGTTCATCACCCCATTCACAGATTTTTTGATCTAACTGAGTTGATACCCTCCATGGAGGAGGTGATGGACATTACTGGTGCTCTGATGGGATAGGGTCCTAGACCTACATAGGCTCCAATCATACACCCCACACCTCTGAGACCCAGAGCGATGGCTCCACCACAGGGACCATCAGGACAAATGAGGACCCCCCAGCACACTAGTTCCACAGCAGGCAAATCTTTCAGTTTTCACAAATGGACTAGGGGAGAGGGTGGGACATTAGGTGGAGTTGGTTCAGTAGATGAGGTACTTGTAGCTGAGCAGGTGGTAGGTGGTGGTGTGGACTGCATAGAGGGGGATACTAGTTTTTATTTAGGCGCAGAGGTCAGACACCACAAGGTGCAGAGAGAAGAGACTATAGAGTAGGTTGCCCCTAATATAGATATGCCAGATGTTGATTCAATTGTTCCTCTTACCCCATAGGAGACCATTAGATGTCTCAAAGTTCAGGTCAGGGACCTGAAGATACGCAGTGCTAGGTGGGAGGAGAGATTCATAGAGGCTGATAGACAGCGCACCGCACTCACTAGAGAGGTACAACATTTATAGGTAGAGGTGATTCATCAGACCTCGAGGTCTTCATATTATGTATCAGCTTATTATACTATAGTTCCTTTAGCACAGAGAGTTCCTACCTACTCGCAGTTCATGATGGCATCAGAGGGAGCCAGGGCCCTGAGAACAGAGCCAGTGCTTGATGCACCACCTCCACCTCCACCAGATGGCAAGGATCAAGCTAACAGCTAATCTATCCTTGTGATACATTCTGATATACTATTCTTCTCTTTTTGATATACTTTTCTGACATTGATAGCTCACATGAGCTCATTCTTTTGTACATTGTGCCATTAGTGCACCCCTAACTAGTTCGAGATCTTTGATATATATGAGATCGATATTTTGGTTGTGACTTCATTTATACTTGTCATGTTTTGATTTATGATGATATCATGTGATGTTTATGCTATGAGTAGAGTAGAATGTATGTATGGATATATGCAATGCAATGATTTCTTTCATATGTATGGATGTGTTGCAAATGTATTTGATTATGGAAAGATGTATGTATGATTTATGCTTATGCACATGGATGAATTATAATGCAACAAATGATTATGATATGTAAATGCAATGATACACATGATATGTTTTGCAGGTATTGATGAAGACAAGTACTCAGTCTTATGTCAAAAAGGATGATTAACCTAGGATAGTAACTGCTTGCAGTTCGATTGAAGAGACCTTCGAGTTAGGTTTTAGCTCTTGTTAGATTTGAAGAGATGAGTGAAGAATTGTTTAAGCATTTGAAGTTAGTTGAGCTATTGTGAGATCATTCAACATGCAAAATGCAAAGAAACATACAATATGAAATGCAACCTAAGACCTAGGACCTAGTCACTGATCATGTGTCGGTCATTCTCATCATTGAATTTTTAGGTAACCGGATAAATCAATACAATGCCCACTAGTTATGAAACCATAGACATATGAACATCGATTTGTATGCGCAGAAATCAATACAACATCCACTGGCTAGGAAACCATGGGTATATGAATATTGATTTTGTTTTCGGAATGTCGGATTAGATATAAGCACCAAGGCATAAACACCAGGATGACCTGAATATCATGTCCATTTTGATATTGCAATTTGTATAAGCATCAAAACATAAACATTGTGATGACCAGAATATGTCTTGCATTACAAACACATCAAGTAGTTTAAGAGGTCATTCTAAATCCAGTGTGAATTACTCGTAGTGACCCTTTATCGTTCACATCCTTAGGTAAGATCGCATTTCACAGGAGGAGAAAGAACTCACTCAAAAAGATAATAGTTAGATCAAACTTCCTTGAATTTTTTAGGTATCAATGGTCGAGGTACGCATGGCCATCCAATTCGAGATAGAGACTCTTATAGTCGGACACCATTTCAATCCAGAATTTCCAAAGTTGTTAGATTTTCACATACAAGCAGAAGACAAAGAAAAGATTATGCCCCCAGTCATCACTCTCTAAATCCTATAAAGGACATCATCGAAGAGCTCAAAGAGACACAATATGCAAAATTCTCAATGCGAATCAGTAAGTATACAAGGAGATAAAAGCATGTAAAAAGCTTAGATTGTTTTTAGTTTGATGTTTGACGTTTGATTGCGTTATTGCAGATGCAAAATCCTTTCTGGAGACAAGACTGACTAACTGACTCACATGAAGCTTCAAAGGACTCTGACTAGATATGATATGTCTAAGATACATTGGAGGCCATAGGATATGACATTGATTGCCCCCAAGTTTGAACATTGATAGGATATCGACGCTTGAGCTGATTGGTGTACAGACCAACTTATTGAAAATAGGAATGTAGAAATAAACTGGGAGATATGAACAAACTAAAGCAAGAGTGAAAGCTGGGAAAGACCAAGATTGTGATGATAGATGGAGCATTTTGAAACAAGTGGCACCCATTTGATGGGTTTTCACCATCTTGGCAGAGATTCTATTTTTGCTACCAAGGCACCTGTTTCCAGGTTTTCACCAAGGCAATTTTTTTCTTTTTTTCATTTTTTTTATATTTTTCATTTTTTCAATTTTTTTGTACTTTTGATATTTTTTGGTTTTTTTGTACTTTTGATATTTTTTACTTTTTTTTTCTGAATCATCAAGGTGCCTATTGCTAGGTTTTCACCAAGATGTTCATTTTGTCAGGACTTTTTCCAATTTTTAAGATTTTTTTCAAGACATTTTACCATACACTAAATGCCTTAGGCATAGAATTTCTTCAGATGGAGAATGTTGATTGGTTCTTGGAGCTGTTCTCCTTCAGTCATTGAGAGTTGATAGGCACCAAAGCCAAAACTAATAGTGATAATAAAGGGACCCAACCAGTTGGGTTCAAACTTCCCCTTGCGTTCTCGATGTGATTGATTTTTAGGATTCTCTCTCAAGACTAGATCACCAACTCGAAATTCTCTGTGTCTGACTTTCTTGCTGTAACCTCTAGACATTCTCTTCTAATATACTCTAAGATGATCATACGTTGCTTGTCTATGCTCATCTAGTAGTTCAAGTTCTTGCAACCTAGACACTTTGTAGTCATCATCAGTTACTAGACCATGCATTCTAATTCTTAGTGATGGGATTTCAACCTCAATAGGCAGTACCACTTCAGACCCATAAACTAAAGTGAAAGGTGTAGCCCGAGTGGGTGATCTGATACTTGTTCTGTAGGCCCAGAGAGCTGGATTGATCATCAGATGCCAGTCTCTTCCTATTTTATTAACTGTACGGTGCAAGATTTTCAACAGATTCTTATTAGAAGCCTCTGCTTGTCCATTCCCTTGAGGAGAGTAGATAGAAGACCAATGTTGTGTAATCTTGAATTTAGCACATAGATCATCTAGGTCTTTATTTTTGAATTGTCCCCCATTAACTGTGATTATAGAATGTGGGATCCCATATCTGCATATGATATAGTTCGATATGAACATAGATATTTGTTTTCCAGTTGCTTGTGTCAAAGGGACTGCTTCTACCCATTTTGTAAAATAAGTTGTAGCTGTGATTATATGGGTATGTCCATTAGAAGAATGAGGATGTATAGCTCCTATAAGATCAAATGCCCATTGGTGAAAAGGCCATTGTGTAGTAAAGGGAATTAGATCTTTCCCTGGAGCATGAATTAAGTTGCCATGCACTTGGCATTTTTTAAAATTCTTAGCAAACTTGATAGACTCTTTCTCCATTTCAGGCCAATAGTACCCAGCCCTAATAAGTTTTTGAGCTAGTGTTAAACTATTTGAGTGTGACCCACAAATACCATCATGGACTTCCTCTAACACACGTTGAGACTCTTCCCATTCTAAACATCTAAGTAGTGTACCATCTAGACCTCATTTATACAGATCATGACCAATGATGACATATCAGGAGGCATTACGAACAAGGTATCTCTTTTCATGGCAGTTGAAGGTATCAGGAATGATTTGGTCTTGGAGATAGGAAAATAGGTTTGTGTATCTGGATGAATCATGACCAACACCAGTGCAGATCATGTGGGTTTTAGGGGAATCATATGTAGGATAAGATAGTGCTTCCACCAGGAACTCGTAGCATAGCTCATGTTCAAGCTGCTGTAATAAAGTAGATAGTGTTGCCATTGCATCGGCAGCCTTATTCTCTATTCTAGGTATTTGCTCAAATGTGATAGATAGGAAATACTTCTTTAGATCATCTACCATTCGCTTGTAAGGAATGAGCTTTTCATCTTTAGTTTGGTACACATCATTGACTTGATGGATAACAAGTTAAGAGTCTCCATGAATGTGTAGCTTTGTCACTCTCCATTCAATTGTTATTTTCATACCATTCAAAAGGGCTTCATATTTTGCAATATTGTTTGTGCAAGGAAACTTTAATCTGAATGCTTTTGGGATTGAGTATCCTTGAGGAGTTATGAACAATATGCCTGCTCCTGATCCATTCTGTGTATAGGAGCCATCAAAGAATAACTTCCATTCTCTAGAAGAAAGAGTCATGATAGAGGAATCTAAAAATTCCATTTGCATTGGGGTATCATCAATCATAGGTGCATCCGCTAACTGATCAGCAATAACCTGTCCTTTGGTAGCTTTTCTCTCAACATATTCAATGTCAAATTCACTTAAGAGCATGACCCATTTAGCTAATCTACCTGTGAGGGCATCTTTTCTTAGTAGGTACTTGAGTGGATCAATTTTAGCTACCAATTGTGTGGTATGAGCTAACATGTAGTGTCTCAGTTTCTATGATGCAAAGATCACATCTAGACAAGCTTTCTCAATCATTGAATAGTTCTTCTCATATGCAACTAATGTTCTACTGATATAGTATATAGCTCTTTCCTTTTTATTCTCATCATGTTGTGCTAGCAATGCCCCCAGTGATGTATCTGTAGCGGAGACATATAAGATCAAAGCCTTCCCTGGAATCAGACGCATCAAGATAGGTGGATTTGATAGATACTTCTTGATATGGTTAAAGTTGTTCTCACATTCTTAATTCCATGCAAAGGTCACACCTTTATGTAATATTTTTGTAAAAGGTTGTGATATGTCTGCTAGCTATGATATAAATCTTCTGACAAATTGAACTCTTCCTTGCAATGTCCTCATTTGACTAATATTCTTTGGAGGTTGCATTTCCATGATAGCCTTTACTTTAGCTGGATCAACTTCAATGCCCTTCTTTGAAACTATGTATCTTAAGAGCTTTCCAAAAGTGACACCAAAAGCACACTTCTTAGGATTTAGTCTGAGACTAAATTTTTCCATCCTGTCTATTATTTTTCTCAAGTCATTTAGATGTTCAGCTCCAATCATAGATTTGGCTAAAGTATCATCAACATAATCTTCCATAGTCCTATGCATCATGTCATGAAAAATAGAAGTCATGGCTCTTTGATATGTAGCACTAGCATTCTTAAGCCCAAATGGCATGACATTCCAATAGAAGGTGCCCCATGCACATGTAAAAGCAGTTTTCCCTTGATCCTCTAGAGCAATTTTTATTTGATTATATCTAGAAAAACCATCCATTAAAGAATACATCTCAAAGCCCGCAGTCATGTCCACTATCATATCAATGTTAGGTAATGGAAAATCATCCTTAGGGCATGCTCTGTTTAAATCTCTAAATTTTGTGCACACTTTGATTGATTTATCTGGTTTGGAAATAGGTACAATATTAGAGATCCACTCTGCATAGTCAATAACTCGGATGAATCCAGCTTTTAGGAGCTTCTCTAATTCAACTTTTACTTGTGTGTGTGAATTTTGTACCTGTCTGTAGACACAACACTTCAGTAAAACATTAGAGGTTAGCAAAAATCAAAATCGTGCAATAATTGAAAACTAAACTAACCAGGCGATTTACTACCTTGTAATAGATGCGAGTATGTATTCTCAGATTGGACCGAGATCAGTGACCTTGACGACACCTAAACAAAGGATTTGAATGCAAAATCTAGATATGGAATGAATGCAATTAATCTTTCTTTTTTTTGGTTTTTTTGTACAATTATGATAATGAAAACTTGATATGAATCTATGCTAATATGGAAATTGATATGCTAAAATGATCTAACAATAATATTCTAAATGATATGGATACTATGCAAAAATAATGAAAATCTCACAACAACTCGAATTCTTAAGATTGATTCTTCAGTCTCCAATTCAGTAGTGTGAGTGTGCAATTCGTGGATGGATAAAAATGAAGAGCTGAAGCCTTAATTTATAGAAATCTAGGGCTTTGGAGGTGCATGAAAAAAAGCCATAAATCACTCAAATAACTCAGGTTGATTTTTGAGTTATTTTTAAATAAAGGATAATTAACTCACAAAAACATGCAAAAGCAGAGTTCAACTCAAAATAAAGTTTAAATTTAATTGATAATTGGTAGTTGTCTGCTTTTTTGATTGTGCATATTTTAATATGAATTAATTTAATAATAAAGTGATTTATTTCCAACTTAACTGATTTTGAAAAATAAAACAATTGATTTATGGTTTAATCAATTATTTTTCAAACTTTTATTCAAAAACAATATTATAAAAAATTGACAACTTGCTTTAATTAATTAAATAAGAATTTAATCAATTATTCATAGGATTTTGGATTTATTGTCAAATTTAAATAATACAATTTAGGAATAAATGTAATTAACTTCAATTAAACAATTAAGGGCAGAATTAAATCTAATTAATTAAATATTTAGAATATTCAATTAATCAAACTTTAGGATAAATTGGATTTATCGTCAAATAATCATTAGATTAAAGATAATTAAGATGATTAGGAATATTCCCCGATGTAGAATTTGAGATAATCAATTAGGATTCGATGATGTGCCGATGTGCCTTAGGTTAGGACTTCGATGTCGATTTCGTTCGATGTGTCGATATAGGAGGTTAATGAGCTTATAGCCCATTTTTGGGGTATAACATTACCAAGAGTGCAACATGAGGATGCATCTTTCTCAATTTTTGCTTGATAGGTTTGACATTTGGAGCTATAGATAAATGATGGATGATAAGATTAGGATCCAACCCTGGCATATCTGAATATTTCCATGCAAATTTGATCTTCTTTTCTGTTAGGAATGTTGTAAATTTTTGCCTTTCTTCTTCTGATAAAGATTGTGCTACATGAATCAGCCGTGGTTCTTCTGTTGTTCCCAAGTTGATGGATTGAGTGGGCTCAATTAGAACTAGAGATCTGTCCTATAAATGACTTGGAAGGACATCAAATATCTCATCCTTAGGCACCTCAGAGAGGTTTTCACCTTCGGATACATCTTTTATTTTTACTTTTTTAGGTTCTGAGACTGCCACAAAGTGGTTTTCACCCTCAGAACTCCTTTTCTTTTTATTCTTATTCTTATTTTTCTGACTAAGATACTTGATGTCTGACTCCATCATGCTAATGCTCGGTTCACTGATGGAAGTACTCATAGGCTCAACTACATTGAGGTAGCAATCAAGGGCATAGTCATTCGGGAAGGTATAAATACCATGGCTCGGATTTGTGGAGGTTTGATCAATAAGGTCTGGATATCGGATAGTCAAAGTGGGGAAGGATTGGGAGATAGTGTTTACGGATATGGATCTGTCATCATTGGTCCTAACCCGATGCTCGAGTTCAAAGGTGATATTACAACTTAAGACATTCAATTCATGAATAGGCTCAATGTCATTATGGGAGTCCAATTCAGCCATAGGTGGATTAGACTTGATAGGTTCATTATTTCACTCTAGACTTACATTGGGTTCAGGTGCATATTGGTGAATAACATCAACATGTTTCTCTGTAATAAGCTCATCTTCTTCTGGAATGGCTCCCCATTCATAGTCATTAGATTCTTCATCTATGCCTCTAGGAAATCTAAGAACATGAGTAAAGTCAGGATGAATACCCCAAGAAGGGTTACCTTCATATTCTTATTTGAATTCATACTCATGGGAATCTGTCTCATAATAACTATCACCTTCCTTTTTTTGATGATTTTCGAGATTAGTTGGTTCTTGTGTTGCAACTATCTCTTGATTGATAGTAGGTTCTTGTGTTTCTACTACATTAATTCTTTTGATTGGATCATCTTTATCATCAAGAAGATCTTTGATTTCTTTAGGCAAACGCTCATAAGGGATAAGTTCAGAGCTGTCTGAATCACTATCTGATGGTTCAATTTCTTCCTTCTTAAGAAGAGGTTCTCCTAGTGCGATTTGATCTATGACATAAGAACAATTACCTTTGAGGTGGAAGGGTTTCTTTTTAAATCCTAAGCCAACTGTATCCTTGTTTTCCCTACCAGTATGTGAAATAGGTGTTATAAGACCTTCTCCTCTGACTCCTAGAGGCCCTTTACCTTAGTATCCCATCTTAGCTATTAATTTATCTCTTGGACCATATGCCTTAGAAGGGATTTTGGATACTATAGAGTCACTAGCTTGAACAAATTCAAGTTCATCTTTGTATAGCCATGCAAGCACAACTTCATCCTCTTCAAATTCTTGCTTGGAGACTTGTTCTGCTACAAAATTATTTTTACATGCCTCAAGAGGTTCCTTAAAGTCTGGTTTGGACTGTTTTAAAGATTGTCCATAAGACTTAGGTGAGATAGGGAGAGATGTCAAAGATAAGACTGGCTCTATAGTATATTCTCCCATACCATTTTCTTTGATATTGACCTCTTTTGCAAGATCTTCCATTTTAGATGTGGATGCTTCTTTAGTTGGCTCAATGGAAGATTCTCTGTTATTAGGCACAAGTTTATCTGCACTTTCCTTCAATGTATTGCAAGTGGTGGATATTGTCTACTGGAATAGTGACCTCTACTCCTTCATAAGGAAATTTCAAGCATTGGTGGAATGTAGAAGGAATAGCCTTCATCTCATGTATCCATGGTCTCCCTAAAAGGATGTTGTAAGCCAAAGGTAGATCAAGAACCTGACATATAGTGTCTCTGATAACTAGACCTACTCTGATAGGTAAGACAATGGTGCCTTTAGAAGATCTTTCTTGTTCATCATAGGCTTTTATAGTTATTTTCTTTCTAGGATCAATAGCCAATTCTGAAAATCCCAATTGTGTGACCAAGCTATAAGAACAAATATTTAGGCCAGCGCCCCCATCTATCAACACATGTTTGACTCTATGGTTCTGGATCAAGACTTCTATATGCAAAGGCTGGTTATGTGGGTGACTCAAGGAGTTTTCATCTTCCTCTAAAAAGGAGATATATTTTGGAGATGTAAGATGTCCAACCATAGTCTGGAACCTGTCTAAATCAAGGTCATCAGGAACATTGGATCTGAGCAAAGCTTTGTCTAGAATAGCTCTATGAGCTGGAGATATCTGAAGCAACTCAAACATGGAGATTTTTGCATTAGTGTGTTGGAGTTGTTGAAAAATGCTATAAGATGTTGGCCTTGTATCTTTAGGAGTGGAAGATTTAGAAATAGCCTTCTGTTTTGAAGTGGAAGAAAGATTAAAAGGCATCCTAGGGACATTTGATGAATATGGGATTTTTCCGTTCAGATGTGCCTGAGCTTGTGATCAAGTTACTACATTAGCTGAAGTATGATCTCTATCTCTTCACACAATTGTGATGACATTGCAATGCTCAGAGAGACAAGGTTCAACTATATTGATAACAGCATTATTTCCAAGGTAAGCATAATTGACCTTTGCCCCCATATTAGGCTGAGAAGATGAAACTTCTTGACCATGTTTCAAAAATGGTTCTGTGAATGTTGTATGATCATTATTGCTCTTATGATTGTCAATGGTGATATCTCCCTTATCAATCAAATCTTGAATAGTATGTTTCAAGCATAAGCAGTGATTAGTTTTGTGACCTTTACCCCGATGGAAATCACAGAATTCATTCTCCCTCCACCATTTGGGTTTAGGATCAGGATCACATTGTCAGATCTCAGGCAAAGAGATGATATTATTGGCCAACAGAGTTTTCATAGCTGATTCTAAAGATTCTCCAAGTGGAGTAAATGTTCATTTATTATCAGCGAACCACTTTTTATACTCTGGCTTCTTTTGAGATGATTCAGACACCTTTTGTTCTGAAGCTTTTATGGCTTGGGTGCCAATAGTTAGATTAAAATCTGGTGCCTTTGATGGGGCATGGATAGTATCAACAACACCATCTGTGGCAATGCCTTTATTCTTGTTCTAGTTTTTGTTCTTATCTTTAGAACTGGATCCTGATTCATACTTGTCCTTTTGAAGTGTGATTTCTCCTCTTTTCACAAGTACTTTTTTTATTTTGATCGCATTGTCTACCATTTTATCAAAAGATGTATGATCTTGCATTTGTAGAGGATAGTTGATTTCTGGGATAAGATTATTGATGAAGATTTCCAGCTTCTCAGTTTCTGGAATAGGCCTAGCATATAGAGAGAATTTATTCCTCTATCTTTTGAGAAATGTCAAGAATGGTTCGCCTGGATATTGCTTGAGATTACAGATATCAATCATGGTGACTGGATGTTGAATGTTGTAGGAGTATTGTTGATAGAACAATTTGATCAACTCCTCAAAAGTTTTGATAGTAGAAGGCAATCTAGAGAACCAATGAATGGCCACTCCTCCTAGAGATCGAGGAAAGAGACGCATCAGATAGGTTGGTTCGTGCATGAACTCCATAGATTGTGTACAAAATTCTCTGACATGATCTTGAGGATCTGAGTGTCCATCATACTTATCATATTTTGGCATCTCCATTCTTTTTGGGAATGGTAGCATGTACAAGTCTTTGTCAAATGGAAAAGGACATAGGGCCTCCATGGAGAACTCCTTGGGTTCATTTTCTTTCTCAAGGTTATTAAGTTTGACTTGTATGGTATGCATTTGTTTCATCATAGCTATGAGAGGAGTTTCTTCCTCATGTGTAATGATATCTTCAACATTAAAGTTGGGAGGAAGTTTAGCTCCTTGATGAGCTAATTGTAAAAAGTATGCTTCTCTATCTTCTTTCAAGAAATGCTTCATCATTCTTTTGAAATTATCATCATTTTGATATTGAGCAATTTCTTCAGGTGTGGGTTCCTGATCTACACCATGTTGACATTGAGCTCTTTGAGAGCCAAAGTTTGTCCCTGCTTGAGACATGGTGGGAGTTCTACCTGGGATAGATTGATGAGGAGTTTGTTGATTACCTCCATGATTTGATGAAGGAGGAATGTAACCAATTTTTAATCGAAAGTTGCCAGCACCGTCGTCTTCGTAAAGACCAGAATTGTAGAGTTACTCAAAAGTTGGACCTACGTGAGTAGACAAAGTTTTGGTGTTACGTTCTTCTCCTGATTTCTTGTGAGAGGAAGCTCTAGTTTCCACCATTAACCTTGGGTGAAGCAAAAGAATAAGATGAAGACAACTAAAGAATGAATTGAATCAAGATGATCAGATGACGCAACCTTGTCAAGGTTTGATTGATTGAAGCATAGAGTTAACTTAGATGAGGGATACTGTGCCTTGGATGTATGGGTAGATGCCCAAAAGATAGCGGACAAGATATCACAATACTTAGTCATTTTTGAAGATTGATAGTTATGACAAGGTTTTGACACAAGATGATGAAGACTCAAATCGATTAAACAGAAGGCTAAATCGGATTCAAAAGGTCACTTTAGGAAAATGATTGGATTCTTAGTAGTTTGCTACTTTGTTCCTGATAAAGTGATTTGTTTGACAGATTCTGGAAATAGGCTGGAAAAGCTAGGTCTCTGACTGTTCTGACAAATTTCTGACAACTTTTCAAAATTTCCCAAATGACTTTCTAGAGGCTCGTACGACAGTGGGTATAGCATGAAATGACAATTGACAAGCTCGTACGACAGTTGACAATAGGAAAATTGACTTTTCAAAATGACTAGCAGAAACACTTGTACGACAATGTACCAGTTACCATACAACAATCGGGGGGTAATGAAATGACTCTTGACCAAAAATCGTATGATTTTTTACTCCAAAAAGGAATTTCACTTCAATTTTTGCAATTTTTTGGGTTTTCAGTTTCAGATTGTTTGCAAATTTCAATGTCCAGATTTAAGGATTGTAACAAATTTGTTCATTTTCAGTAACCAGATAGATAAGCAAGCACGCAAAATAGCAAGCAAGTGATTTCAAGCATGTCTAAAAATAATGAACAAGGCCAAAAGCAACCTTGCACATGAACAATCAAGTGAAATATTTGTGCTAATCCTTAGAAGTACTAATTGTGTATGTTCCAAAAAGTTTTGCAATAATGCACATATTCCTAGAAAATGAAAATTTGGCCTCACTAGGGTTTTTAGTAATGGTTTTACTCTGCAACTTTTATGATCCAAGAGGGTGAACTCCAATCCAGGCACACCGGGGTTTTGACATAGTCTGAAAACTTAATCTTCAGGATCTACTAGGGAGATCTGACAGCCCAACAAGAGACCACACCTGTGGAGATTTCTTCCAATAGGACATTTATATAGCGATTGTCACTACCACAGCAAAAATGGCTATTACCGCTTGAGGTTCCATCAACATGGTTGACCCAATTAAGGGAATGTCCACTATGGTTAACCCTCTCTAAAGGTGACTCACAAAATATACCACATGGGGACTAGATCATATTCAAGGATTTGGGTTTCTGGTACTATCCAAAAAGGAAGTAGAGCATAATCCCCTAGCCTCTTCACTTCACCAAAACAAAGCAGACAGAAAAATCTAATGCACTAAGACTAAGATTATCTCACAAAGATTTATGATGTCAACCCCTTATGATCTATCAACCTCTCCAGAGAGAGAATGCATCAATCAAAAGTTGAAGACACACGGATCTAGTAGAACGTGAGATGCCCTCAGTATCCTCCCTACCTACAAGGGTTCCTTCATTGAGAAGAGTTTCATTGGAAACTCACTCTCTCAAGAGCCACGAATAGTGTTTATAGGGCCTATTTACTATGTGTAACAAAGATGTTGAAAGCAAATCTATGTTCATTTTTAGAGCCCAAAATGAAATGTGTGATATGGAAAAGAAAGGCACTCAAGCTAGACACACAAGATGTTTGTTTTAATCCAAATCAAAATGTTATGAGCTGAGAAGGTTACCTTAATTCCTCACGATGCGCTTAGTAGATTCTTACCTATTTTTAGCAATTCTTGCACTTTTTCCAATCAAAAACTAGTGAAAATCAATCAAAAATAGAGAATTTCAATTGTTAGGGTTAGTTGTTAGTTGAAATCTAAAAACCAAATCTGAAAAACTGCCTGAAAAAGTGAAACGACAAATGAACCCTAGCACTAAAACTTGTACGATAGTGGGTTACCTCCTAGACGACAATCTATAAGCTCGTACGATAATGGGTATCAGATCACACAACAATCTAGCTTTTAGATGATAGTGGGTTTCTGCTTGTGCGATCCTCGATCAAATCAATTATCGTACGACAGTGGGTATCTCCTACTATGAGTTTCTGACAAAACTCATATGAAAATTGTACGGACTGAGAATAAAAATCGTAGCTTGGAACAAAAAATGATAGAAATTGATAAAATTTGAAGGGAAACCCGTTTCAGGGCCCCACAGTGGGTGCCAAAAATGTGTGTGTGAATTTTGTACCTAATCTGTAGACACAACACTTCAGTAAAACATTAGAGGTTAGCTAAAATTGAAATCGTGCAATAAATGAAAAACTAAACTAACAGGTGATTTGTTGCCTTCTAGTAGATGCGAGTATGTATTCTCAGATTATACCAAGATCAGTGACCTTGACAACACCTAAACGAAGGATTTGAATGCAAAATATAGATATGGAATGATGCAATTAATCTTTTTTGGGGGGGGATTTTAGATGCAATAAGATGAAAAACTGGATATGAAACTATTCTAATATGAAAATTGATATGCTAAAATGATCTAACAATAATATTCTAAATGATATGGATACTATGCAAAAACAATGAAAATCTCATAACAACTCGAATTCTCAAGATCGATTCTTTAGTCTCCAATTCGACAGCATGAGTGTGCAATTCGTGGATGGATGTCAAATGAGGAGCTGAAGCCTTAATTTATAGAAATCTAGGGCTTTGGAGGTGCATGAAAAAAAGCCATAAATCACTCAAATAACTCAGGTTGATTTTTGAGTTATTTTTAAATAAAGGATAATTAACTCACAAAAACATGCAAAAGAAGAGTTTAACTCAAAATAGAGTTTAGATTTAATTGACAATTGATAGTTGTTTGCTTTTCTGATTGTGCATGTTTTATTTATGAATTAATTTAATAATAAAGTGATTTATTTCCAACTTAACTAATTTTGAAAAATAAAACAATTGATTTATGGGTTAATCAATTATTTTTCAAACTTTTATTCAAAAACAATATTATTAAAAATTGACAACTTGCTTTAATTAATTAAATAAGAATTTAATCAATTATTCATAGGATTTTAGATTTATTGTCAAAATTAAATAATACAATTCAGGAATAAATATAATTAAATTCAATTAAATAATTAAGTGGCAGTATTAAATCTAATTAATTAAATATTTAGAGTATTCAATTAATCAAACTTTAGGATAAATTGGATTTATCGCCAAAGAATTACTAAATTAAAGATAATTAAGATGATTAGGAATATGGAATATTCCCCGATGCAAAATTTATGATAACCAATTAAGATTCGATGATGTTCAGATGTGCCTTAGGTTAGGACTTTGCTGTCGATTTTGTTCGATATGTAGATATAAGAGGTTAATGAACCTATAGCCCATTTTTGGGGTATTACAGAACTTACTAGTTTATTGAAAGTATATCGGGGTTTGATGAAAACCTTTCTTGATAGTTTATCTCTTCCTAGGATAAGAGAAGAGTCACCATGGGTGGCATATCATTTGAGGTGAATGAGGATATTTTTTCTCAAGCCATGGGTATCTTGACTAAAGGGAGGAATTGGAAACAGACTAGCAATGTTTCGAATGTTGCCAACCTCAATCAATTCTTCTACAGAAAGCAGCAACCTATCAAATTGTGGGTAGGATATAACCATGAGAAACTACCAAAGCCCTAGGACCAGGTGTGTATGGTTGTCATGAAATATTTTACGTTTGAAGTTAATTTTGGGGTTTACTACTATTACCATATGCCCTTCCTAAATCACTTTAGGAACCATGATGTTATTTTTATTCCATTTTTTCTCTTGCACTCTCAAGAAAATAATGTTAAAGAAGTTGTAGAGGCTAAAAATTAGGGTTAAAAGTGTACTATCTTGCACCAAGGTTGTGTGTTCAATTTATATCACTTCCATTTGGATTCATGTCCCCCGTGATCTATTTATGTTTAGGAATCTCTTGCCTCCTCAACTTCTCCTTTTGCTAGTGTAATGGACACACGTAGCCCAAGTAAGAAGAAATGTATCAAGAACCCTACCCTTAAAGCCCCTAAAGGACCTCTAGATACCTCCCCTAATACGAAGTCAATGGAAATTCCAAAGGATAAAAAGAGAAGTGACCCCTCACCAAATGTGAAAACCAAAGCCCCAAAGAAAGCCAAATTCAATATCAAGCATATTGACTATGACAGTGAAATTACCAAAGAGATGAATACTCCCCGTTGGTCCACCAGATTGGCACCCAAGCCTTCTAAGAACGAGAATAATTTGAAAGAGGAGTTAGTGTTAGATGATATTGAAGTCCAAGTAAAAGTAAGAGTTTAGAGGAAAAAATGCCAGAGGAGGAGGCTTGCTCTATTAATTCCAGTAGTTCCGCCCACGTCTCTAGAAGCTTAAAAATTGAATCTATTTACCTCACATATAAGACAACCACTAAGGACAAGGATATGTCCCCTACCAAAGAGAAGGAAAAAGTCACAACTAAAGGGGAATGCAACAAGGGCGGGGCTATTTGGGAGGAGATAGAGAATTAAAAAATAAATTATAGCCATGGATAAAAGGTTCCAGGAGGTCTCTTGGTTTTCCCTTAAAGTGATGCACAGCTCGACAACCACCATCATGTATTTATTATAGAATAACATGCAGGGAGAGAAGGCCACTAAAGAAGATGATTTCAAGGAACTCTTTAAGTTCCTAACCAATGATTGGGTGCAAATGATGTTGTCAAAGTAGAGCATGTGAAAGAAGGCCTAATGTGTTGGTTTGTAGTTCTTTTTTTCTTTTTGGTTAATCATGGCCTAGAAGGCCCTGTTTTAGTTAACTATATTGATACTTTGATGGTTTATTTTAAAGATAATTTGTGGTATGGCCTTGCAAGGCCTATTTTTAAAAATTTCAATACTTTTGTTGCTAGAAGTAATTTGGGTAGTATAGTTATGTTAGTAGTTTTATTTTTAGAACTACTAAAACTACTAGAACTCTTGATGGTTTTTGATATGGGGAAGTCATGGTGACTGTTTCATTTCTATTTTTTTATGTTAATGTGCTAACATTGTTTATTTGTTCACTATAGCCCTTTGGGATTTGTATTAAGGGACAACACCCTGGTTTTTGTTGCTTCTAATATATATATATAAATATATATTTTTATATTAACTATTACAAAATAATTATATTTTAATAATTTTTTTAAATTTTTTTAATAATTTAAATTTGTAGTGCATACATTAAAATATATATTAGATGTCACTTAAATATATTAATATCTTAATAATATATATTATATTTTATATTTAAAAATAACCTAGTATACTTTAAACTAATAATATACTTATATGAATCTCTCTCTCTCTCTCTCTCTCTCTCTCTCTCTCTCTCTCTCTCTCTCTCTCTCTCTCTCTCTCTCTCTCTCTCTCTCTCTCTCTCTCTCACACACACACACACACACACACACACACAAAATAATGGAGCTTGATTATCTTTCTAATTTAAAGGTTTCGTTTCAGTGATGGTTGGAGCCCTGTAAGTGAATGCATAGTTGATTTGAAGCTATTAACTTCATTGAGACCTTCAATTTCACACACATCATCTTTTGATAAATAGTCTACCAATTGATTTCATGAACTACTCAAATATATGCTAAAGTCGACAAAAATTTTCCCTAGTTGAGTTTCCACACCAAGGTGTGATTGCTACTACTAATTTATATTTAAATAAATACATAAATTATTAAATATTATCTATCTACCAACTATACAAAAAAACACTATTATTGCAATACTAAAAAGGCAAGTACTGATCATTACGTGGCACTTATTATAAATTAGAATACTATTTTGTATTTGTCTATAAATTTGTATGGCTTATTAATAACTTAAATTATCATACAACTTTATAAAGATGTAGCATGTCAATAATACTATTTAATAAATTTTTAATATGTCGTCCAAAAATGAATAAATTGTTACATAGATCATCAAATTCTATAATTTTTTATAAACTGTAGAAACATTTGTGTATTCACAAGATACGATTTTTGATAAATTATGTCAAATAAAAATTGAAACAAAAGCACATCTTTAAAAGACATTATTATAAATTGTAGAAACATTTGTATATTCACAAAATATGATTTTTGTTAAATTATGTCAAATAAAAATTGAAACAAAAACACATCTTTAAAAGACGCGATGAAAATAAGATCTTTACACACAAATAAAACACAAGCTTAAAATTCAAATTTAAAAAGAGATCTCAACAGATAAAACTCTAATGAGAAAAGTTAAATTAAAAATCATTAAAAAAAGATAAACTCCAAGACATCTAAAATATAAATAAAGTCATGTAAACATTATTTCAAAAATTATACATTGATTTGAGAAAGGTTAACTACATCCAAATATACATTTTTTTTCAATTGAGAATATACTCTATAGTATCTTTTTTCCTCCATGATAGATTACCTTTTCCTTGTGCAACTCCCCAATGAAGATAAGTCTTAATCTTTACCTAATTCTTCCATGCTAAATATACGTTTGTTCTGCCCCACTTCCACGTTATCACATTTTATACATTGAAGAATGGTCGGCACTGCACGTGGACTTGATGGAGAGACATCAATCTTAATTTTTTATAACACGTGGACCCAAAGCTAGGGGTCTCCCTTGTCAATACTATTTTTATATTTAAATTTTATGACAAATCTCCATTCTTCACACCAATCATAGATACTATTCTTAGCAACTTATTCAAACACCCAATTATTGTTCTCCAACACTAGAAATATTAGTGGTGGATATATATACACATTAGTAAAAATGTGTATATATGTTATTTGTGTGTATATATGTTATAGAGGTTGTCTATTAGGGATAAAGAGACTATGTGGAAGAATGTGACGGAAATCAAATCTTAAGATGTGGAAGAATATGATCTCATAACTTTTAACAACATATGGTTTTCATATTTATTGTGAGTAGAGTATAAAGCTTAAATGCTCTTTTTAATTGGCACAAAATGAGTTTTTTTAATAGAGATGGAGTAAAGTGTTTCAATGTTGGTATAAGAGATATTAATTGATTGGAAAAAGATATTATTTAAGGTGAATTTAATAATAAGTTTAATTTATACTAGAAAGTTTTTAATTGAAAAAAAATGATTATGGTGTGAATTGAGTAAAGATAATATTTGTAAAAATGAGTTTTTTAATAGAGATAGAAAAATATATTTTATTGTTGGTATTAGAGATATTAATTGATCAAAAAATGATATTGTTTAAGGTGAATTTAATAATAAGTTTAACTTATAGTGGAAAGTTTTTAATTGGAAAAAAAATGATGACTATGGTGTGTAAATAAGTTAAAAAAGATAATATTTTTTATTAGTAAGTCTTACTATTCAATCTATCCCAAAGGGGATCGAAATAGTTATTATATAGTGTTGGGTCACCCTACTATTATTATTTTGCGGTTGAAACATCTGAAATTGGAGACAACGAGCCCAATAGCGAGAGCAACCACCTTAGGAAGCTTGTAATCAATAGTTGGACCTTTACCTCTTTATATCAATCATATCTATGGGGCTCGACAAGTTTAAGCAACATCAGATCAACATGTTACACCTTAACGTCCCACTAATAGAACGAGCAACGTTTCTTATTGGAAATGATAGGCAATTCTTATTACTATTTAAGGGAATAAGAATCAAGTAGAATATACAAAATCCCATTTCCATTTTGATCATGTATTTATTGATATGGTGTTAGATTTTGTTTGTGTTTACATAACCTTAGTTAATTGTGAGTTATTCAATAAAATCTTAGCTTAAATTTTTTTAGAGTCAAATTTCATCTACATTAATATATAAAGACATCTATGGACACTTGAGAAAAAGTTATAAGTTGGAACAACCAATCACATATGATCTTTTATCGACTCTCAAAATTTTAAAAGAAGATATTTGTGAGAAAAATTTAGATACAACATATTATATATAATGAAACTAAATTTTTGATCTTTAGAAACTCTTTGATAACCTAAATTTAAAAAAAATACTAATTATTATTTAAAACTTTACCTATGACCTTACTCTTCTAACAAAAAAAAACTCTTAAATATCAAACACAACATATATAAATAAACATTAATTTTTTAATCTAACTACATAAACAATTTTTTTATCCTATTTACCCATATACTCCATTTCTATATAAATTTAGCTTAAAACATCTTTTTGGAAGCTCAAACACTGTAAACCAAATAGACTTAGGTTTATTTATTAGCATCCCTAAGCTCTCACTCATAGATTTTAATACTTGGAGAATAAACTATTTTCAAGCATATAACTCCAAGTCAAAGCAATTGGTGGCGGTCTCATGTATTTGCAATTTCAATGAGCACAATAAAAAAATGATTGTTTGGTAGCATTTCACATAATAATAGGCCAAGGAATGTAGCCTAGTCCTTGTTAAAACCCCACCCATATAGAGCCAATTGTCTCTTTGGTTTCAATGGGCCATCCCATTATCTAATCATAGATAATACAATGGGGGGGCTACATTGTATCTCATTGGTTCTATTGCTTGAATTGGGTGTACATCCCGAGAGAAATAAAAGCAACATACAATTCATCATATTCATGTAGTGATATATTTAATTTTTATATATAAATTGTGTATTAATAGAAATCGATGTTTGAAAATCATGTAATCATATATTCAATTTGTATATATCAATCTTGTCATTGAGTATTTAGTATATTTATAAATTTGTGTGGGTTAAAATTGTATAACGAATGTATATTGATGAGTTCTCAATGTTTAGTTATAATTAGATATACTTTTTATTTAATACAAAATTGAAGGATTGTAAATTTTTAATTTAGATAATATATTTTTAATTAAATAGTGAATAAAGATTTAAGAAATTATATAGATATTTTTACGTTTAATTATGTACTATTGAAGAGTTTGGAAATTTTGTTAGATAACCATAAAATAATGATTTTAACAACTTAAATTTATGGAAACATAGTATCTTATCACAACAAGCTCTCTAGACATGTTTCTTTTGATTGGGTAATATGAATTGTACGTCTGTAAAATAGAATATATTAGATATGAGCTATTTTCCAAAATCTACTAAAAGTAATTGGAAAGCACCTATGTCAAATTAAATAGTTTGGCAGTACATTGTTCAACATGTACTCTCTTAAATTACATGGTGAATACTACATTTCAGTAATTATTATTATTATTTTATAAGCTTATTGAAACATATATGAAATATTTGGGATTATTTAAAATGATTTATTATTGTAAAGAAAATCAATGTTGTTATTTAGGTTATTAAATATATGTACATAATTTAAAGTATAAATTAATTTAGATGACAAATCCATGATGAATAATGTTCAAATTTAAAATAAATGTATAGAAATTAAATGTGCAGATTAAGTGTTTTTAGTTTGAAGACTAATAATAGATAAAAAGTTGTTGAATTTGTTTTGGAATGATTTGTAACTTTAAATAAATAATTTTCTCAATCTAAGAGATGTCTTATAATGAAAATTGTCATAAAAGATGCTATTGATCAATCATGATTCCTATAACTTGATACCAACAACCATGACCTTGATTTGATGCATGAAAATTATATCTTACACAAAAAGTGTGTCTAAAGACTTGTTCACCTTCATCATTTAGATATTAATAATTATCAAGCTAGTTCTAAGGGCACTAATTTAATTTAATGTAAAATTGAAGGATTGTAAGACCTTGATTTAATTGGATAATGTGTTTTTAATTAAAATGTATGCAAAGATATAAGAAATTATATAAAACTTTTCATTTGACTATGTACAATTAAAAAGTATTTTTTTTTATAAAAATTGTACAATCACTAATAAAAATAATGATTTTAAAAGAACTTCAATTTATTGAAATGTAGTGTCCTATCACTAGAAGGTCCCTAGACATACTTCTTTAATTTGATTGGGTAATATGTCTTCGCGCGCACACACACACACACATATTTGAAATGGCCCATTTTTTCCAAAATCTAATGGAAGTGATTGGAGAGTACCCACATCAAATTAAATAGATGGGGAGAACACCCAAGCAATATGTTGTCCCTTAATTACAAAGTGAAAACAAAATTTTATTAACAATACATTTTTTATACTAGATATAGTAAAAGCACCTTACAAAATATGAGTGTCTGGAATAATTAGAGAGTCTTAAGTTGTTGTGTCAAGCATATAGCTACATATGAGTATCAAAAATAAAAAATAAAAAATAACTCTTATACATATTAGTCAAACAAATTATTGTAAATTTTTTTGACTCTCATACATCATATTACTAGATCATATGATAGAAAGGATAAGTTGATCTAAAGTACTTGCTCACTGATACAATCAAGGACGGTGGATCCAATTAAGGACAGTCCAACCTTGGAGCCAATCAAGAACACAGCGGAACAACATAACAAGATATGCTCAATATTAGATTTTCCATTAACATGCCCAGTTGTAAGGCCTTCCGAATTAGGGCCAATTACAAACAACAAGTAATTCTGCAAGATCAACAAGATCCAATCCAACACTAGCTAGTCCAGTTCTGAGACAAATCAACAATTGATGGAAACCCTAAGGAAGATCTGAACTTGTGCTTGCAAGCCACCAAGCAATCTCCTTGTCTGAAAATGATATGATCTGCAAGATCACGTAGGATCTTTTCCACAACTTCACTTATCTTATTCTCCTAACACAGCTCTCAGAACTTCCCATCTGATCCTAAAACAACTACCCAAACATCCTATAAATACTAATCATCAGGCACAAGTCGGCTAGATGAAATAATTAACTCTTACAAACAAATATTAAATGCAATACAAGTCGGCTCTCCAAATCCTTACAATATTTTAATTCAACATGTCGGCCTCCAGATTCACATAGGATAATCCAACAAAAGATACCAACATTAAATGCACTAAGTCGGCCAACCAAAACACCAAGAACTCCAGTCGATAAGCTAGAATTACCGAGTGCCAGAGAAACAACCGACCAAGCCAAGCAATACCGAGCAACACATGCATCACTGAACACCAGTTCCACCGAGCACCAAAAGCTTCACCAAGTTCCTTCAACGACCGAGCTTCCTTCAATAACTGAGACCATCAGTTAAAGCTGCAATCGAGTAACACCAGCCAAGTAACACACCACCATGCAGATTCACTGAGGACCCAAGAATCTACCTGCATCACTCACTAAAGGTTTCCTACTCATCCAGTGGAGGAGATACAATTGAAAAATCCTCTTTTTGATCTAGCTCCTTCAATGTTTGAGTTTCTTTCACTATTGAAGTAGATTCATGTGTCATGTTTCTCCTACTTTTCTCTAGATTTGTTGTCTTCTTTTTTGTTGTATTTGTTATGGAATTCCATAAGGTCTCTATGAAATGTAGGATTAGTTTCCATATTTTACGCCCAAGTGTGTCCCTATGTAACCTCTTATCTGTCAACTATCACAAGGTTGTCTTCCAATAGCTTCCTGAACTTCACATTAGGAATATCCATTATGATTGTTACCTACATTGAAACAACAAAATATGTGAGCCATTTATTAGACTTAGTAAGCACCCTTCCAACCCAATTGAATTTCTCATCATTCCTATCCTTCCAAATGAATAAAAGAATCTCAGTAAAAAGTGATAACCAAACCACATTATACATATTCTCTATATTATTCACATAAAAAAAAAAAAATTTCAACCAGTTATTCTAATTACTGATATCCCAATTCATCACATCAATGCAAAAAATAGACCATATTTCTTTAGCCAAAAAACATTAAAAAAAATTCTAATGGTCTCGGGCTTCTTACAAATAGAGAAAATGTCAGTATCAGAAACATGCAACTTGTAAGGAAACCTCTACAAGGAAAACAACCACCTAAAACAAGCCTTTTTAGGCTCAAGAACATTGGACCAAATGATCTTAAAATGCTTATGTCAATCTTGGTTATCTAACTTGATATTCCAACAATTATTAAGATATCAAAAATAAAAACACTATTAGACAAGGATCCATAGACATCCTTAGCCTTAATTTTTTTTAATGATGAACCATCCAATCATTTGAACTCCTTAAACTACTCAACATCCTCCATAGAGATAGTTGGAGGCTTTCAGACCTTGCATGCCTACCTAATAATTGTAAATGTCCACCAACTAGATTAGAGGACTTGATAAGTCTGATTAAGAGTGTTCCAATACTTTAATATTGTATTGTTGAAGATATATTTAATGCATTTAATACCTTCTTTGGCATATTTCTTAGTAGAACACCTTTTGTAGAAATGCCAGATATTTCCCTTTGTACTCAAGGTTCAACTAGATTGACCTAGGACCATAAATCTTGTTATAGTTGAGAGAGAACTAATTATTATTGATCTTTTATTTTACTAGATTCCAATATTTCCATAGGCTATGAAAGAATTTAGACCCTACAAGAGTAACCATGTGTCTATTGGTGAGAATATCACTAATGGAGGGACCTATTGGTGCCCAAAAATGATGGATTCACTTTTGGCCAACTGATAGGTATAATGGTGATGCACCACTTATACCTCTGCAATTTTAGCTTAATCAAGCCAAGGCTGGTAGGCCTAATTTCACTTTGAACTATTAAATTTTCTATGTTGCACAACTGCATACATAAACAAACAAAGTTCCTCCCAAGGTGGTGAATAATCCGTGGAGGAAAATAATAAATCTTCTGATAATTTCTAATATGTAAAGCTTAAACTAAACTAGATAACCACTAAGAATCCTAATTGTAATGCTTTGAAAAAATGATTACATTATCTACAAACTAAAAAGTATGAACCAAATGATAATTTCCAAATAATTATTAGATTAGTGCCTTCTAAAAACTTGGTCTATGGAGTCAAAAAACTTTCAATCCTATGTACAATTAGAGATAATTTTAAAAAACTTTCCTTAATAAGACAAGACTATCATCTCAAGGGCTTCCACTCAAAATATAACTCAAACTGGATTACATAGTTAGTCTTATCAAATTTAACTATGTTCAAGAGACCGACAAAAACAAAGGAAGATTCATAGATCTTTCAGTTGATATTCAAACTGTATATTGATTTTGTGTTATAAAATCCAGGGAATTTAACACAATGAAACACTCTATAAAATAGAATATCCGAAAGACTAATTGAAAACATATAACTTATAGGTTACAAATAAAAAGAAATGACACCTATCTTTATTGATGTTGAAAAACTGGTACATAAGAGTTCATAGTTGTAGTTGTTGAACAATTCTACCCCTATTGTAAATGTATCTGTAAAAAATCTCACATTGGTCCTGGTATCCCATATTTATAAAATTTTAGGGATGCATACACACTTCAAACCAATGCACTTGTTCAAAACTAAAACCTAATCTCTAAATCAACAACTAAAACATAATAAATAATTACAATAAAATATTAACCATCTGAAGGTTAATTAATAAATCAATTTCAATAAAGTTGTCTTGAAATGCTCCTCATGAAATATTCCTTCATGTCATTCAAAAAAAAATTTATAATGTCTCTCTCTTGAAAAATTCCTGCACATGAAATAAATTAATCAAGAACCATAACAAATTAATTAGGGTTTAATGTGACCCAAACTTTATTTATATTTTTAATCCCCTTTAGAAATATTTTACCTTCGTAAAGTATATATTAATTAACAAATACTATTTCAAAGGAATAATAATTACCCAAATATTATTTATCAATATCAGCCATAGGGTAAAAATATCATGTTTCCAAGACATGTAAAGATTATATACCTTTTAAAATATCAATATAATCTCAAAAGACAATGTATTTATGCATTTCAAAGTAATTATATTTCCATCCAAAAAATATAATATTTTTACTCATATCATTCTTTTGAGAAATAATATTTTTCTTTTTTCCAGATTTTCAACTATTAACATAGGGCAAAAGAATAGTAAATCTCACCTCAAATTAAAAAGAACTAAAAAACACTCTTGGAATACAATAGAATATATTTTCACATTTTGAGGTAATTACATTCACTCAAATAGAAATATCTAATCATATTACTTTGCCCTAATGAAGTTGATTCAAAAGCATTTTGAATAATCAATATAAAAATATTCATTTTCTTTTTAACAAATATTACCCCAAAGATCAATAAATATTTATAAAAAGAAAATATTACAATATCTGAAAACATTCAACGTGAAGGACCAATCACAATATTATCCTTTTTAATTACTATAGAGTAAAAGTGTTATAATTATATCGTTTCACTCTAACAATTATTTTCAAAGAATATAATAGAGTAATTGGTTACGAAGGGGGAGGGGGGGGTGGCTAGTTAGGGTGGTTAAGGGTAGATTTGAGAGGTCAAGTGTTCAACTCCCTCTCGCCACCCTTTTGTTCAAAAAGGAATATTTTACTTTAAATCACCCTTTTGCCTATACATTATTATTATTCTTTCATAATTATTTTTTATTTCAAAAAATTTAAATGCGTTTAACACATTGAAATAAAATAATTAATTTTCCTCATATAGTTTAACAAGGAATAAATATAAAAATGAAACAATAATAATCACTTCCCTGGAAAATTTATCCAAATTTGTGCCTTTAATTTTGAGCTCCACCATTGGCTCCAGTTGGAGATGTGCATTCATACCTGGATGCAACAAGAATCCAACTATCTCTCGGAAAGCAGACCATTAAATGCAAAGCATAAAACAATAATGGAAAAATACACAATGAATAATATTTCCCTAATTAAATATGTTCGTGCTCTTCAACATTCTATATCTCCATCACTTAATTGCTAAGAAAATAAATTTGTGGTCGTCATTCACAAATCTGAGCTGTTTTGGAGCTCACCAGCACTCCAAAATAATAATAAAACATTGTAAAAATGCCACCCAAGGTGATATATATGGTATAGTCAATCATTTTAAGATTAAAATCATCATTCTCAGTTCATATTTAACCCCAAAAAAATGGCTCGAATAGTTTGCACAGGAATACAATTCTGGTGGCCATTTCTGGAAATGTCTGGACATTTTTTCGGTTGTCGGCATCTTAAAAACATATGAGATTGGAAGAAAATCACTTCCCGTATATGGGAAAATGTCGCGGGGTCATTTGGAATATGTAGATGATCATTTGCAGCCCAAAAATGATCCCAAAATTATGCTTCAATATTAAAAACGTGGTTCATATTTTTGAACAACATCTATAAAAAATTTGTTTCCTCCAATGCCTTTGCACCTGCATTGTTAATGTTTTACCAATAATACATTCTCGAGAAAATCATTCTACTTCATTGCCAAAAATAACATTTTCATAGTGTATTAAATACTAAATATTAAGATTCAAATGCATATTAATACTAAAAATATATCAAGAAAGAAAAATCAAAATCTGCAATTTTAACATCAATACATAATTTAAGATGCAAGAGAACACTAAAATGACATGAGAATAAAATATACTTCCCTGAATTTTTTTTCATGGCTTTGTGGATGCATTTTCTTTTCCACACAAGTGAAGTTTGTTATCACACCATTAATATAAGTATACAAAACATAATAGAAAAAACTAAACTAATGATATCAAAATTATTAATCAAAATAAATGAAATAATAATAGAATATAGATAGGAAGAAACAACTCCCTAAAATAGATCACAATCTGAGATGGTTGAATTCTAGTGCTTTCCTCTATCATAGATTTTATTCTCATCTCCACATTGTCATGATTTTAATTTTAGGGTTCTCCATCACCCTTTACATAATAAGTTCAAAATTTTACTGCATTCTTTCATTTTTACAATATCTCCTTCCCTGCATAATCCATTTTCTATATATGGAAAATATCTTGCATAAAAAATATTTGGCAAATCATAAAATTTTCCTTGTGAATTATCTTTGTTTTGAACCATAATATCCAAGGTGAATTTAACTAAATTTTCCTCATATTTATCCTTTTTGTCATATTGTACTAACACTGTATATTTATGTTCTTCAAATATTTTACTTTTTATGCACATCATCTTTAGAGATATATTATTTTGAGGAAAAAATATGATATCTTTTTGTTCATATGTTATTTCATTCTATGTCTTTAAATTATTTTTAATCAAATTTATTTCTTCTAAAAAGGGGTTTAGAAACATACCTCCAAGGATACTTACCTGTGATTTCACAGGTGTTTTGCTATAGAAAAGATCATCAAAACACATACCTTTACTAAATGCATCTTTCTGAGATTTACTACCATTATTTATTTCAATATCTTCCTGTGCTTTTTCATATAGTATTTTTGGACACATATCACCTTTCTGAAAATTCTCCTGTGATATATCACACAAGATATTATCTGCGGTATCATAATGCATATCTTCCCTAGGGATGCCTTTATTAAATTTCTTCGCTAAAATTTCCCCTTGCTCATACACTGAATATAATTCCTCCTTATCTTCATGATGTACATATTCTTGTGATATATTATTTTCTTGGGATTTATCATTTATTTCATCAAATATCACCTCTACATTGTTATCCTGATGTTTGTAGAAGAAGTTTGAACCATTCTTTTGAACATACTTTTGATACTCAGCACCCAACAAATCTGAAATTTGTTCTATATTGAGGAAACTTTCTTCAGGGTCATGAATTTCACAAGTCTCATCCTGCTTGTATCCTTCTTCACTATCTTCCTCATTCAGTCTTGCAACATTTGCAACTTCTTCTAACATATTGATCAGAAATTTGACCTGAGAATCATTGTGAATTCCTAATTGTCTCATCTTCTCTGAAAATGAAGGCCTAATATGTGAAGGTATCTCTTTACAGATGTGAAATAACCTCATAAAGACTTGTGTTGCTGTTTCATTTTCATATATTTCCATATTGTGAAACTCATCCAAAGAAGACGAACAAGATTCCTCTTTCATATTACAAGCATAGTTTTCTTCACATTCATAACATAAGTCATCCAAGTATTATCTGCATAATAATACTCATCTGAAAACCATTGTTCAAATTCAGTCCATGATGAGATGCTCTGTGCAGGCAATGAAATATATGTTTCTCTTGCATAATCCTCTAATGACTTGGCAAACAATCTCATGACATCACCTTTTGTATCAATTTTATAATCATCAAGGAATGTGTAAAAAGCATCCAAATGATCAGAAGTTGATTCATTACAATTTCCATAGAATTTAGGAACCTTGTATGCAAATTTTGAAAACCATTCATTTGTACTACATTTAAATTCTATATGATCCAAAGGCATGAAGTCAATAGGGATAAATATACTTCTGATCAATTTCTTAAACATGGTAGTAAACTTTCAATAATGAGATGAAATTTCATCTCCCTTCTGGATCTCCTCCCTCAGTGGAGTCACTAACCAAACTTTTGAATAAATGGAGTCACCACCTTCTTATTAGAAGGAAGAATACAAACTACTCTTGAGTCCTTATTTCTAGCGGAGTCACTTCTTGAAAAAATTAAATAGAGTCACCACCCTTGTCTCCAAGGGAAAAAAATATTAAATAAGTTCTCTTCTCTAACAGAATCTAACCAATGCTTCAACCATAAATTCTGAATGATGTTTTTACAAACAACTCCCTAGTAGAGTCACCAATTTGTTGGTGCCCAAAAATGATGGATTCACTTTTGGCCAACTGACAGGTATAATGGTGATGCACCACTTATACCTCTGCAATTTTGGCTTAATCAAGCCAAGGCTGGTAGGCCTAATTTCACTTTGAACTATCAAATTTTCTATGTCGCACAACTGCATACATAAACAAACAAAGTTCCTCCCAAGGTGGTGAATAATCCCTGGAGGAAAACAACAAATCTCCTGATAATTTCTAATATGTAAAGCTTAAACTAAACTAGATAACCACTAAGAATCCTAATTGTAATGCTTTGAAAAAATGATTAAATTATATACAAACTACAAAGTATGAACCAAATGATAATTTTCAAATAATGATTAGATCGATGCCTTCTAAAAACTTGGGCTATGGAGTCAGAAAACATTCAATCCTACGTATGATCAAAGACAATTTTAAAAAACTTGCCTTAATAAGACAAGACTATCATCTCAAGGGCTTTCACTCAAAATATAACTCAAACCAGATTACACAATTAGTCTTATCGAATTTAACTCTGTTCAAGAGACCGGAAAAAACAAAGGAAGATTCACAGATCTTTTAGTTGACACTCAAACTGTATATTGATTTTGAGTTATAACATTTAGGGAATTTAACACAATGAAACACTCTATAAAATAGAATATCTGAAAGACTAATTGAAAACATATAACTTATAACCACAAATAAAAAGAAATGGCACTTATCTTTATTGATGTTGAAAAACTGGTACATAAGAGTTCATAGTTGCAGTTATTGAACAACTTTACCCCTACTGTAAATGTATCTGTAAATAATCTCACATTGGTCCTGGTATCCCATATTTATAAAATATTAGGGATGGATACACGCTTCAGACCAAAGCATCTGTTCAAAACTAAAACCTAATCCCTAAATTAACAACTGAAATATAATAAATAATTACAATAAAACATTAACCATCTAAAGGTTAATTAATAAATCAATTTCAATAAAGTTGTCTTGAAATGCTCCTCATGAAATATTCCTTCGTGTCATTCTGAAATATTTTTATAATGTCTCTCTCTTGAAAAATTCCCGCACATGAAATAAATTAATCAGGAACCATAATAAATTAATTAGGGCTTAATGTGACCGAAACTTTATTTATATTTTTAATCCCCTTTAGAAATATTTTACCTTCACAAAGTATATATTAATTAATAAATACTATTCAAAGGAATAATTACCCAAATTTTATTTATTAATATCAACCATAGGGTAAAAATATCATGTTTCCAAGACATGTAAAGATTATATACCTTTTAAAATATCAATATAATCTCAAAAGGCAATGTATTTATGCATTTCAAAGCAATTATATTTCCATCGGGAAAATATAATATTTTCACTCATATCATTCTTTTGAGAAATAATATTTTGCCTTTTTTCCATATTTTCAACTATTAACATAGGGCAAAAGAATAGTAAATCTCACCTGAAAGTAAAAAGAACTAAAACACACTCTTGGAATATAATAGAATATATTTTCACATTTTGAGGTAATTACATTCACTCAAATAGAAATATCTAATCATATTAGTTTGCCCTAATGAAGTTGATTCAAAAGAATTTTGAATAATCAATATAAAAATATTCATTTCCTTTTTAACAAATATTACCCCAAAGATGAATAAATATTTATAAAAGGAAAATATTCCAATATCTAAAAACATTCAATGTGAAGGATCAATCACAATATTATCCTTTTTAATTACTATATGGTAAAAGCGTTATAATTATATGGTTTCACTCTAACAATTATTTTCAAGGAATATAATAGAGCAATTGGTTAGGAAGGGGGGGGGATGGGTAGTTAGGGTAGTTAAGGGTAGGCTTGAGAGGTCGAGTGTTCAACTCCCTCTCGCCACCCTTTTGTTCAAAAAGGAATATTTTACTTTAAATCACCTCTTTTGCCTAAACGGTATTATTATTCTTTTATAAATATTTTTTATTTTAAAAAATATAAATGCATTTAACACATTGAAATAAAATAATGAATTTTGCTCATATAGTTTAACAAGGAATACATATAAAAATGAAACAATAATAAACACTTCCTTGGGCTCCACTAGGACCTTCTGAATGCTTAGCACATGTGGAGGAAGCAAGCACAATATTGTTCTTAACCAATCTTAATTGATAAAATGCTTATTTTTCTTTCCTTGTCCATCTATCCAAATGAAGAATCTATTTCATTTTTGAATTTCATTAACTTGATAGCTATAAAAGAGATAAACTAAGGCACAATAGATACTATACAAAGACAAAATTTTCTAACAAACATGAAACCTTCCCCTATGGAAAAGAGTTTATCATTCCAATAGTCTAGCTTCTTCTCAACTTTGGTTTTGATTGAAAGCAACATTTCTTTCAAGTTAAGACTAATGGGAAATGAGTGTTGGATTAATTATGGAATGCTAAGTATTGAGAGGGGAGGGGTGAATCAGTACTCCAAAAACTTTTATCTAACTTTCTTAACCATTCACTAAATTCATAACTTTGCATATAAGAATGTGTAAAACATACAATGTAATATCATGAAACACAACTCATAACACAATGACTTTGGTATCACAAAAATCCTTGTTAGAGGATAAAAACTACAGTGGGGATGACACCCACAAAACTTCACTACTACAATAAAAAGTCTTCTCGATTAGAGCTACAATGTTAGCTATTTCTGATAACTTATCATATTAAGAGTATTAACCCTGTTAAGAGTCTAAAGAACAGTTAAGTCTACCTTGCTAAAGGATTTTACAGCTCTAATCTAAGAGATGTACCTTATTTTAAAGTATTTACAATATAAGACCTGTTAGGATCCACTCGGTTAAGAACTTTTACAATTCTGATTACACACTTAATCAGTAACAAAAAAATTTGTAATACTTGCATCAACTTATTCTTATTAGACTCAATATGATCAATAACAATTTACCTCATATTGTTCTTTACTCACAATATCAATTATGTACTTGGTAGATCCAACTATGTATCACATCCACAATCTTCTTTTTACTACTCTATTACTCGATGGATTCTCTTCTCATCACCTTCAAACTTATCTCTGAATGATCATCACCTACTCTCTACAACTTATCCTTTGCATCATACACTATCATACTCTCTAATTTTCACACTCTTATCCATTTTATACTAAATTCTAGAAGTGGTAGAAACAATCTAGAATCTTCTCCTTAAGCGGTGCTAGCATTGGTTACTTCTCGAATGCATATATCACATTTAATTATCATTGGAGAATCTCACATTTTAATCATACACAATCATTATATTTAAATCTCTAATGTTCTATCAAACAAACTCCTCAAGATTTGTAAATTGTTTTATGCTCAGTGTCTAGATTCAATGTATTTGTAGATTCTCTTTGTGTCAGCCTTTGATGCTAGGTAATACATTTTTCTCTTGTTCGATAACATGTATCTTCTCTTGGTTCAGTAGATGGTGTAGGTCAATATTGCTCAATGCTTGATTTTCCTTGCTCAATGTCTTGACTTCCTTTGTCTATACCGAAACTGTCTTTCTTTTATTTCCTTTTACCGACTTGACTTTCCTTCTTTACCGAATGACTTTGGCAATCTATATAACTTAATCATAAATAATGACAACAAAATAACTATATAGGAGTATCAATCTCCCCCTTTGGCATTAGTTTGGTATATTTGTTAAAAACCTTCAAATTCATCAAAATTTTGTATCCTTAGGTCCTTAGCAAAATTTGACCATGTGTACATTCCTCAGTAAAGTCTATTGCTCCCCCTATGGAAATACTTCTTATATGTATATCTATCTATCTTTTGTACATATAATCCTCTTCATATTACTTAGACAACAATATATGTCTATTCCTTTCTCTACTATCCCCCTTATATTGGCATATATATCCCCCTTTTTTAACAAAAATGCTAAAAATAATTACTTACTATTTATCTGGTGGAGGGATCTTGGCAAAAATAGATTTATACCTTTCCTGTGCATCTTTCATTGATGCCTTGCATGAATCCTTGAGTTTCTATAACACTATAATATATTCACTTATATCAAATGTTAGACTTACCATTCTATCCATAACACTTACATTTGTGGTATTTACTAATTATTTAGCCTTATGTAGATATTTTTGCAATGACTCAATTTGTGGTATCAAAAATGTTTGTAGCTCCATGAGTTCCATTCTAATTTTATTCTCCTCTTTCATCAACTCATGGTGCACTCTCATTAGGTGCTTCAGTCTTTAATAGTATATCTTGAAATTATCAGGCTCAGTTGTTACCTTAGCTAGCTACTCAATCAGCTCCTTCTCAACATTTTCATCTTTAGCTTTTATGTCCTTTGTGAAATTGGAAATCAAACATATTTTTTGAAATAATAAAAGAATATCTTGCAATTCTTTTTCCAACTCGGTTACTAGTACAGAAAGTGTTCCTTGTCAAGTGCTATTGATTGAAGTAATTCTTCAATGACCTTATTCTCCATTTTCTTTATATGCACTTGCATCAAATATTATGTGGTATCAGTACTTGGTTTATTGATTTGGCTTACCAGTTCACTTAGTTGACTGTATATATTACATTTCTCATTTATGTCATCCTTTGGTACAATCTCTTGTAGTATCTCCTTGACATTCTCTAATACATTTTTTTTCTGCTTCTTTGCAAGCAATTTATCTTGTGCAACTTTTCTCTTGAGTAAGTCTCCAAATTTAGATAATTTATTTGGGCTCATGGTGGAGATGTCAACCTTTGGTATAACAATAGGTTGGCTCAAATCAACCTTCTCTTTCTCATGCTTCATCTTCTTTGATTTCTTCTTTTTGGCTTGTGCACTCTCTCGAGTAGATAACTTCACATCAGAAGTTGTGATAGTAGTAGTATCCTCAGTTTTATCATATTTTTCTTCTTTTTGGTTTCCTTCCTTCTTCTCCTCTTGTTTTTTTCTTCCTTCTTCTCTTGTTTTTCTTCTTTCTTCTCCTCTTCTTTATCCTTTTCCTTCTCTTTGACATGTTCTTGTTTCTGGTGGGTATCAGTGGTCTCAGTGTGAGTGACCAACTCTTTAGTGTCCTTTTGTTCTTGCTCCTTTTCAGGTTCAGTAGGGGCTTCCACATTTGTTGGAACATCTTTAGTAAGCTCTAAGATAACTTCTTCAATCTCAAGAAAATTAAGTATTTGTTCAATAACAAGATCTTGATCCATTAAATTTGCTTTTGTTGAATCATCAACATTCAATTATTTTGTCCTTTTGTCCTCAGTGGCCATTACATTTTCATCATCTGCAATACCCTCTATTGGGTCTTTATCTGTTATGTCTTCAATGATGACCTCTTCTTTATCTATAGTCAAATAAATGGGATCTGACTTCCCTTGTGGTTCCTTAATCTTTGTTGGTAGGTCAAGAAAGAATATCTTTCTCCATAAATCATCTGCCTCTTTTTGAACTTCTTCAAGTTTACCGACCATTATCCTTAGTTCTCTTCCCTTGACTAGGAATATCTTAGAATATTCCTATAATGCTTATTTAATTCCTCTTGTGGTTAATTCAGGAATAGTTATAGCTAGGGATCTCTCCCTCATTTGTTCCTTAGATGCCAAGGCATTTTCCATCTTGCATCTATCTTTTGGTATAACTCATCTAATACTCAACTAGCCATCTCAATCGAAGTAGTCCTAAACTTGTATAGTGTGAACACAATTGCTTCTTCAATATTTTATTTTTCCTCATCACTTCTTGTTTCATATTTAATTTGTTTTATTCCTGAATAACCTTAATATTTCTTAAGTAATTTAAGTAACTCATCTAATTTCCTTAGTTTTGGTGACTAGTTTTGCACAACAATGAATTGAGTTACAACTTCAAATTTAGTTTCACTTTCTTCTTGTAATTTCATATTCCTTCTCGATCTACTTGAAATCTTCTTTTCTCTCATGTAGGTTTTAGGCTTTTGTAGTTATACCTCTGATTTCTTTTCTCTCTCGATGTGGAGGAAGACCTTGTTAATGGTCTTGCACTGATTGGGCTAGGGGTCTCCTTTTTCATTCTAATCTTCTTCCCCTTAATAGCTGATGGACCAGCTTCATCTTATTCATCAAAAATACCCAAATTTTCTAATAAACTACTTATCATTATGTTGGTGTTCCTTAAAGCCTTAGGTATCAATATACCTAGTTTTATTTTATTCTTTACTTCTTCATAAGTGCCATACTGATTGGATTTTTTGTCAACTGGTTTCTCTAATAATCCTTCAATTTGTATTGATGTAGCATCAATATCCATGTCATAACCCATAGGTGGTAGCCAGATGGTTCTTGGCTCCACATCCCTCACTTTACAAGTGTCAGTATCAACTTCAAAACATATAGTGTTCTTGTATTTTTTCCACTAGCTGGGGTAGAATTCTAAACTTCTTACACATTTTAGCTTGAAACTTTGAGAAATAATCATTAATAACCATGTCAAAGTTATCTCCTAAACTTTGAATAAACTCATTTATTTGATAAATTATCAATTTGTCCACATTCCACACTACATCACCAATTGATGGAAAGAAGTTCTGAAAGTAGAAAAATATGTATACCAATAGTGATCCGAACTTCAAAGATTTTGTTTTTGCCTTCTTGATTATATTCATGTTATCATCAAATTGTTTCAACAAGGTCTCACAAAGATCTATCTTCATGTCTTTCTTCACAATCTTGTAAGCTATATCAACAGCTCCACAAGGTACATTGTCCACCCGGGATGATTGGAAGATTCGATAAGATATTATATTGCACGCGAATCTTAACTCAGGATCATCAATAGTAGAAAACTTCAAATCTCTTCTATCCCATTTAGCTTGAGTAAGCTCACAAAGTTTGTTCTTATCTATTTTCTTATGACCTCTCAGTCTATCACCGATTGGATAACCTATTACAATATGTAGTACATATTTTGTAATTTTAACATGTGCATCGAGCCACATGAACTAATCATGTACCTGTATCCAAATAATCATCATCCATTCCTACTTGAATACAGTAAGAATATGCATGGCATGAACCAAACCCTTAGTCTCCAAATGTGTATGTTCATCCTTCAACTTCATGTTTACACATAGATTCTGATATGATGTGTTGATCTCTACTTGGAAAATGTCCTCTATCTTGCAATGTATTAAGGCACAAACATCTTCAATCAGAATAAATCTTGGTGGGATCAAAGATAGGGCTCTAGACTTATCAGTTTTAGTTTCTACAGCTGGTGGTAACTTATACTTTGGATTGACAGGGTCAATCTTCTCCACAACAACAAGATTTTGTACTTTTGGTGCCATTGTTTCACAGATTAATCTCTTGACTAGTAGGGTTTTGATTCAATGATGACTCGGTTTTGTTAACAGGACCCAAGAAAACACCAGTACTTACTTGAATATGCTTGATAGTGATATGATCTTCTCAATTGATCACTCAACTATTCTTGGTAGTCTTGTATCTACAAAGTACTTCAAATGCTCATGAAAGTGTAAGGTGAAAAGGAAATAACAAAGGGTCTATTTATAGTTTTTCCTCATTTAGGGTTTCCAATGACTATAATATTATCATTAAATGCTCTTTACCAACTCCCTTTTCACTGATTACCAAATACACCTTCCTTTCACCAAATGGAACAAAATAACATATATTATTAACTAATCAAAAATATGAAATGCCAACTTCACAACATATATCCAAATGCATCTTAATATGCTAATATGGATCTTTTCAAAAATGTTAGGAACTAATTTAAGATAGAAGTTTTGGTTATCAACTCCTACACATACCTTTGACCAATTAGGTGAAGATAGGTGCACCCGATCCAGAGGATGTGGTGCCATTAGTTGTTACAAGTTCAATTCTATCATCTCAAGACTTTCTTCTTCATGTTCTATTCATCTAATCTCTTATCTCATAAATATTAAATTGAGCATTTTCACTCGGTTGTTCCTCAGTTGGGGCTTTGCCTCGGTACCTGTAGTCTTTGACTAGGTGACCGACCTTGTGACAATGAAAACAAGCCATTCCAAAAATTTTCCATGATCTTCTATTGTTCCTTCCATGCATCAAAATGCAATTTGTAGCAATGTGACCAAATTTTCCACATGTTGTACATGTAATTCTTGTATTGTAGTCACATGGTATAGTTGATCATTGTCAGTTGTTTGCAATATTATGTCGGTTAGGTACCCATTTCACATTATTTCTTTGTAACCTGCATTCTTTAGATTTATGACTATATCTATTGCAATTGTTACAGTAGCCATCGAATCTTGGCTTCCTTGAATTGTTAGCAATCCTTGATCTACACTTAAGTGCCTTGCGACCATACTTATTGCAATTGTAACAATAACCATTAAACTTAGGAATGCTCAGTGGATTACCTCTTTTGCTCATACATACATTAGTTGTATGACCTGGTTTTCTACAATGATAGAAAATAGGCTTCTTTGTCTTAGGTGAGATAGTAGCATTATCTCAATTGGCTACTTGATTTGAGGACTCCCCCTTTTTGGTAGTATTGTTTGGATTAAATCTAAGTCTAGTAGTATCTCTCGTTTGTCTCTGACCTCTTAGTTGTTCATCCAATATCCTCAGTGTTTTTTCATTCCTTTTCAAGACTTCATTTGCATCCTTTTCAAATTTCAATTCATTTTTCAAATGTTCATTTTCAAATTTCAGTCCAGCAATCTCTTCAACTTTTATTGCAATCTCCTTATTAGCACCGACTAGTTGATCTGTCAAGTTGTAGTGAATTTGTGTCAACCTTACTATCTCCCCATCTTTCTCATTCAGCCTTGCATTCATTTTTCTTCTCTCATCTTCAACCATTCTCTTATCATCTTCAGCTTTTCCTTTTTGTTCTAGGACTTCACACATCCTTACCGATTGAGCTTCTTGTTCTCTTTTTAGTGTTTTTACACAATTAGTTAAGTTTTTGTTCTTCTCAATCAATTCTGATATTGCAGCTTCAAATTCATTAGACATACTTCCCTCTAATAGTTCTTCAAGTTCTTCAACCTGATCTTGTGTATCTTTCAATTGATTTGATAGCTCCTTTCTACTAGACTTGGATTTAATCCAAACAATACTACCAAGAAGGGAGAGTCCTCAAATAAAGTAGCCAATTGAGATAATGCTACTATCCCACCTAAGACAAAGAAGCCTATTTTCAGTTGATTTGATAGCTCCTTTCTCTTGTTAGATTAAAACTTCAATTTTTATGAGTCTTCGATTTGGCCTTATATGTGTATTCAGTTGGGGGATTTCAGGCAAGGTTTGGAAACCTATGTTTCTCATTCTATTGAAAAGATTGTCTACTTTGTTATTGGAAATGATTGTTGAAAAATATGGTTTTATTTGGATTGTGGATTACTATTTAATTTTTCATTATTTTCAGTTTGAATTGGTTATTGAATTTCTTTTGCAAAAAACCCAGAATTTATTTGAATAACAACAGGGAAAAACTTGAAATTAATTCAATTAGATTTTTTTTGTATTTGTTGTTGAAACCCTAGGAATTAAATCAAATTAAAATAGATATATAATATTTGCACATGAGCATAATCTTTTTATAGAATTAAAAGAAAGTAGTAAAGAATATACATATGGAGGAAACGATATTAAATCATGAATTAGAAAACCAATAGAAAAATAAATGTATATGTATTTGGACTTTTGATATTATATATATATATATATATATATATATATATATATATATATATATATATATATAATTATTAATTTTTGGATTTTAAAAAATATTATTGTTATTTATTAAGTTTTAGATTTAAAAAATAAAAAATAAAAAATAAAAATATTATTATTATTTATTTGAAAAAATAAATTAATAAATATTAATTGATCTTTTTTACATGTGGGTCTTAATATTAGTGTTTTCATTTATATTTATATTTAGAAAATTAATAATACTATTTTATTATTAAATGCATGGTGTCTTGATATGCATGGAGATTTTATTTAAATACTTATTTATAAAGTATATATGCATGAGATTTTATATGAATGTTTTCTTAATAAGTCAAACTAGACTTTAATAAACAAAATTGATTGTGCTTAAACAATTGAGACTTGTGTTATGGTTTGACTACTTGGTATATTATATTACCTTGTTTGATGTTGTTTATTTGAGAAAATTATGTTGCCTTTAAGAGTGGTATACATAGGCTTGGGGGGTTTATCTTCTATGTGACGTGCATTTTCAGTATTTTTGTAATGTTGACTTGGTCATGATTATTTTTACCCAACCTAATTTTTTAAGATCATTATTTTGTAAACTCTTTGAGGGGGTGTGTTTGATCATGTTATGGTTTGAGGACCAACTTGTAATTGTGGGATTATGGTTTGAGGACTAGTGTGAGTTCCAATTATCTTTTATTAAACTAAAATTGATTATCATGTTTTATATAATTTGTGAGATCTATTTATGACTTGTGATCCCAGGGGAGGTTAAATAGGTGCATCTTAGGGGAGTGGCTTACCATAGGGGTCCAGGATCCAAAGTGGTCAGTACCAGGGTAACCTATCATAAGTTGTGTAATAAGTGATAACTTAATAAATTTGTTAGAAAAATATTAATAAGATAATTGTATGCCTCGCCCATGCCTTGAGTGTTTGTATAAGCTAAGGATGAGAATGGGATGATACCTAGATAGTAGGTATGATTAGAAGTTATCATCTTTGTGAGAGGGTATTCTGGTTCCACATGGGTCATGTTGAGGGTTTGTGGTCCAAAGTGACCATTCTAGGGTAACTCAACCTGATAAACGCTTGAGGGTTCAGGGTCTAGAGAGACCATTCCAAGGTAATTGAAGTAGTTGTCCATGTGATGACACTCCCATAGTATGTAGCCTAAGTCTCCTCTACAGTTTCTACATTTTCCTCTGGTGGTGTGTCCTTGGTATTTTAGTATTTGGTGGTTGGTATTTGTTGATATTTTGGTATTTGGTGTTTTGGTACTTGTTGGTATTTTCATATTTACTATGTTTTCTTTATCATTAGTTGGTAGAACCTTTTGAGATAGAAAGCCTTCAGGATCCATTGCTTAGTTGTTTTGTTGTGTTAGATTTTGTGAATGTTATCCGAGTGGAGTCTATTGTTATCTCCCCATCACAATGGGAGTGGACCTTTGGTTCCATGAGGTTGGGTGGTAGTGATTCTTTTACCATTTGAGATTATGACATTCTTGTACAAGTGCTAGATTATCCTTGTTGGTGTCACCTTCTTATTCTTCTTTGGAGACTTATTCATATCTATATTTTGATGTTTATATTTGTACCTTGTATTTTTTTCTTCAGATGTGATTCTTTTGGGATATTGTACTATACTTTATACTTGGTTATTGTTACATAACCTATGACTTATACAATGGATGTTGATTTATTGTGTATACCTTATGGTATAGGTTGTATCTATATTTCATTTATATGAGTTTGTACTTGTTATTCATTTGTATATGAGATATTTTTAATTATACTTAACCTAAAATAATTATTCAAGTATATATAATTTTACACCATGGAACCCTTAAGAGTCGTTAACTGTATTATGTACTTATGTCACTAGTACATTTGACCTTAAATTTTGACTAAACAATTCGACCATCAAATAGAAATGTTTAGGTTGGTCGCATTATAGAAGGAAAACTTTTGTTTTTTTTTAATACATGCCCATATTGGTCAAAATTTTGACTAACATTGTGTTAGTCGAAAGTTCGACCAACACGGGCATAACTTAAAGTTAAAAAAAAAGGGTTTGAAACTTAATTTCAGTGCGCACGAAGGAAGAAGCTAGAACAAGAGGTAGAAGTGAAGGAGGTATGTGCTGAATGCGTATGTGTTGAATGTGTATGTGCTGAAGGTCAAAAGGAGGTAGAAGCTAGAATAGGGTAGTGAAGGAGGTATGTACTGAATGTGTATGTTTCCAATTTCTATCATTGAGAATTATAATTTTGAACAGTTTGCATGCATTGTCCATGACTTCACATCGCACATGTATCCTTATTGGCATTTTATAAAACATTACAGTTTAATTTATGTGCCACTTAGTTCCAAAACCCTAATCTTTGCATCGACTGGAAGCCATGTCCAAAGGGGTGCCCAATCACTGAGCCCCGAATCAAGCCACAGTTCTACCAATCACTGATCAATAACCTACACATAGAATAAATTCAAACAGTCTAGGTTTACTGCAAATGATTCCTAAAGAGCAGGGTAACCTCACATGTCATACATTACTTGTAATTCAACTGCTCAATCCATTCCTTAACAATTAATCAATAGGTGTTAGAGAGTGAGAGATTTTAATCCATTCATCCATAGGTGCCCTTGTCAAACTACTCTTAACATGAAGAGATCAAGAAATGGTGAGGCAGAAGAAGATGGGCATAGGAAGAGGTCCAAGCAAGGCTTAATGCCCAATAAATCTCAACCATCGTCTTGGAGAGAGAATAAATTACACATCTCCAATCTAGATTACAATGTTAGTAAAAAATCTCAACCATCTTGGAGAGGGAATAAATTACACATGTGGGAGGTACAACAAACTGATCAATCTACTTACCCTAGTTGCAAAGCGAAATCCTCTTCATCATTTCCTAATTATTTTTTACAAATATCATTTTCTTAATTAATTTTTAATTTATATTTCAATCTCCACATTAAGCTTATAAATCATTAGTTTGAAGATCTTGAACAAAATAAAATGATACATATTTCTAATCATTTTTAAAATTAATGGATACACATACCTTATAACTATTGAAATTTATAATTTGAAATCAAACATCAATACACCAATAGAAAACTGATTACTTTGTAAAGATTTCAAGTTAAGATAAACAAGAAAGAAAAGGTATAGTGAGAAAATAGGTGTTATTATATTTAAACATAGACATTTATTACTTAGTGAAGAATACTCAAAATAGAGATCAATGGTGAAGACAAAAGGCATTCTTACATTTAGTTAAGGGTAATACTTAAAGAATGATATAGATCAATAGTGAAGATTAAAAGTCACCCTTACATTTAATGAAGAGTACTTATTATATAGAAGAATGAAAGAAATTAGAAGCTACACTCCTCCTTACTGAAGAGTATTTATGGAATATAATGAAGATTAAAAACCATCCCCACCCTTAGTGAAGAGTATTTATAGATCAATCACAAAGAGCCTAAAAAAGTACTTAAAGAATTATATAAATTGATTATAGAAATCAAGATCCCCTCATCCTCTTCCTCTTCCTCCATTCTCAAGAAAATTCCCTTGAGCATAAGATTTCCTATTAACAATATGAGATTTATCCTCTTGCAAAAACAACTTCCACCGTACCCTACATTATCTAATTTATTCACCAATTTCTAAAGATAGTGGCTCTGCAAGTTGTGATTCTCTAGTTGGGAAAGTCATCACACTATTCCCCTAAGCACTATGGTTTTTCCTTCTCATCCACAAGAAACTCTAACATCATTCTAAACTCTTCTATACTCTGCCCATATCCATTCCAATCCATTTATACTTTTCTCATTGACCTTTCCATCATCCATCATTACCAAACTTCTCATTTTTTAGTATTGTCCTTTGCATAATGCTGCCTTGGATGAATGTCCTTTAGTGGACTGTCACCTTATCCTCCATACTGTTAGTGAGTCATGCTACTGAGCCTCTAAAATATTTCATGTACTTCTTGCAAAAACTTGACTTGTTGTCTACTCTCCTTTGATCTTCCATCAAGAACTACTGCATGCTCATTGTTGTTTGGCATGACTGTCATGGGATGATTGTCCTCATTGTGATTTTTCTTGTGGCTATACTTGGATTGTTGGTTGTCTTCAGCTGTCTTCAAAATTTTACCTTCACGGTTAACTAAAAATCCTTTGAGATCAACATTCTTTTGACACCAACTTTTTTAACATTGACTATTATACCTATTAGTTCATCATTCCCTTGGCCTAGTTTGCTTTGTTCAACTCCAACAACATTTGTGATTGTCACATGACCATTTAGATTGTCTTCCATTTCAGCCTTTTAAATTCTTCATAGGACTAACTGTTCTATGGTTTTCCTTTTCTGTTTCTATATGGCGACCATTATCAACATGCCATCCAACATTTTCAAAGGCCGTTCTTGTCTTGCTTGTAAGCTTTTATAGACTGTTTCTACACAACCTTAATGTTTGGACTTACAATTGTCCACTATTTTCTTAGGCAAGACTGTCACTTCAACATGAAGGCTGTCATAATTTTGTTTTAGCACTGTCCACTAATATTTATGGGACTTGAATTTCCATCTATTGGACTGTCATTTTTGTTCACCATCCTTTTATAGACTGAATTTCTCAAAAATAATGACAAATGCCAAGGCAAAAAGGCAGTAAAATATTGTGCTTTTGCACATTATGGATTGTCTCTCCTCACAAGACCCTGCAAAAGATTTTTATAATAATCTTGATTTCAATGCGCAAAGTAATGCAAAGAGAACAAATTATTAATCAACAAATATAGTCTATGACAACAAAGATGTATTGTCTTGCATATATTGAACCATCAAGACCTTGCATTCACCCAAGGTGAATATTTTTATAGATACCAAAGGGATTTTTTTTCATAGAATAAAGTTACAACACCATTAAGACATAATTATTTTGGGTGAACTAGATCATGGACATATATTGATTCTAGAACCTTAACTTCTTGGGTCTTCATTTAATGAAATAAAAAAATTGGAGCCAAGAAGGGGGGAGGTGAGACTACAAAATCTTTAGTAAAATTGGTTTACATTTTAGGGTGAATAGATGTTTGCTTTGACATAAACACGAACAAAGCTAGGTATAAAAAAAATATCCTTGAATAAATTTCACATGATATTATATAGATATTGATTGTATTTATCCCCTTAAGGTAGAGAGGATCCACATAATGTGGATAGAAACCTTTATAATATTACTCTCACTTGAGTTAAAAGGGAATGTAGCCTATGTCAATATATATAACTTATCTAAAAAATTTACATACCCCACCCAATGTATTTTTAATATGCTTGATGAGGGCCCATTTATGTCCTTTTTTAGTATATACTTTTATGTTGTCCTGGATCTGTTTTATTATTCTAAGATTATGGACTATGTGGTTTAATACCCTTTTGACAAGTCATGATGTTGAACTATCTTTCTATATCTAGTGTCCTTTTTGAAAAAAAAACTATGAATACTAATGAATGAAATATAAGTATATTCTCATGAATAAATTATGGTTAGTGTTGCATTTCAAATATTGATGAATGTGTTAGATCTATGTGGGTACTAACCTCATTGATGTAGCTATTTGAATAATTCTAATTATGTGGTGATCGAGTAAATTCATCATTGAGATATGACAAGTATTTTGAAGAAGTCAAGAGACATCAAAGGAGGAAGGAGTCAACACTATTATGAGCAATAGTCTAATTGTTGCATCCATAGAACATTCCTTTGATCAATAGAAGGACATTTATCTCTGTAATTTCTTACCATGTGTGATAACATGGTGAATAAAGGAGAGGATATAATGTGAAGCTATGTTGGAATAGAGTCCTACCTTGTTCCACTTCTCTTGTTCCTAGTTTTATAGTCCTACCTTGTTCCACTTCTCTTGCTCCTAGTTTTATGTTTTCAATAAAACCCCTCTTCCTAGTGACAAATTGAGGAGTTAAAGTAGCTAGGTGGTTATAATTTTTGTTTTATATAAGTTCTCCAAAATTTCCTTAGAAACTATTGGTTGAGTTATTAATATACTCTGCACTTTATTTTCTGAATAAAGATCAAGTTCTGTTATTGTGTGTTATTAGCATGAGTGGATGAAGATATCTTAGATGTTTAATATCTCAAATTATAGTTGATTGTTAGGGAGACTCATCCAATGCGGGTCACTTGGTGAGGATTACTTTGATTTTAATTTTGTAGATGATCTTTAAAGATACTTTTTAATTTTTTTGGTAATTTAGTAGTTGATTGTCCCTGCAGTTGCAAAAATACAATTGTATGAGTGTTCTTGTAGCCAAAGAAGAATAGAGAAGTTGTTTTAATTAGTTGATAAGTTACTATTTCAATATAAGATTTAGTTTAGCTCATTCATAGTAGATAATGGTTAGGTCATGTATTGTATTTCCTTTACGATATTTAGTTCAATATTCCAATTATCAACATGCCATTCAATGTTTTCAAAGGTCGTTCTTGTCTTGCTTGTAATCTTTTATAGATTGTTTCTACACAACCTTAATGTTTGGACTTACAATTGTCTACTATTTTCTTAGGCGAGACTGTCACTTCAACATGAAGGCTTTCATAATTTTGTTTTAGCACTGTCCACTGATATTTATGGGACTTGAATTTCCATCTATTAGACTGTCATTTTTGTTCACCATCCTTTTATAGACTGAATTTCTCAAAAATAATGACAAATGCCAAGGCAAAAAGGCAGAAAAATATTGTGCTTTTAAACTTCATGGATTGTCTCTCCTCACAAGACCCTACAAAACATTTTTATAATAATCTTGATTTCAATGCACAAAGTAATGCCAAGAGAACAAATTATTAATCAACAAATATAGTCTATGACAACAAAGATGTATTGTCTTGCATATATTGAAATCTTTTTATAGGTCACAACAACAACTTTAGAAGCTGGACCAAAAAGTTTATGCCCTCTGCATGTGGACTATCAAAACATACCGTGTTTCTAGCTTTTCACAGTCTTCTTGAAGGCACAAGACTAGAAATCCCTACCATTATGAATCAATAAGCTTAATTTTTTCAACACCTATCATGGTCAAATGTTATTTCTCCTGACTATTCACCTCAGCAGGGTACCACAATCATGTTTTCTTAAGTATTTATGTCTTTTGATAAGACCCTCAAATTCAACCTGTCACACTAGCTATTGACTGTCAAAGCACCTGCCTTCATTGCATGAATATCATTCTCTTCATGAGTGTATCATTGAGTGACTTGATTTTTAGTTCTTAGTTCATGATTGATCTCTCTTATAACCCCTATTGAGCCATAGTGTCCTTTGCATCCAATCTTTACTTCAAGCTATCATGAAACTAATTTCATGGCTTTCTATCCTAGCTCAGCATTATTTCTTCATATTCTCTTCTTCTTGGCTGCCTTTCCTTTTTGGGCTCCTTCATGCATTGTCTCTTGTCTATGTAAAGCATTTGTTAAGCAAAGTGTTCTTCATAGCATCTTTTGAGACAATCAATCTCACTACTTTTCCATTGCAAACCATGATTGTTTTGAGACAATCAATCTTTGTAGCAATATGACTACTCGGTAATAGTGATTGCATACTCCGAGAATCAATAAATTCATCTATCCATGATAGTGAATGGACCTCTTCTAAATATTTTTGTGTTGAAAGTGTTTCTACCAAACATAGAAACCTAGGTGAACGTAGAGATAATGCTTGAAAATCAAAGAGGATTGTAGGAAAACATGAAAGACATGATGAAATTAGGAACCCTGCCAAATATTGACGGATAACCCTATTTAAAGATAGCTACCCCTGCTGATATAACAAAGACTTTAAACTAAACCTACTACTATTAATCCAACTCAACCAAGTTTTGGAAGGAAACAACATGAAGGATGAAGAAATAATGGAAGGAAATTGATCAATGAAATGCCTACATAAAAACTTGATTCTTTTTAATTATAATTCTAATCTAACTCTTGGTTAGATGGAAGTAAGAGATGCTTAGTTTCAATCCTATCCACTATGAAAATTTAAACTATAATTAGTTTGTGAAAAAATTATAATACAAGTGTTTCTATCCAAGCATAGGCACACTACACATCATGGAAAGCAATTGTGTAATGATGCATGTCATGAAAGTCATAGCCTAGTTATTGAACTCACAAAGTACAAGAAAATTTCACCTCAATGGTTAGGCAAGTTAGTCCCAGTCTCTACGGTATACTTGTCATCAGTACTGAGTGATGGAGAAAAATACTTATTACTTATTACTTATTGCATCTAGCTGAAGCTCACATGGGCAAAGCATCAAGACTTCAACTATCCCGGTATTTCTCCTACTCAAGCACACTTAACCATGGAGCTTCTGCCAATGTTAAGTCCAATTAGCTTGCTACCCTATTTACAAAACCTTCAACAAGTGTCATGCCTTATGAACCATTCATTATAAATCCATTTTAGCTCATCAATTGATAAGTAGGAGGTTTCTTCTACTTATAAAAATGATTCTTAATCATCTTCTTCTTCTTCCTATTTCACTAGTGTATCTCACCGCCTCACCATAGTGAAGCAAAGATCATCACACTGTTCATTGTTGTTGGTCATCAGGTCATGAATTTTTAACCAGTCCAACACTTGAGACCTTAAATGTATTGGATGCTATATTCATATACACAATGAAGGTTGAATTTAGTTGATATAATCCTTTCTGTAGATAGATTACTAATATTGGAAGTACTATGGACTTGTAGAGGCAATTTAACAATTTAGGAAACTAAGAAATGAGTTGTCATTATGGTAAGCCACAAGAATGGTCTTGGGAGTATTATTGGAGGTGCTTAACTTTGGAAAGTTACCATGTTAATGTCATTAAAAAAATACAAAAAATTAAGGCCTACGAGATTTTATGATAGTGTTCTATTTGAAATAGGGTGCTCAAGTTAACAATGAAATAAAAAAATCCATGCTTGTATTCATATGATTAGGAGAGGTTTCTTTGTGTTTTCATTACTTAAGAGCAGCCTATATATGGAGGTAAGGAGTCCTACAATGTTATTCAGTTTCCCTAGTTATTTACCTGATTTTATTTATTTAAATCTACTTTTTACAATGGTTTTTCTATCTATACACCCTCTATTGCTATTGTAATGGAAAATCATCAGAACCGTCCATTTCTAAACTTTGATTTGGTATGATAAATGTCCCTTTGCGTTGAGAAAATTATAGTTGAGAAAACGGTTGTTCAATAACAATTTGTATTTGTAGGTTGCAAATAAATCATCCTTCTTCCACCAACGAGTCATTCTATTCAAGAAAGACCATGTCTGATGATATCAACGCATAAAAAAATAGGGAGACAATTGCTAGACTATGGTCTAACTTAAAAAGAAAAGGTGATGGAAAATGTTATTGTCCTTGCAAAATTTGTAAGGGCTTAAAGACTCGAAGATATCTAATTAAAACAACTGAGGAACATTGTAGGCAACATGGTCACATTGAAGGGGGAAATGAATTTCATCCTTTGGTATGTATTTTAATAATTTATAAAATACATAAGACATGATTTGATGATGACATCATGGTCATGGTTAATATAAGGTCATCATTTTCATATAGGTCAACCTCCCTGAGTTTCATGTTATGGACCATGACAATCTGGAGAATGTGGATTTCCAAATGAGGGAACATGGAGGTGTGAATATAGAAGTAGAAGGTAATGATACCATGGAAGAAGACCAGGATGATGAAGAAGATCACGATGATCAAGATAATCACGATGATCAAGATGATGATGATGATGATGATGATGTTGACATAGACCTTGATGTACCTATACTTGAGAAGGCACATGAGCCCCTATATGAAGGCTTCGAAACAACTCTTCTTGCCGTTGTATTGTTTTTGGTGAGCTTGAATGTTATGAATGGTTTATCCAATGTAGCAATGACATGTATGTTAAGGTATGTCATCTTTTTTCATTATTTTAGTCATAATTCCCTTACAATTAACATTGGGTGAATCGTGTAGCAATTAATATTCTTTAAATTAACAAATTATATTTTTGGTCATAGGTTGATAGGTGAGTGTTTGTTACCACCATCAAACATTCTACCTTGCTCGTACAAAGAATTATCTACCATTATGAAAGATATTGGAATGGAGTATCAAACAATACATGCATGTCCGAATGATCATATTATATATCATAAACAACATGAATTTGCAACAAAATGCCCTATTTGTCATATTAGTAGATATCAATCAGATCAAATAACAAAAAAGGTGCCTCGCAAGGTTCTTTGACATATTTCCATTATTTCACGTCTGCAACGATTATTCAGGTGCAAAAGCTTGGCACAATTAATGGATTACCATGCACACAATAGAAGTCAAGATGACATTAAGCGAATGTCTGCAGATGGTTCGACATTTAAGGAAATAGAGGGAAAATGGCCACACTTTAAAGAAGAACCTCATAATCTCAAGCTTTCATTGGCAGCAGACGGTGTCAATCCGTTTGGAGAGATGAGATCTACTTACTCGATGTGGCCTATTTTTGTTATCAACAATAACATTCCTCCTTAGTTGTCCATAAAGAGGGAGCACATAATGTTGGCACTGATTGTTCTAGGTATTTTTTGATTTAATGGTCATCTAAATTAATTTATTATTAATAATCCATCAAAATAGTCATAATAATTATGTAATGTTTTTGTTCATTCAATGAGGTAAGTACCAAGTTAAAGATATCAATGTATATATTGAGCCCCTTATCGACGAGTTGATGGTGTTATGGAATGGGGTCACTATGTATGACATCTCTAGACCAATAGGACAAAGACAATTTCAATTCCATGCAATGCTTGTATGGACAATATATGATGCCCCTGGGCTAACACATTTTTGTGGTATGTTCTCTTCTTAACACCTCTTTTTTGGTATGTTATAGTGATAACACAAAGTTAACACATTTAATCCAATCATACATGATCTTGTAGGTCTTTAGACAAAGGGAAAATTTGCATGTCCAGTTTGTGGTCCAAAGGAGAAATCTCATCATTCAAAAAGTTTAAGAAAGAAGGTGTTCGATGAGAATAGACACTTTCTCCATATAAATCATAAGTACCGAATTACCAGAAAATATCTTTTCAATGGGAAAGAAGAGACTACATCAAAGCCACAGAGAATGACACCTCACCTATGGAAGTCAGCATATAATAAAATAAATCATCAAGGTAATGTCATTCCATCTAATGGTTTTTGTTTCAAATTTATATTTTGATATTGTTTTTTGTTTATTGATGATGTAATTAATGCTTGTGAAGGTCGTCAAGGCATCAATGACCAACTTCCAAAAGGACTAAAAAGTTATCCTACATAATTTACTAGGTTGTCGTACTATGAGCAACTCCCAATCATGCATTTGTTTGATCCTATGCATATTGGAAAGAATGTAACAGAGACATTATGGAAAATCTTGGATGGAAGGCGTGACGAAGACCAAATTGTCAAAATTTGTAGTGACATTAAAGAATCCAACCATGCAATGAAAAATGTCATTCAATCAAATAACAATGGAGACTAGATTGATACAAGTGCCCTTAGTTGGTTATTGTCAAAGCAGCAGAGCAATGCTATAAAAGAAGTCATAAAAAAAATACGATTTCCCACAGGATTTGTTGCAAACATAAACAATCTCATATCAAAGAAAAGTGAATTTGGGCCAGGGATGAAAACACATGATTGACATACATTTATTAAGGTAATTCATGTTATTTTGTATTCACTATATATTTGTATACTGCATGTAGTTTTCATTGCATTTTTTTATAAAATATTGACAAGATCATTTTACAAATATTGCAATACGTTCTACCTCTATCTCTCCCACACCACTTCACCAACAGTGTCAAACAAGTTATATATGATCTTAGAAAATACATGAGGTGGTTGTTATCTAAAGAAATCAATAAAGAAGATATAAAATATTGGAAGAGAAAAATTCTTCTTCTTATGTGTGAAATGCAAAAGTGTCTACCTTCAACTTTTTTCAATGCACAAGAACACTACCTCATACATCAAGTTGAGGAGATTGAATTGTGTGGACCTATACCAACTAGGTCAATGTGGATGGTTAAGAGACACTTGAAATTTTTGAAAGGCTTGGTTCGACATAGAGCACATCTTGAGGGTTCTATGGTGGAGGGATATATGGTATACCAGACCATGGTGTACATTAGTGAATATCTTCTTAAGTTTGCAGCAAAGATCCATGTAGATCGTATTTGGGATCCCAACTTCATTAACAAATTCAAAGGGGAGTACTTGATGGGCAAAGGTAGATTGAGGAAAGTGAGAGGTAAATCTAAGATGTTATTGTAGTTAATTAATTCTTATAAATCTTTAATATAAGTTATTTATAATTGGTGTATTTTTTTTGATACAGTTGGTCGAGAGTGGGATGTAATACATTTGTATATTGCGAACAATCTTGATTGGTTGATGGTATGGATTGAACGATGTCAACAAAATAGTTTCTCATTAACATGAGAAGGTGTTGCTTCATTGGTTAGAGAAGCTCATCATAATGGAGATTCCAATGTTACGCCAATGGTAATTGATCTAGCACATGGTTTAAGAGGTGGAGAGGTACGTACAAATTTATTAATGATCATGACTTGTATGTTTCATATCAACTCACGATGAAAATAATTTACACACACTTGAAAAATTACAGGTCAAGCACCACAAAGCTATGTACTATAATGGCCATAAATTTTGCATAAAAAAGTTGGATGACACAAAGAAAACTTGTGATTCTGGGATAACTACAGTTTTCAAGGTCACCAATATATCATCTAGAAATGAAATACATCCTCAACAATCTCAAAATCAATACTATGGCATCTTGGATGATATAATTGAGTGCGACTTTAACTCCTTCAAAGTAGTTCTATTCATCATCAAATGGTACAGGCTATGACTGAATCAAAATGATCTAGATAGAACTATTATTCAACATGATAATAGATTTACAATGATTAATACAAGGTCATTTAAGCTAGTTGGAGATGAGCCCTATGTTCTTCCAAGCCAATGTGAGAAAGTATTTTACTTAGAGGTTCCACATAAATAGGGTTGGTCATTTGTTGTTAGACATGATCCAAGAGTAAGGTCGATAAAGTATAATGTTATGGAAGAAGAAGATATTGAAGATGATGAAGAAGTAGATGATGAAGATCAAGATGATGATGATGATGATGATGATGATGATGATGATGGTGATGGTGATCATAGAAATGATGATGATGGTGATGGTGATGATGGCGATGATGATGATGATGATGGCGATGATGGCAATGATGATGATGATCAATGACATAATTGAAATGATCAATGAAATGATTGACATGATTTATTGCTTTCAATTTTAATGATTACATATTTATTGTGTTCAATTCTAATGATTACAACATATGTGATTTATAATTACCAATATTTTTCTTACAATGCTCAATTAATTACTACTGATACATGTATATATTGTGTTTGATTATCACCCTTTTTGCAAACAGGCAATTGACTATAGACATCGTCACCCCTTCTGTTGATGCTATTGCATTCCATATATAAGGTAAATTTGTTCATGTTTACGATGTTGCATATTGTTCATGTTGTCTTCTAAGTTATTTGTAGCATACATATCATGTAATTTTTAGCTAGCTTAAGATAAATGATTAACATATGCAGGAAATTTAACCCCTTTGGCGTGGATCGTGCACAATGACATGGATCAATAGGTATAAGTTAATAAATAGACATAATTTTCTTATATTCTTCTTATTTATCACTGAGCACGTATGTTATAAATAGACATATTATATAATCATATAATGTATATATAGACAAAGAAGAACCGTATAGAAATATAATTATATAATCACTTTCAACTTAGTACATTTTATATCTCTCATGTATAGACAAAGAAGAACCATACGTATGGGTCACAACTTGATTATTCTATATATATATTATTTAAATATTATCAAAATTCTATTTGAAGCGGGGATGTGACAATATCTCATTTGATAGATTGCAGGACCCACCAAATAGGTACTTGTCAAATCTATCTACATAAAATGAGGGAAATGAGGGAATGCTAGATGAAAGTTCTACATGTAGTACAGCTAAAATAGGGAGATCAACTAGAGGTCAAAAGATTAGAAAAAAAATTGATAAACGCATGCAATTTTTCCTTGCTAATGGGGGGTCATGTTCTTATGATGATGAGACCAAAGGCGACATCAAGGTGCCCTTTCGGTATACACACATTGAGAAAGAATGGGTACCCAATGAGCTACCTCCAATTAACACTGATTTTTGTGTTAATGAGAGGATATATCGCATTGCTCCATCCTCATTACATGGTTTAGGCCTATTTTCCATAGATGGGATAAAGGTATGTTACAACAAAGTTGTTGAATTTTTCAAGTATGTCAGTCCGTGTTACAATTACAATGATTGGATATGGATTGTTCAATATAAAAAAATTATGCGTAGGTATGCACCATCAGATAATTATATACAATGGAAAGAAAATGATCAAAATAAAAAATTTGCAATATACATTGATGGGAGACCAAAAGCAATAGGTAATATTGCAGGTTTTATAAATAGTATGTGACCTTCCTCAACTAATAAGCAACCCAATTGCATATTTGAGGCGCATGAGGGGAATCAAGTTTTTGTATGTGCGATAAAATCAATAAGTGCAGGGGAAGAACTACTAATAGATTACCATTTAAATCACATAGATACAAACAAAGTTACTATCATGAGGCTGGTAAGTACTATATACCATTTTATTAATTATTATTTTTTACTAAGTCTATTACTTTCAGTTCGCTGAAGTTTTTATATTTAATCTTTGTCACGGGATGATATGGATCCCACACATGATAGAGGCCACGAGGATGATCCTCCCACCCATTCTTCAACAAGGGTAAACCTTATTGAAATTGTACAAATTAGATAGTTGAAAAATGTTATATTATTACGTTATTTTATTTACGGTTTTGGAGTTTTTTTGATAGTTTTACTGATATTCATGTCACAATTTGATGTTCAGGATAGGGGAAAAGCACCTGTAGTAAGTACAGAGGCAATAACTACCCCTTCTGATGATGATATCATAGAAATGCCTAATGTAACAATTATGTTGAGGAAAAAAATAAAAAAAATTAATTTAGAAATAATGAGAATTTTGGATAAAGTAAATATTCCAACCGAGGAGATGATGAAGCTCAACTATTTGAATTGAGAGCGCAAGCACATCATTATGAAGTAAGCAGTAATGAATCTTTAGTTATAACAAAAGTTTAATAAAGGTTTATATTTTATACTCTTTTATGTTGTGAAGTAAAATATGTAATATGTGTTCTTGTTACAAGAATTTTTGGCAACTGATCCAGAACCTAGTCAAGGACAACATGGTGAGGCTAGTACTAGTAGAGCTCCAGCCGCCTCAGGTAAAATAATCCTTTAGTTGACAAGTTACACGGAGTTTTTTCTTTGGAACATTCAAAAACTTCTTAAGTTAACTCTTACTTTTATTATTTCAGAATGTCTTTACTAACAATGTATTGTTCAGGTCATCAAGTGCAGGAGACTCCTCCTAGGAGGTCAACGGACATCCATTCAAGATTGCTAAGTGCAATGTCGGTAACAAGGGGCATGCAAACATCGACGCCTTCACGGTCTATGCCAGCTGGTAAATCCTTGTTTTGCTATATTTGGTTTTGTGTTAATTATGATTTGATAATTTGTATTTTAATCTTGGATGCATCACATAGTGGATTATTTTTTTAAGGTAGGAGATACACTGGCGGCACCATCTGGTATGCCAGATATAGATCAGAGTACATGTATTGGTGATAATTCACCATCATTTCTTGGATCTACCTGTGTTTCTAGCACGAGAGTTATGGAGATGTCATTTTTTATTGACAATAATGAATCGATGCCTTTAAAATGTCCTAAGCTTCCAAGTACTTTAAATAATTATTTTTTATATTGTAATAAGCATTTACCTATTCATAAAAAGTTTTGGATTGATTATCCCATGACATTTTTTGTAGGAAATGATTCATTTTATAAGAAGCTTTATGACCTCGCACTGCATATATTCAGGCCCACCATACGTACAAGGTGGAACATCATAAGTGAACTAACTTTATCCCACTATTTTTTTTTCATATCATTAATTGGTATAGTATTTTTCCTTTCATTCAAGTCTTTTCTTTTACTAGCTCTATCTAACAATTTTGTGTTTTTTCTTAAAAGGTGGAACGTGCAAGAAAAAAAATTAAAAGATCAGCTCATTAAAGATTTAGAGCATGAGTTTGGTAATAATATTTTTGATGAGAAGAAAATTTTAGAAAGAGCTTGCAAACATCTTAAGACTGTGAGGGACTCATATAGAAAGAGTCTCGTCCAGAACCCAAAGTACGAGCGTCCTCCCTTTATTCTAGTGAGGGATTGGAATGAGTTCATTTTGGATGCAAAGGAGAAAGGGGATACTCAAAGAGGAATTACACTAGCAAATGAGAGAAGGTATGAAATAGTATTAACTACTAGTACAATGTAATAATGCACTAATTAGTGATCTTTATATCTATATCATCTAACATATTTCAAACTTTTCATAGGTTGCAAGACACATCAAAGGCAACAAAGGCCGGGCTGCAAAAGATTGGGTAGCACAGACTTGGCTCTGGTGGATATTCAAAAATTAAAGCACAAATTGTAAGTAGCAATAAATGAATTGTAGAGAAAAATTATTTATAAAATGCAAATAATTTTTTTTAATCAAAAAATGTAGGGCTCTGATTTTAATTTAGAGGCCATGGAAGAACACAAAAAAATTGCCTTCAAGGAAGGCTATCAAGCCATGGCTAAACGCCTACGGCAAGCTTCCATTGGCCCAACCGAAGAGTCTCCTGCATCATGTGCACAGGTAAATATGCTAAAAAATATATTAGAAATTGAATACTTGAGCAACAATCTATTTGATAATAATGTGCATGACATTGTAATGTAACCTCTTAATCATGACACAGATCATACGCCGCATCATGAAGCCCCTGATGTGCATCGTACTATCCATGAAAGTGCTCATTTTCTATTTAAAACTAATTATGTAATTATTAATACAATTTAACATCTTAAATTGAACTTGGTGTAACCTTTTTGTTTATATTTTAGAGGATACAGAATCATGTCATGTTGAAAAAGTGTCGGAGGATGTTCAGACTGATCACCATGTAGATCATGTGGCACATTCAGGTAAAGAAAATCTATGTTTTGTTCTTTTAAATTAATTTTTTGATTTATAGTTCTTTTACTTAAATAAATACTTGTAATTCACTAATATAAAATGGTGTGAATTTAACTCATGGAGTAGTTGTTATTGCAGCGGACCCCCCTTTGGCACAGCGACCTCATGTTCTTGAACAGATGAGGAGGAGACATGCATTGGAATTAGAATCAGTAAAGGAGGGGAATGATGAGGGCAATGATCTTCCTCTTAAAAATTACATGATTAAAAAAAATAGTAAGAAACCCAAAAAGAAATGATTGTAATTAATATTTTTTGCTAATGAAAGAACGTTGTCTTAATGGATGTAATTTTGTACTAGTAATGTTGATGAATGATGTGTTAATGTATTCTTCATGAATGTTGTGTGTTAATGAATTATTCATGAATGTTGTGTGTTAATGAATTTTATGTGTTAATGAATGTTATCATGTGATTATAATGATTGAATGTTATATTTCAAAAATGGATGAATGAATGAATAAATTGAATGTTATTAAATGTTAATGGGGAATTTAGAGTGATGTTAGGGGGAGGGGGGGCTGGGGGAGGGGCCAAATGAGCTTCCACCTTCACGTGGTTGGCCTTGTTTAGTAGAGAATATTAAACTATTCTCGAAACTAAGTGAAGCTCAAACTTTAAAGATAAGCTTAGAGTTAATAGTGACAACCAATTAGCAAGTCAAAATGAAGTTCTTCGTTACAGGTACCTTTTTAGTTTCTAAAGCACTATATCATGTTTTAATATTGTGTAGTTTTTTTCTTAATTCAAAGTATTCTTTTACTATAAGAACATAATTTATAACCATTTTAGTAACTATTCTAACATCGCTTTATGACAAATCCTATTTTGGCAAAGATGGCGATAAGTGGTGCTGTCTATTCCTTGGGAGATTGGATTGCATAGGTTTGTATCTCAAAATCATTTGCATGTGGCAGAAATGCATACTTACAACCATTTCATTCTACATTTAAAAACATTGATGACACTCTAGACACAAAATAATGCTCATGATGTTGACTTGACAGTGCTATGAAGGCAAACCAATTTTTGAATTTGATCAAACCTGGATGTTCTAATCTGGTCTACTTGGATTTAGTCTTTATGGTTCTTTGTCTCATTATTACTATCATCCTAGAGAGGTAACACCTTTGCCTTCTTTCTTAGTCTCTTACAGTTCATACTTGTTTAATTTGAATAATTCTTTAGTTCCTTGCAAAAAGGGTATGACAAACAAATATGGTTATACATGCTCTATTTCCTTTACTTGAACTTGATGTTATGATTTATCATTTGACATTTTAATATTTTGATGTTGAACTTGAAGCATATGATGATATGATGGTATGATCATGATGCTATGATTACAAGTTTATGGTGTTTTTGTTGTTTATATGATATTATGTGACATTCTAATCTAGATTCATGCATATAGCCTATATCTATTCATAATGTTTCTCCAAATCATCCCTTTATTGCTACATCTTTGCTATCAATTTTTCTACCATCTTCTATTGAGATTATGGAGATAAGTAAGATCAAGATTCATGAACTTCTAGAGCTTACTTTCTCCATGTGGACCTTGTGTGAGTAGACATGCAAAATTTGAAGAAGGATTTAGATGAGCAACTCCAATACCACTAGGATTTGATAGACAATAACGAGGTGCTCTGATGCTATTGACCTGAGGCCAAGTTGTGCTTGAAGGACAACACACTCAAATGAATTCACATTTGTTATAAACAAAAATGAATATCATCTCCCTAAAATCCCCTTTATTTCCCTTTGCATGGATGAGCTTTGATACTTGATGCAGGAGCATCCTGGGTGTAAGAGCAATCTTGCATCACCCAAAAATATTTATGTTTTTGTATTCAATAAGGGTTATCTTGTGCAGAGTTGCTATTTATGGAAACTGGCTATTTCTAGTAAGTTGGTCTTACGATCTCAGAATGTTCTAATTTTACATGTGGAGGTTCATCTCAGTCATATCAGCGTGCCAGCAAAGTTTCATGGCTAGATCAGGTCTAGTTTTGAAGATATTGAAGATTTTCGGTATTGGCAGTAGGGTACAGAAACTTTGAACTCAGTTTTGAAGGCTTTAAAGGCCCCGAATGAGGTCAAAAAATTGGGTGACGGGTGCTTTGCGCTGGTCAAGCCTATAGAGCACTTCGTGGTGTTTAAAATAATTCTAAGTTTGGTCAGCCCTAAGGGCTAAATTTCTAGAACCTTCTCGGGCGGTGGGAATTACCTATATAAAGAAGGTCATAGTGTTGTCTAGGGCAGTTCCAGGTAGTAGATCTGGGTATTGATTCGAGGCTTTGTCCTACAGAATATTGTAAGGGAATGCCCATGTGGCTTACATATTGTAATACTGAAAGTTTGTAATTCCACATTTGTGGAGATAATAAGAAGCCAATTTTCTGTTCTTGCATATTACTGTTGTTGTTTCTCTATTTCTGTTATGTGTTTGTGGTATTAAGGGGAGCACCCTTCATCAAGTGGTATCAGAGTAGGAGTTCTTGAGTGTGTAAACAAATCACTGACTGTGAGGTAGTTTGCACCATGACTGTGGTTAGGGTTTCAGCGCTCATCACGAAGAGAACGTGGTGGAAGAGCTGGTGCTGTGACACCTGAGGTTAGAGAGCTACAGAGACAAGTGCGAGCATTGCAAGAAGAGATTCATAGAGGAATGAATCTTAATGTCAGAGATGAAAGTGAAGATGAAGCCGAAGAAGAATATCAAGAAGGAGAAGCTGAAATTGTGAACCAGGAGGAAGAAAGATTTTTTCGGGCGATTTCCAAGATTGGGAAAAGACCTAAGATTGAGGTTCCTACATTTTCTAGAAATCTTAACCCAGAGGAATTGATCGACTGGATCAATGAATGTGAGGAATATTTTGAGTATGAAGATGTTGAGGATCCTGATAGGGTCAAATTTGTGAAGGCCAGACTGAAAGGTCATGCGAAGATCTGGTGGCAAGAAATTCAATTGCAGCGAAATAGAAGAGGGAAAGATAAAATCACAAGATGGGATCAGATGGTGGATAAATTGAAGTGACAGTTCATTCCTGTTGATTATGAGCTTGACCTACTAAAGAAAATGCAAAGTTTGAAGTAAGCAGGAAGATCTTTTCAGGAGTATACAGAGGATTTCTATCGACTCCTCATCAGAACAGGCCATGCAGAAGCTGATAAGGAGAAAGTTGCCCGATATCTTAATGGGTTAAGGCCAAGCATTCAGGAGGAGTTGAATCTAGTTTGAATGAACAGTATTGAGGAGGCATACTAGTTTTCCCTAAAAGTAGAGGAAAAGCTGAACAAGAAGTTTGAGAGTAGACAAAATGGAAGAGGTCGTGGTGGAAGATCTGGTGGATGGTCATATGGTGGCTGAAATGAAGATCCAAAAAAGAAGGATGAGGCCAGTAGCAGCCAAAATTAGAGAGGAAACAATTCCAATCATTTCCAAGATCAGAATAATAGAGATCAGAGGGGAAGAGGAAGAGGACAAGGTTCAGGAAGAGGAGGCTTCCGTGGAACATGTTTTCACTGTGGAGAAGAAGGTCATAGGGCATTTGAATGTCCTCAGCGCCAAGGCAGAACAGACAGGAGAAATGAAGGCCAGGCCAGAGTTGCACATGTAGATGAAGATGCTAGATGATCAAATTCTGAAGATGCTAAAAGAGGAGAAATGCTAATTAACAGAAGAATCTTGCTGAGTGGTGAGAATGAACCTGAACAAAGGAGGAGCCTGTTCCATACTAGATGCAAGTGTGAGGGTAAATGTTGTGATGTGATTATCGATAGTGGAAGCACTAAAAATTTAGTGTCAGAAGAGATGGTGACAAAGTTGAAGCTCAAGAGACAGAAACACCCACATCCATATCGGATTGCCTGGGTGCAGGATGACCATAAGGTCATGGTCAGTGAACAGTGCCTGGTAAAATTCAAGATTGGCGGGTACCAAGATGAGGTACTATGTGATATCATCTCTATGGATGCATGTCATATGTTGTTGGGTAGACCGTGGCAGTTTGACAAATGTGTTGTACACGATGGTCATGCAAATACCTATTCCTTGACAAAGGATGGAGTGCGACATAAGCTAAAGCCATTGAAGGAGACTGAAGAAAAGGTATGTGGTAATGCAAGAATAACATTTGTTGATGGAAGAAAATTCCTAGATGGTATGAGGCATGAGCATGTGTGTTTTGCTTTAATTCCAAAAGTTGGTAAAGAAGAAGTAGAGGATGTACCTGTAGAGGTTGCAGACTTGTTGAATGAGTTTCAGGATATTGTATCTGATAATGTACCTGATGGATTACCACCGGTAAGGAAGATCAGTCATTAGATGGATTTGATTCCAGGGGCCAGTTTGCCAAACAAGGCAGCACACAGAATGACACTAGCAGAAAGTGAAGAGTTGAACAGACAAGTACATGAGTTATTGCAGAAGGGGTTGATTCAAGAGAGTTTGAGTCCCTGTGCTGTACCAGTGGTATTAGCACCAAAGAAGAATGGAGAGTGGAGGATGTGTATTGATTCCAAAGCAATAAACAAGATCACAATCAAGTATAGGTTTTCATTGCCACGAATGGATGATATTATGGATTGTTTGAGTGGGGCTGTGTATTTCTCAAAAATAGATCTGAAGAGTGGATATCACCAGATTCAGATCAGAGAAGGAGATGAATGGAAGACTGCCTTCAAGACAAAGGAAGGACTGTATGAGTGGTTAGTCATGCCTTTTGGGCTAACCAATGCACCGAGCACTTTCATGCGGCTCATGAACGAGGTTCTGAAAGAATTTCTGGGTAAGTTTGTCATTGTTTACCTAGATGATATTTTGATTTTTAGCAAGACATTGGAGGAACATATGATGCATATTTGTATAGTGTTTGAGAAGTTGAGAGATGAGAAATTGTTGATTAATTTGAAGAAGTGCAGTTTTGTGAAGAAAGAGTTAGTGTATTTGGGATTTGTAGTTTGAGCAGAAGGTCTAAAAATGGACCCAGAGAAGGTACAGGCTATCCTTGAATGGCCTACTCCAAGGAGTGCTACTGAGGTAAGATCTTTTCATGGTTTGGCTAGCTTTTACAGAAAGTTTATCAAAAATTTTAGCAGTATTTGTGGTCCCTTGACTAAAACAATGAGAGGGGATAGAAAAGAGTTTAAGTGGACTAATGGGGCAGAAAAGAGTTTTCAATTGTTGAAACAAAAAGTTACAGAACAACCTATTTTAGCACTTCCAGATTTTAATAAGGTGTTTCAAGTAGATTGTGATGCTAGTGGTACTGTAATAGGAGCTGTTATGAGCCAAGAAGGTAAACCTATTGCTTATTTCAGTGAGAAGTTAAATGATGCTAAGAGGAAGTATTCTATTTATGATCAAGAATTTTATGCTATAGTTCAGGCATTAAAGAAGTGGAGACATTATCTGCTTCCTAAAGAGTTTGTTTTGTATACTGATTATCAAGCTTTGCAATATTTGAATAGTCAAGGAAAGTTGAATCAGAGGCATTTGAAATGGGTTGAGTTTTTGCAGAGTTATACATTTGTTTTGAAACACAGAAGTGGAAAGTCTAATAGGGTTGCAGATGCTCTTAGCAGAAGGCAACTATTGCTGACAGAGATGCAGATTGAGGTGGTTGGGTTCAAGGAACTCAAGAATTTATATCCAGAGGATCCTGATTTTGGTGAAGCTTGGAAAGCTTGTACAGAACCTGTTACTCTAGACAGGATGAAATGGCTAGATTTTATCATCCAAGATGATATGCTATTCAGAGGGAGTCAGTTGTGCATTCCACAAAGTTCTATGAGGGAGAATCTCATCAAGGAGAAGCATAGTGGAGGATTGGCTAGACATTTTGGTCGTGACAAAACCCTTGCTTTGGTTGGTGAGAATTATTATTGGCCACAATTGCAGCAAGATGTGAAGAAGTTTGTACAAAGTTACAGAGTATGTCAGATGGTGAAAGGAGTGAAGAAAAATAGAGGGTTGTATCAGCCATTACCTGTACCAGAGAAGCCTTAGGAGGATATCAGTATGGACTTTGTTCTTGGTTTACCGAGAACTCAGCGGGGACATGATTCAATTTTTTTAGTAGTTGACAGATTTTTGAAGATGACACATTTCATTCTCTACAAGAAGACTAATGATGATGTTCATGTAGCAGAATTATTTTTTAGAGAAGTTGTGAGACTACATGGTTTGCCAAAGACCATAGTTTCAGATTGAGATACTAAGTTTGTTGGATATTTCTGGTGGACATTGTGTAAGAAGTTGAAGACAGATTTGAAGTTCAGTTCATCACATCATCCACAGACTGATGGACAGACAAAGGTGGTGAATAGAAGTTTGGGAAATCTACTGAGATGTTTGGTTGGAGATAAGCCAACAGGATGGGATTTGATTTTACCACAAGTAGAATTTACATACAATAATTCTGTCAATAGAAGCACTGGTAAATCACCATTCTAGATTGTATATGGAAGTAGTCCAAGAAATGCATCTAAATTGAGAAAGATAGATAAAGGAGAAATAAGTAGTGCTGAAGCTGAGGATTTTGCAGAACACTTGAAGAACATCCATGAGGAGGTGAGGAAGCATATTACCAAGATGAATGTGCAGTATAAGACTAAGGCAGATGAGAAAAGGAGGCATAAGGAATTTCAAGTTGGGGATGAAGTCATGGTTCATTTGCGGAAGGAGCGATTTCTGGTTGGTACATATAACAAGCTGAAAATGAAGAAGTTTGGACCATGTAAGATATTGAAGAAGCATGATTTAGGAAATGCATATGAGGTAGAATTGTCTATTGAGCTAAATATTTCACCAGTGTTTAACATTTCAGATTTGACAGAGTATCATGAAGGAGGTGTTGAAGATGAGGTTGCAGCAGCACAGTGGAGTATTCCAACAACTAGTTCAGATATCAAGGAGATTGAAGACATACTAGACAGTCGTGTTGGCAGAAGCACAAGGAACAGGACATATGAAGAGTATTTGGTCAAATGGAAAGGATGACCTGTTGAAGATTCATCATGGCTAATAAAGGAGGAGGTTAACCATCTTGGTTTTCCTCTGCACACCTGAGTCGTGACAAGGTCACTTCTCAAATTACCCCAGGTGTCTGATGCAGGAGCATCCTGGGTGTAAGAGCAATCTTGCATCACCCAAAAATATTTATGTTTTTGTATTCAATAAGGGCTATCTTGTGCAGAGTTGCTATTTATGGAAACTGGCTATTTCTAGTAAGTTGGTCTTACGATCTCGGAATGTTCTAATTTTACATGTGGAGGTTCATCTCAGTCATATCAGCCTGCCAACAAAGTTTCATGGCTAGATCAGGTCTAGTTTTGAAGATATTGAAGATTTTTGGTATTGGCAGCAGGGTACAGAAACTTTAAACTCAATTTTGAAGGCTTTAGAGGCCCCAGATGAGGTCAAAAAATTGGGTGACGGGTGCTTTGCGCTAGTCAAGCCTGTAGAGCACTTCGTGGTGTTTAAAATAATTCTAAGTTTGGTCGGCCCTAAGGGCTAAATTTCTAGAACCTTCTCGGGCGATGGGAATTGCCTATATAAAGAAGGTCGTAGTGTTGTCTAGGGCAGTTCCAGGTAGTAGATCTGGGTATTGATTCGAGGCTTTGTCCTACAGAATATTGTAAGGGAATGCCCATGTGGCTTACATATTGTAATTCTGAAAGTTTGTAATTCCACATTTGTGGAGATAATAAGAAGCCAATTTTCTGTTCTTACATATTATTGTTGTTGTTTCTCTATTTCTATTATGTGTTTGTGGTATTAAGGGGAGCACCCTTCATCAATACTACAAAAAAGAGTAGCAAAAGTGAAGTAGAGACAAAAAGAGACAACTTGGTTCAATCCTTCATTATATCTTTTGAATAGGCAATGTAAACAAGGGAATAAAAAGTATATGTACGAGTCTTCTGATTTTGTAGATTGTGATGTGAATACAAGCAGAAACAAATAATCTCTTAGATGTTATGTAACACATGTATTCCTGATAATATCCAACAACCTTTATATATGAATTAATGTAGTACATTTATGGTTTTATTTCTGTGATAATATTTTTTCTCAAAAAATTTGCCTCCTTGAATTATATTGACCTCAAGTTCATTGTTTTAGTGATTTTCATTTTATCTATTCAAGCCATATACACTTTTGGAAGCATCTTGCTTAGATTTGAGTCAAGATAGATAATTTTTGTTCACCTATTGAAGTGACTAGGGTTACTCTAATTATTTGATTTGAAGCTACAGGTAGCGTCTTACTGTTGTAAAAAGTATGCTGGTGAGTTGTGTACTATTTTGAGTAACTAATCAACTAAAATATTCAATGTTTCTTTACTCTTCTAAAGACATTTATTTATCATCTTGCATAAATTATCTTATTTATTATTTGGATTTGATTATTTCATCGCTTTTTTAACATATTTTAATAGCTATCATCAATTAAATATTATTAGGCTTCCATGTATAGTAGTCAATTAAAGGATTCAATATGCATGATTTGAAATAGTTTTTTTATTATTATCTGTCCCGCAAAACTTTTTATGTTTTTGGTCTGTAGGCAAGGCCAAACTTACAAATGGAGTTCTTCCATTTGATGAGCTTCCTTCTTTCTCATTGTATAGGCAAGTGGAAGACTGCAACTAATCAGGTATTTTTGCAGGGAACATAGTTTGTAATTTTGATCATAGTCATGGTTTTTAATCTTCTTGAGTTATACTTGATGTTTTGATTCTGTTTATTGGATCTTTCTCTAGTATTTCCATGCTATTTATTTTCAAAATTACTGATAGCTTTGGTTGATATGCACCACATTTGGAGTTTTTGCACAAATCTTGTAAGTTTATTAAGATATATTAGACAAATAGGCTTTCCACAAAGTTGGTCATGAGAAGTATAATTTTGCTTCCTTTCTTGCATGTTAAAGCATCTATGCTCAAGTGCTTGTTTGACACAACTAGTTTCCTTAAATTCATTGTGTTCATTTTCCATTACAGCTTGTTGCTTCATCCTTCAAGGTCAATCTATGTGCACAAATACATAATCTCTAGAAAATAACTCTATAGAGCATGTGTGGTTAAATTCAGGGTTGTACCTTGGGATCATTCTACAATATGATTTTATCAAATCAATTTTCAATAGGAGTGCTAGATTGGTTTGCAAATTACATCAACAAATTGTGGTCATCTTGACTATAGTTATTGTCGGATATGCAAAAAATGTGATTGTTGACAAAAAGCCTTGGAAATTTTTAAGTGATTGCACTATGTAGGTGAAAAGCCAACTGTCTTTGTTGATAGAAGAAATTTTTAAGTGATTGCACTATATAGGGTCAATACATGGTGTGGTTACAAACCTAAACATTGACTATGTCTACAATGACTATTCTGGCACTAACAAACACCAGTCAATTCTTTGGTGATGTCAATGACATAAAACAATGATTTGATTATATAGACAGGTGAGTATAGTGTAAAGAAACATTTTGATGTAGAGGTGGTGTGTGGTATCCATCTTCATCATATCAAATAGAAAATCCATTCCACTTTGCAATCAAATCCCCAACCTTTGTTCTAACTTCATGAAACACCTCCATATATCCTATCTACCATGTTTCATCAACCCATCAAGTCTGGATCACTCATCTTCTATCCAACACACACAATCAGTCCTTAAAGCTAGTAGCCCTCACCAATCATTAATTTGAATTTTACTCCAACTTTCCCCAAACAACTAAGGAAAATAATACATGATTCTGATACCCTTTTGGGATCTTTAAATCCTCTGAAATTTTTAGCCTATGCTCCTTTGGACCATACCCAAGATCCAATACCCCTAACCTATCCTCACTAGGCCTAATTCTCCACTTTTACAAAGCAACCCCTAACTCCACTTGCTCCCATGACTCAAAATACTAAAACAGTCTTTCTATAGGTTGAGAAATAATTTATTCCAAACTTACAAGGTTCTACCCTTCACCCAACTCATTTGCCACCAAACCCTTGGTTCTAGGGTCACTAATCTAGGGCCTGTTCAACAAGACCTCTAAACTCACTCCCAAATTTAAAAAATAGCACAAAAACTTCATAAATGATCCCCCCATACACATTCCATCACCAAATCTCCACTTCCATGGATCAAATCACTTTCATAATGACTGGTGTCTCAATTCGAGCTTAGTCTCCATCAGCAAACAACCAAATTTTATGGTTCTTCCAACAAATCTACACTCCCCTACATACAATGGATATAACATAAGTTTAACAATACCTTTGCATCCTCTCCCACCAATCACAGTGATTACAGAGGGTGGGAGAGGTTCACCATCCTTAAAGCCTCAGAACAAGAATTATTTGACTGTGCCCAACCAGTCACTGTTCTTGAATGCACCAGTCTATTATTCTTGCCTAAGACATGATGAAATTAACAAGAAATTAAATAAAATGGTAAATAACAACTAATACAATGCCCTATGGCATTTTTATGCCAAGAAATCACTTCAAACTATCAAGACAATTCACTGTTTCAGACTATACCCGTGGAATAGTGAATAGATATTGCAGAGAACAGTTCATTTTTTATTAATTTGATATTCTTTACATTGCTTGTCAATAATCCACCATCTCTCCATGCCTCCTACACATGCCTACACCTACCAAATAGGCTTCCAAAAGTAGTTTATCCTCTTGCATAACCGTAACAGTTAGTTATCTAACCGTTGTTGGGTAGTTACAAACTAATACAAACTAAAATGTTGTTGTCTAGTTGACACTAAAGTGTCAACTTCAACAACTTATAACCATTAAGTGTTTATCTATATTCCTTAGCCTTCTTAAAGGCCTATAAACCTATCAAATCTCCTAAAACTTCCTAAATCTCCTATAAGCCTTATCAGGCCTTAATTGCCAACATGGAACATTACAACTTTGGGCACTCTTTGGTGCTTTCACAACCTTTTAAATTGTCCTTAGAGACCCTATTACATTGGTCAAAGACCTTATAGGCTTTTAGATCCCTTTGATAGACTAGGATCAACAAAACAACCTTTAATGAACCCCTTTAGGTACATGTTGACCTTTCAATGCCATTTGCCTTTGTTACATGCCTTTATAGTTTAGGCTTATCACATTTAAAACATCGATTACAAAAATGGACCATAGGTCCAATTACATTCAAAATTTGATCTTCCTAGATCATTAAACCTTCATGAGTCTAAATGACTCTCCTTGCATGCTTTTGCCAAGTTGCCCTGCACCACGTTCCTAAATCATAGCCAAGAAAATACCACTTCACAAACAATTAGAACAACTTTTGTTACCAAACTGTACCCATAGGGACATTGAATCACCAGTTTGCAAGAAATTTTCAATTCTTATTCAAAATCACTTGTCTTTTTCATTCTTTCTGGATACAATGACCTTGGATCATATCACATTTCCTTCCATCATGGCTCCCCTATCCAAAAGACACTAACTCCCCAAATAACCTAAGAGTAACCACCCAACTAACTCCTAACTGTTAGCAATAGTCAAAAACTGACTGTTCACTAACATAACATATGAAAATGTTGTCAAGTTGACAAAAAAGTTGTCAACTCAACATTTCTATACTAATCTAAAGACTCTTAAAAGGTTTAAAGACAACCTTTAATAACTTCTTACCTCTACTAACTCCTAACTAACCCTCCTTAAGCCCATTTTGGCTTATATTGCCCTCATAGGCAATTTACAAGTTTTTGCACTTTTAGTGCTTTTAACATCATTTAGAGGCTCTATTGGCCTTATTACATCATTATAGGCCCTTATAGGTCATTTCCAACTATCACTAACCTAGGATCAACATATCATCTATTCCTAGTTTTGTAAGCATAGCTATTGATTTCGTATTCTCTAGTTTCGGTCCCTATACCTTGTCCATACAGGATGCATGCATCTCATGTTGGTGTCAAGAATCCACATTATAGTCCTTGAATAGTACAATTATTTAATAAAATGAACAAATAAAGCCCACCAGTTGATCTTAATCAAATTCTCTTTCATTTCTAGTAGACTAAATATTTTTTTTAATCTCTTAATAGCATAATGTTACTTATATTTTATGTATTTTTCTGTCACATTAAGCTTATATCCACTTTAATTAATTGATCTCTCTAGCTCACTAGAGTGCTAGTAAAGTGATGTGGAATCAGGCCAATTCATCCCTTGAGATTTCATCAATCTTGAGCTTGACAAGTTTCCTTCTCCATAAACTCAAAGACAGGTTATCTGACAAAAAAACCTCTTATGGACAATATAATACATTTAAACATCAACCTAAGGACATAGGCATGTCATGGTTTAGCACTATATGTGCATGCTTTTACTTAGGTTGTCATCTATTGTGTTAAAAAGAAAATTGCAATGAAAACCATACACTTAACGAAATAAAACTATGAACAATAATGATTAATGCAAAACAATGAATTGAGTAGTTCTCAAACAATTAATAATAAGTAATAACATATGAAAATTAAAAGATTATATATACCTAAACTAAACTAAAAACATGCCAAAACTAAACTTACTAAAGAATTGTCTAAGCTGCAAGAGCATCACATAGTCCAATAGTAATGTTTAGCAAAAGCCAAGTTACTGACTATAAAATTTAATTATCTATGCTAACATGAAAAAAAAGAGTAGGGACATGTATCTCAAGTGGGCCTACTTGAGAAATAATCTAATTGTGCTAAATAGAATAAAATAGCTAAATCAAAGCTTCATAGATTCATATATGCATACTAATTATAGACAAGCAATATATTCAACTAAAAGTAGGAATATATTGAAAATGGTGTCACATTTTTTTTTAAACAAAAGTTAGTATTGGTCACTTTTTTGACCTTTACACAGTACTAAATTCAACCAGAATGCTATGCATTCGATGGTCCCTTCAACGCACTTGGGTGGATAATTCGACGATAAAATGGTCTTAATTTCAACCTTTACACCAGTTGAATCGACAACAATGCTATGCATTCGACGTCTTATTCTTCCAGTTCCAAGGGATTGTTTTAGTCAATAATTCAACCAATTTTATGGTTGAAATTTTGACTATTATTCACCTTGTAGAAAATTCAATGAAAAAAGATCGACCACAGTTTTAGTCATCTATTCAACCAATTGTTGTAGAAAATTTGACTAATTCTCGTCGAAATTTAGGGTAAAATTTACTAGTGTTTATATCTTATGTTGTATTACTTTTGCATTGTTATCATTGTTTTTTTTTGTAAACTCGTAAGAAAAAAATTATTTTGTAAACATAGAAACATGTTTTAGGTTAAATCCTCCTAGGTTCCCTAGTGGGACATTACACTTGGTATCAGAGCCTGAGTTTCTTCATTGGGAACTCTAGAAATTTGGACACCCACTAAATGTCTAAACAGTTAAAACTTGAAACAAAACTTAGACATATAACTCTTTTGTATTTCAAACTATTGTTTATGAACCTAGAGGTATGAAATTAGACTTGTATATTCAAATTGGATTTTATATCAATGTTTCATTAAGTAGGTTTGCATGAAACTCTCAAGTCATTATTTGATGTAAACATGAATGTGTGTCTTATTCAATTGATTACTAGATATTTTCTATAATGGTGAATGAATAATGATTTAGATCTATTTAAATTGTTAAATAATGAATGATTGATCAATGTGATATTTAATTTATTCTTAAACCAGAATTATATTGCTATTGATGACTCCATATCATATCCTTATTTTCTATCTTGTTTTTAGATTTTTTTTGTATTTTTTTTTAGTAAGACGCTTCGTGATTGAGGGATGCATATTGACACAGTGCAAGGCCAAGAGAATCCCCAAAGGAGATGTCCAAGCCCCCAGCTATATGACCACATAAAGGAATCCAACAAAAAAACAAGATCTGCAACACTCTAAATTCTTTATTCATAAAATAACTAATTACATGCAATGTGTCAGACTGTAAGGCCTTCTTGGTTACAGCCAATTACAAAGAAAGTAATAGTTATGCAAGATCCCTTGAGATTCAATTCAAACCCTAACCCAAGATAGCCAGATCTATAACAATAGACTACAATAATCTGGTAGAAATATCCAACAAGATCTAAACTTGTGCTCGCAAGCCACCAAGCAATCTTCTTGTTCCTAAGCCTCAGCCACTAGCTCTGCTGACCAAGTCACAACTTCAAATTCATAACTTTAATCTCTGCTCCTTTTCTCACTACCTCATTGCTTACAAAAACTACCCCAGACCTTTCTTAAATACCACTTCTTCAGCCACAAGTCAGCTGGAAGAAAGAAATAACTCCTAAGCTCAAGTCAGCTCCTAAAACAAAAAATATTAAATGCAATACAAGTCAGCTCATAGATAGCCTTACAATTAAATAATTCTCCATGTCGACCTCCAGATCTACCTAGGAGAATGAAATACAAGCTAACCACATTAAATATATCAAGTTGGACCAACAAATCCACAAGAACTCTAGTCGATAAGCCAAACTACTGAGCATCAGCAAAAACAACTAAGCAGGCTAGGCATCACTAAGCAAGCACGTTGACTGAGCACCATAAGCATCACTGAGCATCAGTTCTATTGAGTACCAAAACTTTTGCTGAGTTCCATCAGTGATCGAGCCCTTTAATGACTAAGCACCTCGATCAACACTGTAACTGAGCAACATAGAAAATACTCCAACATGCAGGATTGCCAACTTCCCAAGGATGCTCCTACATCAGACACCCCAGGTGCAAAAAGATGTTCTCAAAGGTTGGAAGAACATCTTACAAGATTCAACACATAAACCCCGAACTGGTTCTTCACATACATATCCTCCAAATCTTTAACATTCTTACCCTAGATCCACTTCTGCTTTATTTTTCTTCTCAAGTATTTCCTTGAAAATCCACTAGTCTAACCACCATACTAATCTCCAACCCTCTCAGGATCTATCAACTCAACTCAGCTTCCAAAACTTAGGTTCCTCCTATCGAGTGTTGCATCCAGCAAAGGCATCAGGGAAAACTTCTTGCCACCTTTCTCAATAGTAAACACATTCTTGACACAATCATGCATAGCCCTATAATCATACTGGCAAGGTCTACCGAGAAATATGTGACAACTACTCATGTCCACAATATCACACAATACTTGATCCTTATACTATCCAATCTGAAAATTAACAAGGCATCGCTCCCTCACTTCCAAAGCATGAATCTTGCAACCAACCAATCCTATAAGGACAATGATGTCTCACTCTTTTCAAACCAAGGTTATGAACCATCTCCTCAGCTACAAGGTTATCATTACTACCACCATTGTAAGAACGCCTTTCAGGCTCTTGCTATTGTACTATTTGTTTTGATAGTTTTATAATGTTTTTTATATTTTTGGCAAGGGATTTTGACATAAAAAGCAAATAACATAACGCTGAAATACTAAATAGAAAATGAACTACTGCTACCTTTATTAAGTTTCAATAGATCAAAATTAGTACAAATGATAAATTCTAATTTAATAACAGCAAATAAGAATGGATTTAGTACACATTAAAAACTTGGGAATTTATTGATGAAAATTGCACTTTCCCAGCATAACTGTGTCCCAACATAAAGATGCCTTTTGTAGTATTCTGCTCACACTAGATTAATGATGGCGTGCTGGCTACAATCCCACTTCTATGAACTTGTAAATCAATGTAGTAAATGCTAGAGTAAACCTCGGCTGAAGCACAATAGAAGTCTTTGGATGAAACCTCCGTTGGATATCAAATTCACCAAATATCTCACTAGCTCAAATGATGAACACATAGAAGAACTATGTTCTCCAATGGTTACACTGTCAAACCCTTTCTCAAAGCTTAAGATTAGAAGAAAAAATTCAATCAATAATGAAAATTGGATGCCCTTTGCTTCTCACGCTAAGCATATATATTCTTCCAAGTCTAAATCGCACCCAAAAAGTAGGAATTATGATTTCTCTCAAGCAAGTTTGATTTAATGTTATAAACATTAAATTCATGATTTATTTAATTATTTAGACTTAGGAAGAAGTCAAATAAATTATTGATAAATTTGGCCCCCTTCTCATGATGTTAAAACCCTCAACTTAATTGATTTTAATATAAATTCATATTATAACTTTATATTAAATAATTATTCTTCTTTAATACTTAACCATGAAAAATGTCATAACTCCCATAATATTGTGAATCTAACCAAGCCGTTTGAACTGGGAGCTAGTGAAAATATTCTCCATGTGACCATGAGGTATTTCTAAAAATAGCAGGGGTCCATCTCTATAGCTCCAAAATAAGCCTAAAAATAGCCATTTCTTCCCTATGCCAAAACTAACCCTCTATCCATGTCTAATATCCTACGAGGGTCCATTGATAGGATAGCCACTGGATAGCATGATGTCACTAGCTTGAAGGGGACATCATAGTCTTCCCTTCCTGAAATTGCTTGTCCTCAAGAAATCTCAACTCTGGATGTTGTAGAATCTCCTTGCTCCCCCATGTAGCATCCTTAACTGGCATATCCTTCCATTTCACCAAATACTCTCTGATAGTGTGCCTCCTCAAATTTCTCTCCTTGAACTCCAAGATGGCCTCTAGCACTAAAACTAATTTTCCCTCATCATCCAATGGTGGAAGCACTATGGAAGGAACAATGTGGTGTCCTAATGCCTTTTTGAGGCATGACACATGAAAGACATTATGGACTTTGCTCTCTGCTGGCAAGTCCAACTCATACACCACCTCTCCAACTCTTTTGATCACTCTGAAAGGCCCATAGTACCATGGCTTTAGTTTCTTAGCCCCATTCCTCTTGAGAGTAGATTGGTGGTAAGGCTGTAGCATCAAGTACACCATATTTCCTACCTCAAAAGTCCACTCAATTCTCTTCTGATCTGCATACTACTTCTGCTAGTTCTGTGCCTTAGCAATATTCTCCTTGAGAAACTTAACAATATCTTGACTTTCTTGCAGTAAATCTCTAGCACTAGGCACATGACTGTCACTCAGTAACAAGTCCATAAAACCAAGTGCCTCATACCCATATAATGCTATAAAAGGGGACATCTGTATAGACATGTGGTGAGTGGAATTGTAACAATATGCATAGAGGTATATCCACTTGACCCAAGCCTTATGCTACCTTGCTATGTAGTTCCTAAGATATCCTTCCACCCATTTGTTGACTATCTCAATCTGCCCATCTGTTCGAGGGTGGTAATTGATACTCAGAGTGAGCTCTATCCCACAAAACCTAAACAAATCCTACTAGAAGTGACTCATAAACCTGATATCCCTGTCACTGACTATGCTCTAAGGTAGGTCATGCAATCTGAACACCTCATGAAAGAACAATTCTGCCACCTGTGTAGAAGTGTATGTAGCCGTGATCAAAAAGAAGTGGGCAAACTTCATGAGCCGATCAACAACTACATATATACAATCTCTGCCCTAAGCTCTTGGTAGTCCTGTGATAAAGTCCATGGATAAACACTCCCACTTCCTATCAAGAATCGAAAGTGGTTGTAGCAAACCGGCTGGGTAAGTGTGTTCCTGCTTATTCTACTAGCAGGTGGGACACTCTCTGCCATACTGCAACACTTCAGCTTTGAGCGCTTTCCATGAGAAGCACTCTCTAATCTGCAGGTAAGTTTTGTAGAACCTGGGATGTCCTACCATAGGTGAATCGTGATAAACTCTCAACACCATCCCCTTCATCTCGGACCCTGGCACCAAATAAATATGCCCTTTGTAAATGATAAGCTCGTTCACAAGGGAAAAACTAATGTCCTTAATGGATCCATCAATAAATCCTACTACCCACGTATCCTTTGCATACTCTACAAGGATCAAATGTCTTCGGTCCTCTGCTATGTCTATCATTATGCTCAGGTGAGGCCTTTGTGACAAAGCATTTGCAACTACATTCTGTGTCCCCTTGAAATAGGTGATATCAAAATCATAAGCATGTAACTTACTTACCCATTTTTGTTGCCTGTCATTGAGATATCGCTGCCCTAGGAAATGTTTCAGGCTATTATAGTCTATTTTGATGCAAAATTTACTACCCACTAAGTACTGGCTAAATTTGGCCAAGGCATGCATTATGGCCAACATTTCCTTATCATATATGTTGAAGCTCCTCTCAAGTCCCTTGAGCTTTCTACTCTCATAAACAATCATATGCTTATCCTGCATAAGCACTGCTCCAACACCCTCCCTTGATGCATCATAGTGTAGCTCAAAAGGCTTACTAAAATCTGGTAATGCTAATACTGGACAATAAGTCATCAACTCCTTGAATTTATCAAAACATACCTGTGCCTCAGGAGTCCACAAGAAAGCCCCCTTCTTCATCAAATCTGTCAAGGGTGTTGCATGCCTAGAATAACCACTGACAAACCACCTGTAGAACCTACACAATCCCAAAAATCCTCTCAACTGTGGAAGGTTTTTTGGAGTAGGCCACTCAACAATAGAACAAATCTTCTCTAGATCCATGTGTATGCCCTATGCACTGATAATGTGACCCAAATATAGTAACTCTGACAAGCCTAGATCACATTTTGATTCCTTTGCATACAAGGAATCTCTACTCAATGTGCTCAATATTGTATCTAAATGTTGTAAGTGTTCACCCCATGTCTTACTGTAAACCAGGATGTTGTCAAAGAAAACCAGCACAGCTTCCTCAACTGATGCTGAAACACCCTGTTCATCATCGACTCAAAGGTGGCAAGTGCATTGGTTAAACCAAATGACATAACTACAAACTCAAAATGCCCACAGTGACATCTAAATGATGTCTTCTCTACATCCTGCTCTCCAACCTGAATCTGATGGTAACTTGATCTCAAATCTATTTTGGAGAATTAACATGCTCCATGAAGCTCATCCAATAACTCATCAATCCACGGGATGGGCTACCTGTTCTTAATTGTCTTCTTATTCAGGACCCAATCAATGCACATCCAAAGTGTGCCATCCTTCTTCTTCACCAATACTATAGAAGAAGCGAAAGGAGACTTTCTTGGTCTAATATGGCCCATGGCAAGTAACTCCTTGATAGTTTTCTCTATTTCATCCTTCAATCTTTTTGAATGCCAGTATGGTGTGATCATTATGGGCTTAACACCCTCCTCCAACTCAATAATGTGCTTGATACATCTATTAGGAGGTATACCTGATGGAATCTCGCTGAAAACCTTATAGTGCTTAACCCTCAGCTCTTGTATGTCGGGATGATATTTTGATTCTTGTTGCCCCTATGTTGGCATGAGAGTACAATGCACTTCCCACTCATCCTGACCATGCTTCAGTAAGCTCTCCATACACCTACAAGACATCATCTTGAACTTAGTGTCATGGATGGCCTTCAATATGTGTGTCTTCCCATCTGACAAAAATTTCATCTCCATTTATTTCAAGTTGAGAGTGAATACTCCAATGTCATGAAGCTAAGTCATACCCAGCACTAAATCTGTTTCGCCCATATTCACCACATAAAAATCCGCCTTTAAGTCAAAATTGTCTATCTTCAAGGATAAATCCATGATCTTCCTATCACATTTGAGGACATAGCCATCAACTACCCTCACTCTCAGGCCCTCAAACTACTTTGTCTGAATCCCACACCTCTCTACCAACCTAGAATCAATGAAATTATGTGTGGCGCATGTATTTAGCAAAGTGATGACTCGCTGCCCAACCAACACTCCTCTCATTTTGAATGACCCCTCCTATTGTACACTAGTGAGACTGGCCTCCTTAAGTATTCTCTTAGTCTTCTCCTCTCATGTGGTCATTTTGTTCAGTTTCTCTTCATCAGTGTCTCCTTGTTCTTCATTGGATTCCTCTTTGTCGAACTGCTAGTCTGAATTGTCAGTGTCTGAATCATCATAAAAAGCCCACATAATCCTGTTTGCTTTGCCCTTAGGCCATAGAGGGAAATCATGGTCTCTATCATATGGTCCTTTGCAATAGAAACATAACTTCCTTTTTCAAAAATCATTAAGTGTGTCCCTATCAAGTGGTGCAAAAGACTCATCCTTATTTTTAGTTTTAAACCTCGTCTATTCTGGTTTCTTGAAGAACGGTTTGCTATCCTTACTAGATGATGCCCCTTGTGAATGGAATTTATTTGTTGGGGCTGCATGTTCCATGTCCCTGGCCTTATTCATAGCCTCTTGCAAAGTTAGAGAATCAAATGCCTTAACCCAACCCCTCAATGGTTCGGTTAATCCTTCACTAAATAAAAAATTAGTCTTTTCTCAGACAAGTCAAGTACCATTACTGCTAACCTTTGGAATTCATTGATAAAATTATCCAGGCTACTTGTTTGTTTTAACTAAGCCAATTCTCTAAAGTAGATTTTTGGATCCTTCCTGTCAAACCTCTCTACTAGCCTATCTATAAACTCTTGGTAAGAATTTTCCTGGTTATGTTGAAGAGTGATCAGTCTGTAATACCACAAGTCATGCGCTACTCCCTCTAGATGAAATGTGGCATATTTTATTGCCTCTATCTCCATCATAGGCCTCAAGGCTAAAAATGTGTCAAGCTTGTGGATCCAAGCTTGCGCGGTTGACCTCCCACTACCATCAAATGTAGACAACATGAACTTGCTTGTAGCATGTTTTAGATCATTATTTTGTCAAGGTCTCCTCTCTTGTCTCACAGAGTGGTAATGTTCCCTCCTCTAATTCACAAACCTTTCAAAATTCTTCCTCTCTCGAACCTATGGTGCTAAAAGTTCTCATTCATCATTTGCGGCCATAAGGTTATTTGCAAACATCACCTCACCAGCTTCTTCTACCTGTTCCACATCTGGCTTATTTTTGACAAAGGTAGGGTGAGTAGGCATGTCTAATGTCCTAGAATAGGTTCTCCATACTCTGGGAGGACCAACTCCACTCTGATTATCTTCTTGTTCATGATTCTACCTGGCTTGTCGAATTATATGTTCCATCATGGATGTAAGTGCATGTAACGTCTGAGCCATTTGTTGCTTCTCTATAGTCATGACTCTAAAGAAGTCTCTCATTTCCTGATCTTTATTATTTCTATTTACTCTAGGTGGGCTATTAGCCTACCTTTCACCCATGGCATCTGGTTGCCTGTCTAAAACTTATTCTCCTTCAAGCGGTGTTCTTCTATATGTATAATACCTGTGAGAACCAAATACTTCCCGCTGCATGTAAAATCCCTAACCCTCCAGTATGGCAAGATTTTAGCTCTAATACCACTATAAGAACCCCTTTTAGGCTCTTGCTATTGTACTATTTGTTTTGATAGTTTTATAATGTTTTTTTGTATTTTTGGCAAGGGGTTTTGACATAAAAAGCAAATAACATAATGATGAAATACTGAATAGAAAATGAACTAATGCTGCCTTTATTAAGTTTCAATAAATCAAACTCGGTAAAAATGATAAATTTTGATTTAATAACAACAAGTAAGACTGGATTCAATACACATTAAAAACCTGGGAATTTATTGATTAAAATCGCACTTTCCTAGCATAACTGAGTCCCAACATAAAGATGCCTTTTGTAGTATTCTACTCATACTGGATGAATGATGACATGCTAGTTGCAATCCCACTTCTCTAAACTTGTAAATCAATGTTGTAAATGCTGGAGTAAACCTCAGTTTAAGCACAATAGAAGTCTCTGGATGAAACCTCTGTTGGATATCAAATTCACCAGATATCTCACTGGCTCAAATGATGAACACACATAAGAACTATGTTCTCCAATAGATGCATTGTAAAACCCTTTCTCAGAGCTCAAGAGTAGAATAAAAAATTCAATCAATAATGAAAATTGGATGCCCTTTGCTTCTCACGCTAAGCATATATATTCTTCCAAGTCTAAATCGCACCCAAAAAGTAAGAATTGCAATTTCTCTCAAGCAAGTTTGATTTAATGTTATAAACATTAAATTCATGATTTATTTAATCATTTAGACTTAGGAAAAAGTCAAATAAATTTGGCCCCCTTCTCATGATGTTAAGACCCTCAACTTAAGTGATTTTAATATAAAGTCATAATATAACTTTATATTAAATAATTATTCTTCTTTAATACTTAGCCACGAAAAATGTCATAACTCCCATAATGTTGTGAATCTAACCAAGCCATCTAAACTGGGAGATGGTGAAAATATTCTCCATGTGACAATGAGGTATTTTTAAAAATAGCACGGGTCCAACTCTATAGCTCCAGAATAAGTCTAAAAATAGCCATTTCTTCCCTGTACCAAAACTGACCCTCTATCCATGTCTACTAGCCTACGAGGGTCCACTGTTAGGCTAACCACTAGCTAGCATGATGTCACTAGCTTGAAGGGGACATCACAACCATCCATAAACACATTATAAAGTTTACCTCCTAACTTGCACTAAGTTCTGAACAAGTTACTCCTCTGACAAGGTCCCACCTTACTACAAAGAAATGTTCTTCGAACCAACAAGTTTTCTGACTCTACCTCAAGTTCATTTACTATGTTATCATTTACCACAATAGTTCTTCGATCACCAATCTTCTAGGAACATTCATAAGTTCTATGTCCTTTGCCACAACAAAAATAAGTACCCTTAAAGGAAACCTTACATGTCCTCTTCCTCGGCTCAATTGATTTTGGTTAATCTTCAATAGTCAACTTATCCTTCATCAAGTGATCTTGTTTCTCCTTCCCTCAGGAATTACCATGTTGTCTCCTCTTCAACTTATCTTCTTCCTTTAGAGCATACTGATAAGAATCCTCAACTGAATCAATCTTCAACATACCAATCTCATTCTGAATATTGAATCTCAAGCCATTCACATATTGAGCTACCTTTTCCTTACCAATTTCTCTGTGTCCAAACTAAATATTCAACTTATAGAACTCCTCAGTATAGTCTTCAAAATTCAATTCTTTTTGCTTCAAATTCTGCAATTTCTTAAACAGTTCAAGTTCATAGTCAGCAGGTATGAACTTAGCCTTCAATTTAGCCACCATCAACCTCCACCGATTGATCTTCATTTCACCTTCATCTTCTCTTTCTCTCTACAATTGTTTCCACCAAAGATCAACATGTCCTTTCAACTTTTTATATGCCAACCTCACTCTAAGAGGATCTTCAATTCTTCAAGCTCAAAGAAGTCTTCTAACTCACCAATCCAATCAATCAAGTCCTCAAGTCTCAAAGTACCAGAGAAGTTAGAGACTTCCATTCAGTAACTAGTACTTAATCGAGCTTTAGATCTTTGCAACTGACCAATTTTGTCTTCACCATAGCTATCTTCTTAGAGGCATCTTCAAGATCTTCATAAACCCAAGGCAACAAATCACCAACCCAAGGTCCAGGTGCAAACTACCTCAACTTCGGTGATTTGTCCACACACTTAAGAACTTCAAGCTTTGATACCACTTGATGCAGTGGGTAAAAGCACAAAGCTGTGTCACGTTTCAAGACAACTTATCAGCACAACTGAATTTGAGTATTTCTAACTAAAATTATTTTTTGTCAAACATATGGTCTAGCTAGATTGATTCTAGCTAAGTTAGATAAGTTCTTCACCTTTTCCAATTGGAAATATCTATTAACTGTATGTTTTATAACAATTACTAAAGAAATAAAATTATTTCAAAAAAGCGACGTTTCAATAACTCTTACTCTTTTTAATGATATTTTTTTACAAATATAAAAATACCCTTTTTTAGAGCACAGAGTCAAGATTATCATCATATAATTTTTATAGTATTTTAATTAGATCTAATATATTATAATTTCAAAATACTACAAGTAGATATTTTAACATTTGAGAACAAGATGCTTCAAAAATAGAAAAAAATAGTAAAGCTTATCAAAAAAATTAAAAATTTATATTTAACACTAGAGGAGAGAGTTATCTTCAAGAGTGTGTAATTTATTTTCTGAATGGTGTAGATTTGATAGGGGAAATTTGATGCGAGATGAAAACTGTCGATTTCAGGTATGTTCGACTTTGAGTAGTTATAACAAAGAAAATATACATTGAAAAATAATTTTTCTTCTTTTCTACATTAGCTCTACATTTTATCTATGACATATTTTGAAATCAAAGGAAAAAGAGATTATTTGCATATACTTTTTTGGTGCGGACAAGACCCTCATTTTTCAGCATTTTTCAGCAAGTAAAAAATGGACTTAAAAAATTTAAAAACTATGTAAATTCTTGTTCAAAAAAAATTAAAAAAATTATAGTCATAAACTTCATCCACTTTTACACATTTCATTAGTTTACATCATCTCCAAATTTTAAACATAAATGCCATTTTTATGTCATTAAAGTTAAAATTTGTGTGTGTTGTTGACCTTTTCCTTTATAAAAGTGTGACACAGCTTTTTACTTTTACCCCAGTACAAGGCCAAGAGAATCCCCAAAGGAGATGTCCAAGCTCCCAGCTATACGACCACATAAAGGAATCTAACAACAAAACAAGATCTACAACACTCTAAATTCTTTATTCATAAAATAACTAATTACATGCAATGTATCGGGCTATAAGGCCTTCCTGATTATGACCAATTACAAAGCAAGTAATAGCTATGCAAGATCCCTCAAGATCCAATTCAAACCCTAACCCAAGCTAGCCAAATCTATAACAATAAGCAACAATAATCTGGTAGAAACATCTAACAAGATCTAAACTTGTGCTCGCAAGCCACCAAGCAATCTTCTTGTTCCTAAGCCTCAACCACTAGCTCTGCTCACTAAGTCGTAGCTTCAAATTCCTAACTTGAATCTCTGCTCCTTTTCTCACTACCTCGCTTCTTACAACAACTACCCCAAACCTTTCTTAAATACCACTTCTTCAGCCACAAGTCGGTTGGAAGAAAGAAAAAACTCCTAAGCCCAAGTCAGCTCCTAAATGTTAACAAATATTAAATGCAATACAAGTCAAATCACAAATAGCCTTACAACTAAATAATTATCCATTTTGACCTCCATATCTACCCAGGAGAATGCAACAAAATCTACCATATTAAATATATCAAGTCAGCCCAACAAATCCATAAGAACTCTAGTCGGTAAGCTAAGCTATCGAGCAAGCTAGGCATCATTGAGAAAGCACATAGACCAAGCACCACAAGCATCATTGAGCATTGATTCTATAGAGCACCATAATTTTTTTTGAGTTCCATAAGTGACCGAGCCCTTCAATGACCAAGCTTCTCAATCAACACTGTAACCAAGCAACATAGAAAATACTCCAACATGCAAGATTACCAACTTCCCAAGGATGCTCTTGCATCACATATTTTTACTTGTTTGTAGGCTTCCAAGAGTAAGCCTAATTTTAGGGGAGGTGGATGTAATACCCCTCCCATAGTTTTCTTTTTAGTTTAATGGGCCATACTCTTTTAGGTGACTTTTCATGTGTATTAGATCCTCAGATAGATTTGATGTTATTTATGTTTATGTGTAATATCCCCATTTTTAGGCATATGGGATTATCTTATTTTTATGAACTTCATAGGCTAATCAGGATGCTGGAGAGGGTCATGTGGTAGAGCTAGTGGTCAATTTCCACTCTAGAGGTCTGTGATGTCAGGGTTTCTCTTTGTTTGAGTCAGATTGACAAACTTACTATTTATAGTAAGTGCTTTTTTGGGGTGATCATCATGATTTCTATTTTTAGCAGAGCGTATGGGCTTTAGTATCAGTGGAGTTTTGGATTCATTTGTAGAGTTTCTAGTTTGAGGGAATTACTATTTATAGTAAGTCTATTTTGGGCAGTTCCTATTTTTAGCTGTGTAGTGGTGGCACAAGGTGTGGGCATCATGAGCAGAGTTTTTACATAAAGGCTTCTAAATGAAAAATGTATTGATGAAGGCTCTTTAGTGAAAAGTGTGTGAGAGAAGCTATTTTCTTTTAGTGTCTTGAAAAAGATATCTTTATTATTATAAAATAAATTATTTGGGAGAAAGCAAGGGATTCTATTATACATTTTATGATAAAAATTGAATTGGGAAGAAGGAAGTAACAAGGGTTTGGAGAAGTTGAAGAATTGTGAAATTCTTCTTGAGCCTATGCACTTTGAGTTGGATTTCATTTCCAATGAATTGTGTATATTTTTTATCATCACAAGTTTAATATGAAGGTTGTACATCTTTCAAGGTAGTTGTGATTTTAATAGAAGTGTGTAGATTTGATGTTTCAACTATGTTATGTGTTTGGGAAGGCTGTCATTCCAATTCAAGCTACTCATTTCTACACAAGGGACTTTCCAATACAAAGAATACTATAAATAATTGTTGGCATCTCATTCTATGGAGGCTGCTTCTTATTCTTTGGAGGTTGTGTTTCATCTCCTAGAGGTCACATTTCATTTCTAGCATGTTACATTTTCAAAGGTGTTTATTTGAAATTAAATCTATGTATTGTTATTTGAATAGTTGCAAGTTCCCGAATTAAATCATTTGATGATCTGAATTAAATCAGTCTTAATAGCTTGATGTAGATGCACATTTTACATGAAGAAATCTTATGTATGCATTCAAATGGTCAAAAGGGATTGCATTTGTAGTTCAATTCTTTTCTTAGATCTCTTGATAATCATTTACTAGCATTTAAACTTCATTTGAAACCATTCCACACAAGTAATTATAGTCTGAAAATAAAAGAGAACAAGATAAAGGTTTCACATAAAGTGTTTGATGAAATGTCAAACATATAAAAAAACAAAATAATTTGGTGTTTGTTAAAGTTAGAACTAGCAGGGGTTCTTGCAGTGGTATGAGAGCAATTTCCTACCATCCCGTGGGGTTTGAAAATCTTAAGTTCCCATGCTTCGTTTATGAGTGATTAGCACTCTAGTTTTATTTCAGTCATGGATAAATATAGAAAACCAAATAAATATGGAAACCAATTGAGCAATGTGTCACGTTCCAGGAAATATAAAGGTGCTTTGGAAAATGAAATGGAGAAATTGAGGTAAACACAGGAAAGGCTAAAATCTCAACTTTTATATCTGGCCATTGTTGACAGGGCAACTACTTTTATGGTTTCCTTCTTCAGAAAGTCTTCCTCGTGAAGATTGCAGGAAGAGAAGCAAAATGTTCTTGTAGGTGAGACATCTAGAAATATTCATGATGAGTTTTCAGCAACTACTCATTATTGTGGAGATGATCTTGTTCTTAGTAGGACAACCACAGTCCTATTTTTACAAATGATGTTGGAGACTCTTTCTAGGGACATGTGGATGTGCCTATCTTGTTGGTAGATAGTGGTACTTGAATGAGGTTAAAATGAATTTACCACCATTCAAATGTAGAGGGGGAAATATGAGATCTATTCTCAAACCCAAATTCCCAAAGAAGAGATCCAATTTGATCAACCAAGAGGTTAATACACAATCGAATCAATTTATGGAAAAGAGTAGGAAGAGAGAGTAAATCCAATATTTCCCTATGTGGAGAATTATGTTTAGAATATAGAATGATTGAAATACAAGTACTAACCTCAAATTAGGGTAGATTTGGAAAATGTTGAATTCTGAGGTCTGTGTGTACTTTTGGGAAAATCTGAAACCTATCCTGGACTGGAAATGCCGAGACAGAGAAAACCTAAAAATCTTTCCTCAAGATGGCTCAGGTCAGGTTTGACCCTCATAAAAGGTCAAATACCACATTCTTTATTTGAAGTCTGATTCAAATTATGTTCACAGATCTTGGAAGTTCGGCAAAAAGGATATCCAAATTCGCTCTCATATCTGAAACTCCGCACTTGTACCTACAAGAAAATGGGGTTTTTTTTTGTATGGGGGGTTTGCCTTGGTCAAACCCCAATTTAGGAATTAACCTTGAAATTGAATTGAAATATATTGTGCATAAACAAAGTAATTGAAACAAATCACCTCACTTATGTTGAAGTCCTTGTAGAAGATTTGAATCCACAAATCCACAAGTAGGAATGCTTCAATGGATGTAGGATGTCTCCAATCAATGGTATTTGATCTTCAACACCAATCTTGACTTGATCTTTGCATATGAGAAGGCTTGAATGAATGGAGAAGGATGGATCACCAAAGGGGGTTCCAAAGAGATTGAATCCTTCAATGGCTAACAATGGATCTCCTTGATGGATGAATGCTTGAACACTTGAATGCTTGAAGACTTGCTTGAAAAACTTGATTGCTGGATGGCAAGAGAAGATGTGATTGATGTATGTCAAAATGAGAGAGGAAGGCCTCCTTTTATAGTGAACTAGGGCACACTCCTCTAGATGGGCCACCTTGGAGAATTAAATCCAAATTAGGTCCTCACCTTTATAAAATATACCTAGATTAAATGCAATTAAATGATTTACCATCCTGAAACCCGAAATGGCCGACCCGGAGGCGGGAAAATAAATTTCCCGAAAGCCCGAAGCCAAGAAATTAAAGATTTTGAAAATTTGGAGAAAGGGGTCAATGTCAAGGTTGACCCTGACCTAGTCAGGGTCAACCTGAGACCTTGACCTAGTCAGGGTCGACCTAAGACATTGACCCTGATCCTAAGTTGACTCAGAACCAAGTCAAGAGGTCCTAGGGATGTCCAGAAACCTAAAACTGATGCCAGAACAGGATAGAATGTCAAGAATAGACATAAAATCCTATGATTACTAAGATGAAGGCTAGGAGGATCCATTTCTAAACCCTACCTAGAAAATAGATCCATGGAAGAGAGAAATTTAGGAGAATCCTCAATATTCTAACCCTAATTTCACCTAGAATGAAGAAATCAAGTGCAGGGAAGAAGTGGAAAGCAGGGAGAAAAGCCAAATACATGCAAAGACCCAATCAAGGAACTTAACATGACCCCAAACCACTTACTTGGAGGGATAAATGCTCTTATCATGGAAGTGCTTCCATTTTAAGATGATACAGTACTGAGTTTCAACATCCCGAGCCTATTAGAGTTAGTGACACAAGGTTTGATTTTCAGGACAATAGTCCATTATGTGAGCATATTGTTGGTGTCATGGATAGGGTGAGAGTGGTGGATGTTGTAGATAACACTAGGGATTCTGACACCATAGATGATGGTGTTATCTTTGAGGACTGCGGGTAGTATATAAGCTCTGACAACTCTAATGTTTATGACAATAGTCATAGTGTGGAGTCAATGCAGGAGACAATAGTATTTTACTGTATTAAGGATGTGATTGTGGAGCTATCTAGTGATGACACTCATGATGAGAGTTTTACATATGAGTCAAGTGACATAGATTCATGCCATAGTGTAGGTGATTCGCATGATGACAATGCGTCATTTATGTAGTCGGAGATAACAGAGGGGTTTCATATAGATGATGTTGATACTAGAATCATGGATACTTATGATGTTGAGAGTGAGGATGATGGGTGTTGTAGTGTTTCTAGTTTTTTATATCAAACTTTAGGTGTGGATTCAATGTTTTCATTCGGTGGTGGTGGGTTCTAGGATCCTTTTCTACAGGGACTCACAAATGAGGATAAGGAAGCATATGAGTGGCAAGAGTTTGTTTCAGCTAGGGCTTCCACTTCTTCAGATGAGATATTTGAATAGGTACACAGTAGTACCTCATTGATGGATATGTGTGAGGTTGTTAGCACACATGATGTTAGTGATCATGTGGTGAAGAATGAGGATACAATTTCCTATCATAGTGTAGTTAGTGAGTCAAAGAGCTAATGTAGGAGCCAGGGTATGTAGAGACATCATGTGAACAATTAGTTGAAGGTGAGCGATAGTGATATTTCTTCATCTCTTGAGAATTATGATGCTATTTGAAAAATGTTGGTTGTATATGGTTGGGGTACTCCTATGTCAGATGAGCACAATGATAGTTGCCTTTCCCTAGTAGATATTCATTCACTTTGAGAGGTTGTTAGGATCCTGAAGCTGAATTATTTATAGTTGGTAGCTGACAAGGATTACCTTCTTAACCGAGTGCACACTTGATTGTGTTGTTAAAATCCTTTAACTAGGTAGATCTAGATGATCTCCTTGTTACTCCTAATAGGGTAAGATCACCATAAGTAATCACAACCTTTGTAGCCTTAACCGGAAAACTTTGTTACTGTAGTAGTGAAGCTTTGTGGGTGTCATCCCCACTGCAGCTTTTACCTTCTAACAAGAGTTTTTGTGATACCAAAATACTTGAGTTATGTGTATGAAGTTTCATGAATGGTTTATTGATTAGATCACATGCATTTACATTTCAATTATGTTATGGATGTATGTTACATGCAATTGATATAGTTGGTTAGTGATATTCATGTTTATAGAGATTCAGTTTGAAAAAGTTTTAAAAGTATAGATTCACCCCTCTGCTCTCAATACACATCTTTCCATAATCCCAACAATTGGTATCAGAGCTAGTTCTCTTGTTTAGGAAGTTTTACCACTGAAGAGAAAAGATCTTAAGGATGGAAAGGTATAATCTTGATAAGACTATTGAGAATCATAAATTGCATTTGCAGATCTGCATTGAACAATTCAAGGAAGCCAAAGAAGATTTGAGAGAGTTACTGATAAAAAAGAAGGATATGGCATTTTGGTATAATGAGACTGATTATCCTGAAGAAGAGATAGATGATCTATTTGAGGCATCTGGATATGGATTTGGTAGCATATCTAATGCTTCTAAAGGAACCATATTAGATCTATCTAAAAAGAATCAACATCTTACTAAACAAGTGAAAGCACTGCAGATCGGTCAAGAGTCACAATGGTTAGAATGATTGATGTCATGAATAATGCAAGATAGGCTGAACAATAAATAAATTTAGCTATTGAAGATAGGAGGAAAATGACTGAAAAGATGGAAGAAAAGGAATCTGAGATAATGAGACTCACCGAGCATCATTTTGAAATCTCCTATCAGATGGTTGTCATGAGTCACAAATTCAACCGAGTAAACAATGAGCTTACCAGGAAATTGGAAGACATTGATGAATTAAGAGAAGAAAATGAAAGATTAAAGAATGAAGTAAAGATTCAACAACATAATGTGACACAAACCAAGGTAGGGAGGATCCAATTAAGGAAAATCTAGCTTTGCAACTTCAGAATTACACAATGGAAAACTCAACACAACAGGATATTTCAACTCAATTTTCATTAACATGCCTAGCTGTAAGGCCTTTTGGGTTAGGGTCAATTACAAATAGAACAAGTTCTTTAAGATCCACATAGAACCAATACAAACTTAGCTAGTTCATCTCTAAAAATAATCAACAACTGATGGAAACCCTAGGGCAAATCTAAACTTGAGCTCACAAACCTCCAAGCAATCTCCTTGCCTCCAAGTGTGCAAACCACTAGCTCTACAACTACAAACTATTAGATAACAATCTGATTTGCAAGATCATATAATATGTTTTCCACAACTTTACCAACTCTAGCTTTTAGAAACTCAGATCTGATTCGCTAAGTCTTCCAATTCATATGTCATTCTCTCCCTAAACATCTACCCAAACACCCCCTTAAATACAAATCATCAGCCATAAGTCAGCTAGATGAAACCATTAACTCCCCCCAACAATTATTAAATACAATACAAGTCAGCTTCAAATAGCCTTACAAACATTTAATTCAACATGTTGGCTTGTAACAATAGCTACCAACAATCAATACACCAAGTTGGCCCAACAAATTACACAAAACTCTAGTCGATAAACCAGAACTACTGAGCAATAGTGAAATAACCGAGCATGCTAGGCATCACTGAGCACCAGTGTCGACTAAGCACTGTAGGCATCACAGAGTAACACTTTCATCGAGTGCCAAAGATTACTGAGTTCCTTTAGCGGCTGAGCTTCCTTCAATGATCGAGACCATCGGTCAAGGCTACAACCAAGTAACACCAGCCAAACAACACACCTCCCATGCAGATTCACCGAGTACCCTAGAATGCCCCTGCATCAGACACCCTAGGTTTGAAAAGATGTTCATAGAGAAGAACATCTTCCAAGATTCAATACATAAACCCTAAACTGGTTCTTCACATACAAGTCCTCCACCTTTTCAGTTTGCATACTCTTCCACTTCAACTTTCTTTGTCTCTTCAAGTCCTTCCTCGGCAACACACATGTCTGTCCTCCATACTGATCATTCATTTTATTTGGATCTACCAACTCAACTCAGCTACCAATACTCAGGCTTCTCCTACCGAGTGTTGTATCTAGTAAAGACATCAGGGAGAACTTTATGTCATCCTTCTCAACAGTAAACACATTTCTGACACAGTCATACATAGCTCTGCAATCATATTGCCAAGGTCTATCAAGTAATATATCACAACTATTCATCTTCACAATATCACATAACACAAGATCCTTATATTGGCCAATCTAAACATCAATAAAACATTATTCTTTCACTTCTAGAGCATGAACATCTTGTAACCAACCTATTCTATAAGGACAAGGATGCTTCATTATATTCAACCCAAGTTTTTGATCCATGTCCTCAGCAACAAGGTTATCAGTACTACTGTTAGGAATAAGGTGTCTCAACCTTGGATAATTCCTATTCTTATTATTTGTTTTGTAAATGTATTTTTTGCAAATAATGTAATTAAGTGTGAGTGTACATGTCTAGTTGGCATGTTGATGTGTCACTCCACTTGATGTGTTGGCATCTTGTGCGTAAGGAGATCATGACTGAAACGGTCATGACGGATTCCTATGACGTGTAAGAATTATTTAAGGAATGTGCTATGACAGGTGTAAGAGCATCTTATGACTTGGGCCTATTTGGGCACCCAAGAAGAAGTGGTTGGTGTGTGTAAGAGAATATGCCAAAAATAGGTTGGTATGATAGATTCTCTTACACTTCTCTTGTGACCGTTATTTTTGGCAGATTCTATGACAAGTTGTCATAGTCTATTCTAGGGATGGACGCCTATTCTTGGGATTGCATGTAACAACTGTGTACATGTGGCTTTGTGCATGGGTCTTGGTGGTTGTGCCTATTTTTGGGTCAAGAGGAGTCTATATATATGATGCTGCTCCTATGGGAGAGATATAACAGAAATTTAAGTCTTGTTGGCTTTGTCTCTCATTTCCTGAAAGAACTTGCATTGCAAGTGTATTGTAATCTTTGTGTTGAAGATAATACATTGTGTAGGTTTTGGAGTGCTGGGGTTTTTTACCGAAAGGTTTTCCCCAGGGTATATCATTGTGTCATTCTCTATTTTTCTGTATGCATTGTATGTGGTTGCAATATCTTTGTTAAAGTAGTTAACGAATCTGAAATTGTAAGGATTTATAAGAATTTGCACAATACTCTCCTATAGAGATTAGCGTAAGAAGCTATTTCCACACTTGAGTTTCCTTACAACTACCACTATCAACAATAACATTACAGATTTTACCTCCGGACTTGCATCGAGTCCTAAACAATTTACTCCTTTGACAAGGTTCCTCCTTTGTACTGAGCAATGTTTGTCGAAGCAGCAAGTTCTTAGATTCAGGTTCATTCTCATTCACCACATTAGTCTGTCGGTCACCAAGCTTCTTCTGTGTACACTCAAAAGAATGGTGTCCTTCTTCACCATAGTTATAGAAAATACCCTTAAAGATAACTCTACATGTCTTATTCTTTGGTTCCACAAGTTTTTGTTCATCTTCTACATCAGTCGGTTTATCCTTCACCGAGTGATCAATCTTTTCTTTCCCTCGGGGATTACTATGTTGTTTCCTCTTCAACTTATCTTCTCCCTTTAGAGCATACTGATAAGCATCTTCAACAGAATCAATATTCAACATACGAGGCTCATCCTGAATGTTGAATCTCAAACCATTCACATACCGAGCTACCTTTTCCTTACCAAGCTCTCTGTGTCTAGACCAAATAGTAAGTTTGTAGAACTCCTCGGTATAATCTTCAATAGAAAAATCCTTCTGTTTCAGATTCTACAACTTCTTAAACAAGTCAAGCTCATAGTCAGAAGGTATGAACTTAGCTTTTAGTTTTGTCACCATCAACCTCCACCGATTGATCTTCATTTCACCTTCATCTTCTCTATCTCTTTGTAGTTCTTTCCATTGAAGAGCAGCATGTCATTTCAACTTTGTCTATGCTAATCTCACCTGAAGAGGATCTTCAATTTCTTCTAGCTCAAAGAAATATTCAAGTTCACCAATCCAATCAATCAAGTTTTTGGGCTTTAAAGTACCAGAGAAAGTAGAAACTTCCATTCAATAACTAATACTTAACCGAGCTCCAGATCTAGGCAACTGAGTAGTTTTGTCTTCACCAGATCTATCCCTCTGGTCATCACCACTAGATCCAATAGGTTCAAAGTCTTCAACAACTTCCTCATAACCATCTTCATTACCAATATTCTGAGGTACACCAACAACAACTCTCATGATCTCGGTGACCATGTCATTCTTCATCAACTCCATCTCGGATCTAAAATCTGATTTCACCTTCTCTATAATCCTAGATTCCACAGTATCACAAAGATCTGTAAGTATTATAGGGTCCAATCTTCTCGAAGGCATCCTTAAAGATAAGAGAAACCCTCTACAACAAACCCTACACTGACCACCTTGTGGCAATCTCCAAGTTGTAGGCAAGTTAGATCTCAACCTACCACCTTGCACAAATAACTAGGGCAAGATCCACAAGTTTAGAAACTAATGGAAACCCTAAGGCAGATCTGAACTTGAGCTCACAAGCCTCCAAGCAATCTCCTTGTCTCCAAGTGTGCAAACCACTAGCTCTACAACTACAAACTATCAGATAAAAATCTGATCTACAAGATCATGCAAGATCTTTCCCACAACTTTGCCAACTCTAGCTTTTAGAACCTCAGATATAATTCACTAAGTATTCTAAGTCATCTACTACTCTCTCCCTAAACATCTACCCAAACACCCCCTTAAATACAAATCATTAACCACAAGTCGATTGGATGAAACCATTAACTCCCCGCAACAATTATTAAATACAATACAAGTCAGCTTCAAATACCCTTACAAACATTTAATTCAACATGTCATCCTATAACAACAAATACAAACAATAAATACACCAAGTCGGCCTAACAAATCACACAAAACTCTAGTCGGTAAACCAAAACTACCAAGCAACAATGAAATAACCAAGCATGTCAGGCACCATCGAGCACCATAGGCATCATCGAGTAACACTTTCACCGAGTGCCAGAGATTACTGAGTTCCTTTAGCGACTGAGCTTCCTTCAATGACCGAGACTGTCGGTCAAGGCTGCAGTCGAGTAACACTGGCCAAACAACACACCTCCCATGCAGATTCACCGAGTACTCTAGAATGCCCCTGCATCATAATGATATGATTAAGTAAGTACAAAAAGGATGGATGAATTCCTAATCAGTCAGAAAAGACTTAACAACACTAGTACTAGTTTAGGCTATACTAAGTAGGGAGAGTCATCAAAACAAGCTGAACAGAATAGTGCCTATGCTAATCCAAGGCCAAAGAAGCTCTCATGCTATCATTGTGAAAAAATAGGGAACACATCAAATGTTTTTAGAAGCAAAGAAAAAGGTATTCCTATATATACTCCTAAATTTAATGGTTATTCCTATAACTATAATAAGTATGGACATCAAGGACACGAGTGTAGAACAAAGTTGAATAGGTTACCTAAGAAACACTACATGGAAAAGCACTGTCACACTTGCAACATGCATGGACACATATCACAGGAATGTAGGACAAAGATGAAGCAAGTCTAGAAACTGAAAGAACAAAACAAGAAATATCAACCAAGAAGGCAAGGTAATGCATATACTTGGGATTACATCACTTGAGTTAATTGCACAAAATGTGGAAGATATAGACATATTGCATCAAATTGTATCAGGAAGAACTGAAGAGGAAGATCTCAAAATTGGACAAATTCTAGAATGGCATGTTTGTACTATCACAAGGTCGGTCTCTTGAGAAAATGTTGTAGAGAATGAGCACCAGAGGTAAATGCAAATGCAAATGGTAACACAATTGAAGAAATCATGAGGATAAGAAATAAAATATGGAGAAAAGCAACGAATAACAATGTTGGATCAAGCACTACAGTAGGTGACACCTCATCTTTTGGATTAGGTGATTTCACCACCTCCACCTAAATAATTTAGATATGTATTGAACTAAATTTCAATTGGTTATATCTTACAACAGTTCCTTATATCTATTGAATGAACACCAAATAAACATGAAATAAGATGCACTAGGGTATTATATGTATTGAGCCTAAAATGTGTATAGTCGGTAAAAGCATGACCAAGTAATAGATTGTTAGTCAGTGAAAATGGAAAGGTTAACTGAGTTGAAGTATCAACTGAGTAATATCTAGTGTTAACGGAGCAAAATTTTCTAGAGTGATAATCGATCATCACTATGTTTACCGAGTTGAGGTTGGTAAAGCATTTAATTTAGAAGTTTGAGCGGGAAAAGAGATTTCAGATATAAATACACGACGATGCAAGTTATTTTGACACACATCAATTACGAGCAGAACTAGAGTGATTTGAGAGATTTGAGAAAAGATTTTCTTGAGCATTCAATTGAGATTTGAGAAAATCCTGAGCAGTTTATCATCATTTCAAGTAAGTTCCTAAGCCACCGAGTTATTTTTCTGTAGATTTCACGAAGCCCTAAATTTGAAAGAACGATGGAATCTTCATCCAAGACTTCAAAATCCAAGTCCTAAAGTGACAAGAAGGTCACATTGATCAAGTCAACAACATTTGAGGAACCTAAATACAAGTTGCATCCCGAGATCGCTTCACAAATTGATCAAGCAGGTACATTTTCTAGCATACTGCCTAGAGTTTTACTGGTTTAGGATAAATGTGCTTATATCCACTATAAAATAAGTGAAATCAGAGATTGTGAGCTATAATCAACTTACCTGGAGCTTAGTGAGAATGGAAAGCTCAAAGAAGAGCACAAATACTTGGAAGTCAAAGGATGGATTAATGCCCTACATTTCTCGAGGGAGTTTAAATTTGAATGGGTTAGGTTGTACTTAGTCGTGTACATGAAGGAAAACTTTGGTTGGATGAACCCGTCAAATGCATCTTCTTTATAGGATTTCTCAAGGTGCAAGGGGATGAGTTAAGGTAACCATGATCAAGGTGGAGTTGAGGTTAAGTTTGATGATGTGACTAATTTTAAGGGACAAGATTGATTCTCAAGATGGGATGGTCAAGATAGAAATCCTTTTAGTGATCCAGGTACACATTTTCCTCCTCTCTCATTGGTTGATTCAATTTTGTCATGTAGTGGTAGATAAGAGTTTTTAGGAGTAATTATTCAAAAGAATTAATTAATTAGCCATGTATGGTTATTGAAAGGGTTGGATTTAATTATTAAATTAACTATATAATCAAAGTGTTAATTTAATTATATAATTATTTGATTTGTATTTTAATTAATCCAAATGACTTTAATTTTACTAATGTTTTCTTTGACCATTTTTAGGTGTATACAAGTTGTAATAAGAGGTAGGATAAATCTCCCACCTCAAAATTTTGCTTAATCCTATGGCAATTAATATACCTATTATCATTGATTGAAATGAAAAATAACAAGAGCAAGGAAAGAAACAATAATCCAAGAGATTTAATTAAAGAGAAGAATTTTTACCATGAGAAATGCATAAAGTAAGAGCAAGCACCCAAAGAGCCAATGCAAGGAAATAAAAAGTTTGAAAGGGGAAAAGAAAATAAAATCCCCTTGTGATATTATGAATGAGGCATAATCCTAAATCATGAGAGAGAGAGAGAGAGAGAGAGAGAGAGAGAGAGAGAGAGAGAGACTCTCATCATCCTAACCATTTATTTTTCTTGTCCAATCTGCAAAGCTTTGACTTGTTCAATGAGTTGTAGGCTCTTTTCAGATAGATCAGATATTGATCCTTCAAATGCATCAGATATATCGCCTGATCCAGATCCAGTGTTCTCAAATGGGTCATCTATCTCTTCTTCATGGTAATCAGTCTCATTGTACCAAATTTCCATATCCTTCCTTTGAATCAGTAACTTTTTCAGTTCATCTTTCGCTTGCTTGTATTTTTCAATGAAGATTTGCATCTATATCCTTTGATTCTCAATAGTCTTATCGAACTTATATATTTCCTATTATGTATGTGGAGCCTAATCAAACTTATCCATGGGGTCAAGGGTTAGAGCCCCTTGTGGGGTCCTGGGGCGGCGCCCCAGGCGGGGTCAAGGGGTAGAGCCCTTGATGGGGTCAAGGGGCAGCACCCCTTGCGGGGACCCCTGAATGACTTAATAATATTGTAATGTGTCGGCCATCTATTTTCTATTTGTCGAAGTATTTTTGCCCTAATTTCATTATGTCAAAAATACTTGTAAAAGGGCTTAGGGTTTGAGATTCATTATATGAGGGATATTGTAGCTTCCTACAACGGTATTGAAATGTAGGTTTTCAGATTGTAATCACTGGATAATAATAAAGATATTGGACTCGCTGTTGGTGGACGTAGCCCAGGGATTGGGTGAACCACGTTAAATTCTATGTTATTGTGTTCTCTCTTGTTTGTTAATATTTGCATTTTCTGCTTATTATCCTAACAAGTGGTATCAGAGCAAGGTTATTTCGTTCGTTCTTTCATCTATTCTCTGAAGCAGGTCTCACAAGTTAGTGGGAGAGTCTCTCAGTTAAGTGGGAGAAATGGCAGACAAGGGTAGGTTTAAAGTTGATAAGTTTAATGGGCAAAACTTCCAGTTATGGAAGATGCAAATGGAGGACTATCTCTATCAAAAGGATCTATGGAGGCCATTAGAGGGAATAGCTAAGAAAGAGGTAGCAATGTCTTAGGAAGATTGGGATATTTTGGATAGGACGGCACTGGGGAGTATTCGTCTATGCCTGGCATAATCGGTGGCATTCAATAATACTGGAGCAACGAAAGCTAAAGATTTGATGGACACCCTAGCGAAGTTGTATGAAAAGCCTTCAGCTTCAAACAAGGTATTTCTTATGAAGCGTTTATTTAATATGAAAATGGTAGAAGGTGGATCAGTCGCTGATCATTTGAATGAGTTTAATACAGTTACAAGTTAGTTAACCTCAGTTAAAATTACTTTCGATGATGAGGTTAGGGCTCTCTTGATTTTGTGTTCTTTGCCAAAAAGCTGGAATGGCTTGGTAATGGCTGTTAGTAATTTTGTTTCTGGTTCAAATACCCTAAATTTTGATGATGTTGTTGGTGTTATATTGAGTGAGGAAATTCATAGGAAAAGCTCAGGGGCATCCACATCGGGTAGTGTATTAAATGCAGAAAGCAGAGGCAGAACAAGAGATAGAGGAAACAACTCTGGAAATCGTGGGAAATCAAGAGGCAAATCAAAGGGAAAGAGGTTTGAATCCAAAGGGCTAAGTGATTGCTGGTACTGTGGAAAACCAGGTCATAAGAAGAAATACTGTTGGTCTCGGAAGAAAGATCAAGGAGACAAAAATGATGGAAATAAGGAGGCAAATGTGGTAAGTAACAAATCTGAAGAGGATGCTTTGCTTTTGTCTTTAGAAAATGTTGATGATTCATGGGTGTTAGATTCGGGGGCTTCATTTCATGCTACACCCCATAGAGGTTATTTTGTTGATTATGTCCAAGGGGATTTTGGGCTAGTTTATTTGGGAGATAATGAACCCTGTCAAATTGTTGGAAAAGGGAAAATCAAGATTAAGTTGCACAATGGGAATCATTGGCTACTACAAGAGGTAAGACATGTTCCAAGGCTGAGTAGAAATTTAATTTCAGCAGGGCAACTTGCTGATGAGGGTTGCACAATTACTTTTAATGATAACAATTGGAAGGTTTCAAAAGGTTCCTTAGTAGTAGCAAAAGATGTGAAAGTAGGCACCTTATATCTTTGTACAGCTCATACTGTTCCCTCTACTTTAATTATTTCAGAGAAAAATGAATGTCCAGGAACAGTTGCTACAATTGAGTAGGTAGAACAAGAGACAGTAGCTGGAGATTCTAAAACAGCGCTATGGCACAATAGACTCAGGCACATGAGTGAGAAAGGTATGAAATTAGTTCATTCAAAGAAAGCTCTACCAGGTCTGAAATGTGTTAATATGGATTTCTATGAAAGTTGTGTGTATGGAAAGCAAAAGAGAGTTAGTTTTGTAAAGAGTGGGAAGGAAAAGAAAGATGAAAAATTAGAGCTTGTGCATATAGATGTATGGGGTCCAGCTCAGGTATCTTCCCTTGGTGGCTCTCAGTATTATGTTACATTCATTGATGATGCAACTAGGAAAGTATGGATATATTTCATTAGACAGAAATCTGATGTATTTGAAACTTTTAAGAAATGGAAAAGCTTGGTTGAAAATGAGACTGGAAAAAGATTAAAATGTCTCTGATTTGATAATGGTGGTGAGTATTGCAGCAAAGAATTTGAAGATTATTGTGCCTCTACTGGTATTCATAGATAGAAAATAGTTCCAAGGACTCCATAGGAAAATGGAGTGGCTGAACGCATGAACAGGACAATAATGGAGTGTGCAAGGAGTATGAGGTTGCATGCTAGGCTGCCCAAAAATATGTGGGTAGAGGCTGTGAACACTGTTGTTTATTTAATCAATAGAGGCCCCTCTACTCATTTGGACTATGGTATTCCAGAGGAAGCATGGAGTGGTAAGAAGGTGAGTTATTCTTTTCTCAAAACCTTTGGTTGTGAAGCTTTTGCACTTATAGATTCTAAAAATAGAACCAAGTTGGAAGCTAAGTCAAAGAAATGTGTATTTGTTGGATATGGCATTGATGAATTTGGTTATAGGCTTTGGGATTTTGAAAACCATAAAATTGTAAGAAGCAGGGATGTCATATTCAATGAGAAAGTATTGTACAAAGATCTGTTGCAGCAACATGAGAAGAAAGAAAATGATTATTTAGTGCTGGATGATATTCCAAATGATAATGTTCCAGTAGTTCCTTATGCTTTGCAAAAACAACAACAACAAATACCACACACCCCAGTGAATGTTAGACGGTCAACAAGGCTAAGTAGACCTCCAGATAGATTTTCACCTTCTTTGTATTCTATCTTATTAACTGATGCTGGTGAACCTGAATGTTATAATGAAGCTATGCAGGTGGATAAAAAACTTCAGTGGGAGTTTGCAATGACAGATGAAATGGACTCTTTGCTGAAAAATCAAACATAGGATTTATGTCAGTTACCTACAGGAAAATGAGCTTTGCAGAATTAATGGGTTTACAGGTTGAAAGAAGAAGATGGAGGTAAGAAAATATTTAAATCCGGATTAGTCGTAAAAGGATTTGCACAGAAACATGGTATTGATTTTGATGAGATTTTTTCTCCAATTGTTAAAATGACTTCTATTCATATTGTTTTAAGTATTGTGGCTACTGAAGATTTGCATTTAGAGCAGCTTGATGTTAAAACAACCTTTCTTCATGGTCATTTGAATGAAGAAATTTATATGGTACAGCCACAGGGATATGAGGTCAAGGGTAAGGAGAGTTTAGTGTGCAAATTGCAGAAAAGTTTATATGGCTTGAAGCAAGCACCTCGACAATGGTATATTAAATTTGATAATTTTATGAACAAGAATGGATACACTCGATGTAATTCTGACCATTGTGTTTATTTCAAGAGGTTAAATAATGACAACTACATTATTCTATGTTTATATGTTGATGATATGCTTATAGCTGGTTCTAACATGGATCATATTAAGGGGTTGAAACAACAGTTAGCAAAATCTTTTGCTATGAAGGATTTGGGGGCAGCAAAAAAAATCCTTGGCATGAAAATTTGCAGAGATAGGAAGAATAGAAAATTAACTCTATCTCAGGCTGATTATGTTGAGAAGGTGTTGTAGAGATTCTACATGAAGGATGCCAAAGCTGTCACTACACCTTTGCCTGGTCATTTGAAATTGACTAAATAAATGTGTCCAAAGACACCAGAAGAAGAGGCAAGAATGTCCAAGATACCTTATGCTTCAGCTGTAGGGAGCTTAATGTATGCTATGGTATGTACTAGGCCAGATATTGCACATGCAGTGGGAGTCGTTAGCCGGTATATGAGTCACCCTGGGATTGAGCATTGGAATGCAGTCAAATGGATTCTCAGATATTTGAGAGGTACATCGCATAAGTGTTTACACTTTGGGGGCTCTTCTACTACTGTTCATGGCTATGTTGACTCAGATTTGGCAGGAGATATTGATACCAGACGGAGTACTACAGGTTATGTATTTACTGTTGGTGGGACAACAATGAGTTGGATTTCTCAGTTACAAAAGGTGAATGCTTTATCTACTATAGAGGCAGAGTATGTTGCTGCTACAAAGGCAGCCAAGGAGATGATATGGCTTCAATTCTTCATGGAAGAATTGGGACATCCACAGGCAGATAATTATTTGTATTCAGATAGTCAGAGTGCCATTCATCTTGCAAAGAATTTTGCTTTGCACTAAAAAACAAAGCACATACAGTTGTTATATCATCTCATTCGGTTAGTATTGGATGATGGACAGTTAAGGTTGGAGAAGATACATACAGATGATAATCTAGCAGATATGTTTACAAAGGCAGTGACAAGGGAGAAGCTGAATTCCTGTTCAACTTTGGTTGGTCTTCTAGACTGAACATAATAAAAGAACAGCTGAGTCCAGGGTGGTTTCATTATTCTAGTGGGAGCTACAGGTTTTGGTCGATCAGTCTCCAAGTGGGAGAATATTGTTGTGGAGTCTGATCAGTCTCCAAGTGGGAGATTGTTATGTATGTGGAGCCTAATCAGACTTATCCACGGGGTCAAGAGGCAGAGCCCCTTGCGGGGTCCTGGGGCAGCACCCCAGGTGGGGTCAAGGGGCAGAGCCCCTGATGGGGTCAAGGGGCAGCGCCCCTTGCGAGGACCCTTGAATGACTTAATAATATTATAATGTGTTGGCCATCTATTTTCGATTAGTCAGAGTATTTTTTCCCTAATTTCATTATGTCAAAAATACTTGTAAAAGGGCTTAGGGTTTGAGATTCATTGTATGAGAGATTATTGTAGCTTCTTGCGGCGGTATTGAGTTGCAGGTTTTCAGATTGTAATCGCTGGATAATAATAAAGATATTGGACTCGTTGTTGGTGGACATAGCCCAGGGATTGGGTGAACCACGTTAAATTCTATGTTATTGTGTTCTCTCTTGTTTGTTAATATTTGCATTTTCTGCTTATTATCCTAACATTTCCATCCTGGATCTTTTCCTCTTCAGTGGTTAAACTTCCTTAATAAGAGATCTAGCTCTGATACCAATTGTTGGGATTGGACAGATAAAATACTAAGAGGGGAGGGGTGAATCAGTACCCTCAAAAACTTTTAACACTTAATACTTTGTAATAGTAGATATTCATTAATTGATCAATTCCATTGTTTGTAACATACATTCATATAACTGAAAATGTAAAGTGTATGTAAACAAAACAATAAATCATATATGAAAATAAGTACTCATGACTTAGATATTTTGGTTATGTAGAAACCCTTGTTAGAAGGTAAAAACTGTGGTGGGGATGACACCCACAAATTCTTCACTACTGCAGTAAATAAAGTATGCCAGTTAAGGCTATAATTGGTTGATCACTTTTGATGATCTTACTCGGTTAGGAGTAACAAAAGATCGACTAGATCTACTTTGTTAAAGTATTTTAGCAACACAATCAAGTGTGCACTTGGTTAAGAGATTTACAATAAAGACAGTTAAGTTCACTTTGTTAAGAGATTTGAATATGCTACAATGGTTAAATTGATTATAGTAGAATATCTGTAAAATGTCAACTCTATCTTGTTTGATTAAGATCTATGAAATAACAATCAAATATCACCTCAATGTGATGAATGTAACCTTCTATTCTACTCGGTAGCCTTGTGTGTATTTCTAATAAATTGATTTTGCCTTTGATAATCTTTCTGTCATAAAACCTTGTCTGATTTCTTGATGTCCTTAGTGCGGCTACTGCTGCATGATACCTCTCTCTCTCTCTCTCAATTTTATATTAAACAATCATGACCTAATTAGGGTTACAATATCTTAGAAAACCTAAGATCAATGGTATACAAAAATAGCCTAGATTTGACAGTTACATAGGAATCATCACAAAATTTAATGATTACAACCATATTAAATGTGTCTAGATGTTGGTAAACCATTTTTTGATCAGTGTGAACCGCTTGCATAGATGTATGTGCCATTCCTAATTACTATGCCATTTACTAGTTTACTCGGTAATCACTGGATTCTCTGTTTGGTAAAATATTGATGCTCGATGATTACTAGCACGATACTCGGTAAATGCTCGTCGCTTGGTGAATGTGCTCGGTCAAACCTATATTCGGTTAACTTAGAGTTTTGCCTTGTCTTTGCTCGGTGTAAAGGCTTTGTTTGCTTGATCGTCTAACTTGTTTATTCCCTTTACTAACTGAATAATTGATTGATACTAATGACAATCCTTCAATGCTCAAGTAGAGATAACAACCTATTTGTACATTTAAGTTTCAATCTTTTCAGTTTATGTTTTAATTTTGTACATTTTTAGGTAAATACATTTTTAGGTTTTAAGTGTTCATCAATAATATAGATCTAAAAATGGAAAAAAATAATATTTAAATAATAATGCTAAGTAAAAAAATGACATTTTTCATATAAAAACAAGAATTTAAAAAAAAAAAAACACAAAAAAATAAATAAAAAATAAAAAATGTCCCCTACCTGGAACTCGATTGAGTAGGCACTGTTGCTTGCCAACCGCCAATCCTTAGCCCCTCAACGTGCAAATGAGGGGCTTTGGGGTATTTAAAATACCTAGTAGACTTGACCGAGTCCTACTCGACCGAGTAGGATTCGGTCGAGTCTCCCATGCCATGTAGGCACCATTCGGTGCCACATGGTGCCTACGTATACTCGACAGATTTAGACTCGGTCGAGACTGTCTATTTAGCCTAAAATGCGATAGTATATCGTGCAACTACCCAAAATTCATATATTATTTTAAAATAATATAGAATAAATATTATCTTTAAAAAAGAATACAATATTTTCTTTAAAATAATTTATAAATTATCAAATAATACTTTTAAAATTTCAAAGAAAGATCTCTTTATTAAAAATACATAAATTAATTTTATATTTTAGAAAATAATTTTTTTAAAAATATTTCTTTTTATGTTCTATAATTAAACTTAAATTAATTTGATCATATTCTTTTAATAAATATTATCTTTAAAAAAGAATACAAATTTTTCTTTAAAACAATTTATAAACTATAAAATAATACTTTTAAAATTTCTTAGAAAGATCTCTTTATTAAAAATACATAAATTAATTTTATATTTTAGAAAATATTTTTTTAAAAAAAATATTTCTTTTTATGTTCTATAATTAATCTTAAATTAATTTGATCATATTCTTTTAATAAAACTTAAAATATTTTTTGTTTTAGTTTTTGAAATGTAGATTTGAAATAAAAGTTTTAAAGATAAATTAAATAAAAAATTGTTAGCATAAAGAACAAATGAATAATTTTTTTAAAGATTTATAATAAAAGAAAAAATTATATCTTTATATTCAATTAAAACATATTTTAAAAAGAAAAGTATTTTTTTTGATAAGTTTCATTTTATATGTAATAATTAATGTTAATATGGATTGTTTTATTATAGGCTTGGATATTAAGACAATTATACATATGAAATCTAAAGATAATTATATTGATTTTACAAAGCATAATCAAATCACACATCAAACATTGAATTTATATATACAATAATTACTTTAAAATCACTCAAGTCAACATAAAGACAAGCCATATATTCTTTACGTCTAATTTTTAAGAGTTTTTTGATTAATTTAAAAATATATTTTAAAAAGAAAAGTATTGTATTTGTTGATAAGTTTCATTTTATATGTAATAATTAATGTTAATATGATTTTTTTTTATTATAGGCTTGGATATCAAGACAATTATGCATGAAATATAAAGATAATTATATTGATTTTACAAAACACAATCAAATCATACATTAAAGATTTTACAAAATATAATCAAATCACACATCAAAGATTGAATTTATATATATAATAATTACTTTAAAATCACCCAGATCAACATAAAGACAAACCATATCCTTTACATTCCTTAAATTCTTTAAGCTAAATTGTTTATTAGAGACATAACACATTTTAGTCTAATAATATAAATGAGTGCTAATTATTTAATTTTTTTATATCAAATATTTAAAATAAAGATTATTTAATATAAGGGTTGAGATTAGAAATAATGAACTTTGGTCAAATGAATATCTTTTAATCTTTAACTCTCAATAAAAATGTTTCCATCTATGACTTGTGTATGTAAGAATCATGTTCAAGTGACTTTGATCAAATTGTACTCAAGTGACTTTGGCCAAATGGATATACTTCAATCCTCGATTCTCAATAAAAAAATGTTTCAACCTAAGACTTATGAATAATAGGAATTGTGTTTAGGCGACTTTGGCCAAATGAATACTTCTCAATCCTTTACTCTCAATCTAAAATGTTTCCACCTAAGACTTGTACATGCCAAGAATCATGTTCACATAACTTTAGTCAATAAACACACCACAATCCTTGAATCTCAGTAAAAATTTTTTCCACTTGAGGCTTGTGCATAATACTTGAATCATTTTCAAGTGACTTTGGTCATATGGATGCGCCTCAATACTTGATTCTCAATAAAAACATGTTTCAACCTAGGACTTGTGGAAGTTAGGAATTATGTTCAAGCAACTTTGGCCAAATGAACACTTTCAATTCTTTATTCTCAATCTAAAATATTTAGACCTAAGACTTGTGTAGGTTAATAAGCATGTTCAAGTGACTTCGATCAAGAGCACCTCACAATCCTTGAGTCTTATTCGAAAATGTTTCCACCTACGACTTGTATAGGTAAATTCATGCATAAATGCCTCACAATCATTGACTCTCTCAATTGAAATTGTTTCTACCTAAAACTTGTGGAGGTTAGTGATCATGTTTAGGGAATTTTGGTCAAATGGATACCCCTCAATCCTTGATTCTCAATTAAAATGTTTCCACCTAAGATTTGTACAAGTTAGGAATTGTGTTCACATGACTTTGACCAAATGAATACCCCTCAATCCTTTATTCTCAATCTAAAATATTTCTACCTAAGACGTGCAAATTAAGTGTTTTGTTCACTAACTTGTGCTTCTACTCACCTATTGAACAACAACAACGAAATGAAGGTTAAGAATTGTGTTCAAATGACTTTGACGAAATGAATACCCCTCAATCTCAAATTCTCAATCTAAAATATTTCTACCTAAGACGTACAAATTAAGTATTTTGTTCATTTACTTGTGCTTCATGCTTCTACTCCCCTATCGAACAACAAAATGAAGGTTAAGAATTGTGTTAAGAAACTTGTGCCTGTGCTTGAAAAACCAAATGATTATCCTAAATATATATATATATATATGAAAAAAATATTTGTCATATTTTAAGATGTTGAAATGGATTTTGTAGCACTAGGTAGTGTTGATGTGAGTAATAATTAAAAACCACAAAATAGAAAGATTTGGTGCTTGATGGAAAGATAGAGCTTTATAGGCAAGAAGATTTTGCAGCAGTCTACGTGTCAATTTTCGGCCAGTCAAAATCTACGGAGTCAACTTTGTATTTATTTTGGACAAAATAAACAGCTGTTTCAATCACACCGCTTTCCGGCCAAAAAAAACCGCTCGTCGAGAAAAGCGGTTTACATTTTAACCCGCTTTGTTTCAACTTTTTCAAGTTTCGCACCCAAAAAGGTTCGCGGTAAAGCTTGCGCAGCTTTGCATTAAAACGTGTGCAACTTCTGGTTAAATTGCGCGCAGCTTTGAAACTTGTCAAGAAAAAGGCTGTGTAGAATTTACGTCTGTCGTTTCACATGCCGTGCATTTTGCTCGTTTCGGTGTACTGAAATTCAGCGATTTATTCGCTCGAGCGTCGGTAAAAATCCCTCCAAATTCGCCATTTTCCAAGCTTGAAATTTTCATCTCTGCTGTAACATTTTTTCGGCTACATTAAAGCCATTCTCGGCTCTCAATTCTGAACTTCGTAAAACTAACTAAAGAAGATTTGGACAAAATAAAATTTACAGTGACTTCTGACTCTATCCAATCCCTTCCTGTCATATATCCATTGCCTCCTTTTAAAATCCATTAACTTATTATTTGGGTATTCTATTTTTCCTGCAAACAAAATCAAAACTATATAATTTTTTTTTACCTCTCCTGTTCGATCAAACAAAAAAAAATTGGGTTATGAGTTTCATCTCGTCTTGTGTTGTTTTTCTGAATTTCGGTAACACAGAAGGGTCGATCACCGGGTATTTCCTTCAAGGATTGTATTGTTTATTGAAAGAAAACTAGACAACGTACATAACCTGATCTTTACGTTTTATTTTTCAGATTTTTTTAAGGTTTGGCCACACCTGAGACCTGATCTTAGGGGTTTTTTGTGGAACACAGTTTTATTTAGCGAGTTTCCAAAAAATTAGGTCACACCAAAGTCCCGATCTCTGAGGTTTTCAAGCAAAGATTGATTGATTAATATACGGTCATCGAATATTCAAACGCTTCTAGTTCTTGGTTTGTCAAACTGAATTTTACCTGCTGGTATATTGGGTACGTTTGCATCTTCATTCCTTATCTGTACCACGAGCCTAGGGGTTGTTTTGTTGTGAGGAGGCCTCGGAATTAGGGTTAAATGACAGTGCATAGAATGGGATCTATGGAAAAGTGGCGTAGGTTTTTTGAGGGCGCGGAGGCTGATATATGCAGTGTAATTGAATATGCCATCCTTGTCGCAGCCTCCGATTACCCTAATGAATTTAGAAGGAGGAGAGATAAGATTGCCGAGAGGCTTTACACATCTAGGCTCCTCAGGTGCTGCGAATGTGATGCTGCTGTTCCTCAACCTGAAGATCATGTTGATGATGGCGAAAATGAAGATGATGATGGTATTAATAAGGGTTCCAACAATACTAAGGTCACCAGTAGTAGTGATGATGCTGATGATCCAGATAGGAATAGGGTCAGCAATTATAGCTATGACGAGGCTGAAGCTCTGACAGAGGAAATTGAGGAGGAATCCGAAATTCTCAGAGAGGTCTTCAGGATCAAAGACATTCTTGCGAATCGGGATGAGGTAAATTTTTTATTTTCTGCCATCTCATTTTAGATTTCCAGTGTTCTATCAGGGTTTGCTCTTATTATCTCAATGAGTCATTAAAATTTTCACTGTTTTCCTCATTTGAATTTGTGGTGAGGAAATTAGTATTTGTTAACACATCTGAACGTAAATTTCCATTATTTCAGCTCATTTTGAATTTGTGGTATTGAAATGAGGGTTTGCTCATGTCTCTTAAGAATCACATTTTGTCTTGCAGTCGGATAGTCTGCTAACCGAGTCATTGAGAAGACTGGAGCTGATGCAATTGTCTGTTGAAATTTTAAAGGTTCGTTTTTCAGGACAAGTGGTTATTACGTTTAGGGCTCTATTTAGGGCTACATGATAAACACTTCCTGCTTCATCTCTTTGTTCCTTTTGAAAATTTCACTGCTTTATGGTATTATTCTTCTTTGCTTTGTAATGCATATTATGCTTTGGCTTCTATTGCATGCGTTTCTTTTGTTGCAGTGGACATCTAGACGTAGACATCGATATCTAGGTTAAGTTTCTCTTATGTGTTAAGAAGACTGGTCAGAGGATAACAGGTTTGATGTCAAACATTTTTCTGACGATATTTGAACATACATTCAATTGCAGGCAACTGACATTGGTAGGAAAGTTAATAGGTTGCGGAAGCACAAGTCCAAAACTATTTGCTCTATGGCAAAGAAACTTGTCAGGTAAATAAAGTCTTGCTTAAGGAAAATTTTGTGACTTTTTGGTTCATGAGAGAATTGAAAGGTCATTTTAGTTAAATATTGAATCCATGGATGAATATCAGCATTCTCTGAAACTGTAGGAGCTGACCCTTAAACAAATAGAAGTTTATTTGATTTTCATGACAGCCTTTTGGAGTCAGTTTTAAATATTTACTATACCTTTCTATGTTACAACAAGGAAGCTGAAAAGATCTTGTTAAATGTAGGAAATAATGGAGAGTTTAGGGTTGAATTACGGCTTTTTAAAATTGCAAAATCATTTTCAATAATAACAAGTTCTCTCCTTCATTTGATCGAAGGAAGCAGCTCTATGAGTAATAGAGATGCTTGATTTTAGTAGCATCTTTTATGTGAATTGTTCTACTTGTTTTAATATATTTACCAAGGTTTTAATGTTTATTGTATGGTGCACTACAGTAGCTGGAAAGAGCTTGCAGATGAATGGATGAAAACTGCTGGAAATGTTGCTGTAGCTGCAATAGCAGGTATGCTCTCATGTTGGATCAGAGTATTTCATTTTCCCCTATCCTTTCCTCTTCTATTCTGATGTTAGGTTAGTAAAAGCACAAATTCTTTAACATGCATAAGTTTGTGTTTGCAGGAACCTCTACGGACTCTGTTTCACCTGCAACTGCTGATGATGAAAATGGACTCCCTTCTCCTCCACTGGAGGATGTTGCCTTTCTGGCAACGCAGACCACTTCAATAGAAATATCTCAGGTAGGACAAACATGGAAGTGAAATAATTTTTTGTACAATAATACGGTAATATATGTTGCCTTGCCAAGCACACTCTTAATGATAAATTCTTGCACCCAATAATTTTTAGATTGATAACTATCCTTTTATTGTTTGAGCTTGTTGATTTTGGCACTGACGTACATGGTGTTTGTTGCAACCTGCATGGGATTGGGATTAAAGTTCTTTGATGGTATGGATGATGATGGAAGTAAGTTCATTTCCCGCTTTTCTATTGGTTCCTTTGCTTTTGTTGTATTTCTTCTTTCACTACATGAAAACATAGGCTTATGGAGTACTCTGAGTCAGTTGGTGCAATGTCACCGCTTCTCAATACTTAAGTTTCTTTCTGCTGTTTGTTAATGTTGATCTGGTATCTGTTATTGTTTTTTAAAATCATCACAGATCCTCGAATTCCTGACACAACTGAGAATGATGGACACGAAGAGGGTGAAAAACAACATACAGTACAGAAACTACCTAAAAGAAAGCAGTTAGAAAATCAAAATTATTTAATAAGGGATGCTAGTCACTTCAAGCAAGAAACTGTGACAGATAGAGCAAAAAGTGGGGAGTTAAGAAGGGATGCTCAAATTCAGTCAGATGCAGATCGTCATGTCAATCTGATGAGAGGAGCAAACTACATAGTTGCCAGTTCTGGTCCTGGAAGACCACCAATTGTAAGCCAGGAGCGCAAGTCCTATGAGGAGAATGTGCAGCAAAAGTCAGATTTTAACAAGCAGCAGATCAGGCCTAGCTCCCTTCCTTCTCAATATGTAAGTAAACTGTTACATTGAAATGGAATTGAAGTTAAACCATGATGAGTGGTCCCATTGATAGATCATTGCTTGACTTCGAGACTTAATTTGATGCCAAAAAAATTGATTGGATTTAGTTATTAAGTTTTGCCCACAAGTGATCTGCCAAGGACCTGCTTCCAAATATGTAAGAAGTGAAGATTATGTCTTTTCGTTAATATTTGATTATCTCATCTAGATGGATCTTATAACAAAAAACATGCAGTCACAAGCTATGCTTATTTGGAGATAGATTTCGAAAATCAACTTGTCTCTGAAGTCTTGCTTGTGAAATTTTTTCTGCAGAAGTCAAATTCGCCCGAAGATAAATCTGTAAAAGTGAAGCTCGAGGCAGCAAAAAGAAGGCTCCAAGAAGGCTACCAACAAGCAGAAAAGGGTTTGTATTTGAATGTTTGGATGCATTAATTGTTTTTATCCTTGAAACACTTAAATTATGAAGTGGGTGACAACCCATGAATCTAGTCACCTAATGAACTAACTAGTAATGCTCTTTGCAGCCAAGAAGCAACGCACTGTTCAAGTAATGGAATTACAAGACCTACCCAGACAAGGTCATAATAGTGTAAGGCCATATCATGGTAAGCCGGTGCCACAGCATCATCGCCAGGGGATGAATAATCGAATCTAGTTACACCCTACTGTGCCATCAAGTAGTTGAGGCAGCCCCTGGATGGCCAAAAGCATCTAACATCACCTATTTTCATCTGGAATAGCTTGAGCAATATATCAAAAAAGGACAAATGTCACAGAGGGATGTTGGTGGTCAATTTGATTACCTGATTTTCTGGGTTATCTACATGTATAAGAAAATATACTTGTACAGCCAGAAAATTAAGCTTTTGAAGGCTCAGAGTGGAAAAGCTGAGCTGTTTGGGGTGCCTATTTGTTTCCCATTTTTGTCCGAAAGTTTGGCTCTCTTCTCTATTTGACTAGCTTGACCAGATGGCATATCATAAAATTTGGAAGTGAAAGTGAAATTTCACTTTTGATGTGCATTTTTTGTCCAGCAAAATGAAATTTGGCAGCTAGGAGCTGAAAGGGATTTTGGATTTTTAGAAATTACCTTCAGCTTTATTTCTTGATAAGTTACAAGCTGCCATCTCTCTCTTTTTAATAAAAACTGGCGAGATCGGATCAAACAACACTGACTCTTATGTCTGACGTCAAGTGCTACAAACTGTATATGGTGAATTTCGTTCCCTATGTACAGTTTACTAATGGAATGATCCTGAGGGTTTTATATCTATAGAAAAGAGCTTCGCTGGTTTACTAGATTAAATGACTATTATAAATGCTGCAAAGTAATGCTGGGCTACCAATAGTAAGGTTTGGCTTCAAATAAGTCTGTAGTCACTTGATATGAACGAATCACTGTTCGAAAAGAAAATCGCAAGATCACTTGTGTATTCAAGAGGATTAGGTAGTGTATATCATATTTTCCAATTTAAAGAAGATTAGGTAGTCAACAATCAGATCACTTATTTTAAACTTCTTGTCTGCTAGGAAATAGGAATGCTGTATTATGTGCTTATTTATTTTCGACTTCGCAACTAACTGAAGGAAAGGTTGCTTGCATTTCTTTTGAGAAAGTTGACCTCGAAATATATCACAGGAAAAGTATAGGCCCTGGAACATGAACGTGCCTTTATCACAATTTTTTAACCTAGTCCTTATTGAGTGCTTTGTCCGGAAGTTAATGCTAGCAAAGTGTGTTAGTTGAGATGGCTGCTATCATTACTCTCTGGAATTCTTAAAGCTTAAATCTCTCGAAGTAAACAGGGTTATGTGCTTGTGTTTCTTTCAGATCTATAAATAGGTCACTTTTTGCCAGCTTTATAAGCAATCTGTGTAATCTGTGAAGGCTGTCATAATGCCTGTGAGGAAAGGTGGAAGATCTGCATGTCTCTTTTTAACTTTTCAACTCTTTAGCTTGGCCTCCTATCATGACATAAACTTTAACGTGTATATGAATTTAGGAACGGGGGCAAATCCTTTACCCTGAAAGCATTTGTTTGATATTACCTTTTTCTACATTTGAGAAGCTTCAGAACTTCTCAATGTGGAGATTTACAAATTTGAAGGGATATATTATTACAGTAATGCCAATGCTCTCAGAGATGTTGGAAAGTTTACATTTCCTTACAATTGTTTCTTCGACTTAGGCACCTTATTTTTTAATATTCTGAGGCAGTTTCATGGTACCTGCAAACTTCAGAATGCCATGTTTTGCTTGCAGCTGGCTTGCAGTGTTGTTGAAATACAAATCTGCTAAATGTATAACAGTCTTGTTCTTGTACAGTTAATGACAAAGATTAAAAGATTGCAGGTGGTGACCATGCACTTTATTGATTACTAATCATAGCAGTCAAACAGCTGATATTAAGACACTTTTAAATCAAGAAAGTTTAAGTTTTTGGATGACTGAGTTTTTTTTACATCAATGTTTAGATTGTTTGTTTTCCTTTATCTTGATGATGGATCATGGAGGATGATCTGAAATGTTGATGTAAAATTTACACAATTACATCCAAAAGTTTTTTAGATAACCAAGGGTGCTGTTCCATGGAGGGGGGCTTCCTAAAAAATTTCTGTGGGTAATGTTGAGATTTTTTAGGATTATTTTAAAGTGGGAGGTCTCATTAATTTTGGGACGCGGCTAAGCTCCTTACAAAATGCACAATTGACCAAATTCCAAAAGCCTGAAATCTGCATATTTTGTGGTTGAAAATCACAAAAAAATTGTAAAAAAATCAGTGTTTTTTGCCAAGCTGAAAAAATAAAATGTTTTACAGTTTTTTTTTTGTTGTTTTCTGTGTATTTGGTAGGGAGCTTAGTCCGTGCCTTAATTTTGTGGAGTTCATGTTTAATAGTTTAAGCTCCTCAATTTATGGAACTTGGTGGTCTCATTATTATTATTTTTATTAAGCATATTCAATTCAAATGATTAAATAAATAAAATAGAAAAAAAAAATTGATTCTAGATTTGGAAATTTGTATATGATTGTATTTTATATCGGGCACAAGGTTAAAGTGAGAAGAGTGATGATCTTGGTGGTCTTGTAAAACAATAATCACTTGAAGCACAAGCTTTTGGTACAACTCCCTCAATTAATGTGCAGGATTATATTGTAGGATTGCACAAATGTGTTTGGATTGATGACACTAGTCATACCATTAGCAATATACTAGTGGTTTGAAACACACGTTTTAGTTTGCCATATGTACAAGGTCAAGTCAACATTTAAAGAGCAAAATTTTAAACTCATGATTGGAAAACTAGGAATAAAGGAAAAAATATGAAAAATTGTGTTAAAGTAAACTTCATCTTGTCTAATGGATTCCACTTATGGAGTTGAGGTTTTACACAAGTTTTGTAGGAATAAAGAAAAAAATATGAAAAATAGTACTCTTCATCTTGTCTAATGGATTCCACTTGTGGAAGTTGAGGTTTTACACATACAAGTTTTGCTTGGTACGTTATTTGAATTTTTTTTCTTTTCAAGTCCAACATATAAGAAAAATTCAAGAAATACATTTGAAAATAAACAATCTTTTAATATAAAGTTGTCATACATTAGATCGCAAAATTGAGTTTTGTTAATTGTAAGTTAGGTATGTTTGATTAGTAGCAGCGCTTGTGCAATCTTCATCAACAATACCTTACTCTTTGTCTCATCCAAACTGGGGTCATCTTGGTGCTAGGACAATATTGGTTTCGACTAGCAATTTCTTTTATACTTTGCCAAACTCTTTTAAGTTGTTTTTTCCCTTTCTCTATATGAGCTAGCATGCTTGAACATTACATCACTGGCTCTTAATATTCTTTGGGCAAGATAATGACATTTTACAATAGACTACTAGCTCTTTGGGATTAGCATGATTTAAAATAGACTACTAGCTCTTTGGGATTAGCATATTAAATCAGCAAATACATTTAGTTCTTTGTGACATATAACCCTTCCATAAGCTACAATATACCCTTGTATATTGCTAATGGTGGGATGATTATATCATCAATCTAAACACATTGAAAACACTCTTTGTATCATAAATGACTCTCCATCCTTGGGGTCTTCTATTTTTTAGTGGCGACCTCCTATATAGTTTCAACTTGTCCTACACGCACTCGTGTCTCTTTTACTTTACCTCTATCTTATAGAATCTGTAGACATTCAAATGCTTGATGTTTCATTTCTTCACATTGAAAACATGTAATGTCAAAACCTCTTCCTTTACCTCTTCCAAATGACCCCCTTACATGATAGCATTTCCCTCTTTTTTCTTGGAAAGTCTCCTCTTTCTTTACCTGCTTGCTTGCTTTCACTTGATGTTTTGGTTTCCTCTCGCTTATTTGAAAAGCCTCTACCATTGTTTGGCTATCTTCTTCCATGCAAAAATCTACCTTTGCCACAAGAGATATTTTTTTGCCTCCTATCTAGGTTTATTTAAATGTTTTCAAAGGCTTTACAACATTCCACTAGACCAAATGCATAATAATATATTGTTGCTCTAATTGAGAGCTCCAACGCCCATCTCCTTAAATTGCTAAGTCACCTCTATGAATTACTTCAATTTCTACGCTCTTCCTTTGTCTAGTTTTGCCTCTTACAATCCATACTCTCCTCTCACAATGGTTTTCCTTTTTTCTTATAAATTTATTTATGTCTTCTCTACAATTTCAACTTTCAATTCACCTACGTAGCATGTAAGAGATTCTTCAATTCACATTCTTAGTTCTCTCTTAATCCCTTGTGCACCATAATGATATGTCTTACTCTTTGAATAAAGCATCTTCTACTCTAACCCACACGGCTTATGCTTATATTACATATTTTATATCTATGAACTCGTTGTAAGAATGTACATATATTAAAATGAGCTCATGTGAGAAATCAAAATATTACATTTGGACAAAATGTTTGGGACTCAACTATGAACAAAAACACAAAACTGAAAACAAACCTAAACCTAAACATATATTCACTTTATTGAGTCGGATAGCCAACTTACTCGGATGCTCTGACATCATCTACATAAGCAACAAGCTCTTTTGTATATGGTTTTCCAAGAACTCTAGCTTTAGGTCTCTTCACAATAAAAGAAATTGTGTGGCATAAGAGGATGCAAAATAAGTTAATTAGTGAGTCTTTAGTGGTTTAATTTTATGATTTGCATGCATCAAAAACTATAAGCTCTAGCGAGCCATCTTTACTTTATGTTATGTTTTATTTAAGGCTTTTTAGAGACCATAACTGATCTTTGGGGCGATTGTCTTCAATAAACCGTCGGTTACCAAAGTCAGTCATAAAATTGAATGCTTATATAGTTAAATTTTGGATGTGCGTAGGAGTTACAAATGTTATTTTAAAAGAAAGTTTTAATGAAAGATAGTATTTGAAAGTAATTCTGTGTGAATTGTGGGCTTAGTATTACAGTTTATGAAATGCTTTTCTTCTTATGTTGAAATGATGATTATTATTAGATGCTATCACCTATCTTTTAATTCATGATCTGTTTGATTGCAATTTCATATTACAACTTCGTTTGTAATTGATGATGACAATCTATAAGTACCGAATAGTTTTATAGTTGAGAAAACTTTGTGTTCCATTTATATTATTAGATTTCAGTTACTTTTATCTTTCAAAGAACTTTATGGTTAAAAACATCAAAGTTATTTTTATTCTATTTTAGAAAAATCATAAGATAGTTGTATTTTCTAAAACAAGCAGAGAGTAGGTTTAGAAGGTCAACACACCTAACTTAATTATTGTTCTGGTTTACCTTGGGCACAAAATATTGTAAGAGTTAAGTGGAAAAATCTAGAACCAACACCACTCCATCCCAAGAACAATCTGCGGGGCAATAGGAAGAGAGGCCAGAAGCAGAAGTCACAGTTTTCCACCTTGAGGCATATCAACCTCTTTCTACTAACACAAAGCCCACTTGGTTGATGAAGGTCTTTCACCCCAAGGAGAGGACTTACAAGGAGATGGAAACCCCAGATTTTTTAGAAATTGATTGATTTTTTCATGTTGGGGAATCCATCCAAAAGAAAGCTCAGAGGATATCCTATGTCACCGAGGATACTCAGGAGCATTAGAAGCACAGGTAGTTGCCCCCCTCCAGATAAAGCGATGGAAGATATTATTCCAAATGATTTTCTAATGGAAGAGGTTGATCTCGGGGTTCTAACCCGCAAAGGAGAGAAGACCCTAGTTGCATTAGGGGTCACAACATTGTTCAAGCACACACACAATGATGAGATAGAAATAAAGGACCTATCGCCCCAAATAAAATTTTGAAGGACTATATAGCACAGTTAGTGGGCCCTATAGACCCAACAAATCTAGAGACAACTCTACAAGCGACTATTGAGGCACAAGTTGTTAGCATGAATGTTGATGGTATTCATATGGGGGAGTATCACAGTAATGATAGAGGCATGCTACATTGGTTATGTGTTGCATTCATGACAAAGTTTGTCATTGATGGCAACATATGGTATTGACTAGATTATTCAGGACCCTGTAGAAGAGGTTGTAGAGAATTGTACAGACACAATAAAGTGAATCAACATGCCCGCACTTACAAAGAGACTTTTAATGATGTCTTGGATCACCATATGTGATTGCAAATACTTATGAGTTGATCTGACAGAATTATGATTGAATTACTAATGACTGGTTTTCAGGAGACAGTAACTGTGTTTTCACAGAGTTGATTGCAGAACTTTGTGGATAGCACTCATGGTTGGTTGAGTTATGATGTGAGAACTTACGTTCGTGTTGGACACTGGCTTGAGAGCTTATTGTGAGCATATGGCGTCATGATCATATAGGTGGCATCAGCTATGGCATATTCATTGGCAAAGACCTATTTGAAGGCCGACTTGGAACACGTTTCAAGTAATATGATATGCGAGCTTACTAAACGGATCTAAATGATTAATTGATGTAACTACTATGTTGTAACATTGTAAGAGATGTGTGCATCTTCGCATGGGTTCATTTGTATTTTGTAAATAGGATTTATCCTATTAAGGCCGACTTGGATATAATTGTTGTAATTTATATATAAGGATTGAAACCTTGGAAAATATGTGTGGAATTGCATATGCGAGATGCAGAGGTGAATGTGAGCTTAAGGTTACATTGGATACTGTTTGAAGAACAATAGTTGTGCACTAAGGCACAAGGTGGAGCTTGCTTGGTAGTGATAGAAGGTTGAAAGCAGTTTCAGAACAAAAAGTTTTTAGACTTGAAGTTGCAAGGTTTGGAGAACCTGAGGGTGGCTTTAACTCTCAAATCTCTTGATTAGGTTGATGCATTTTACATCCCTAATAGGGTAATTGCCTTTAATAGGGCTGGACTCCTAACAAGGTTGATTCCTTTATTGGGATCACATTGTAAAAGACTCTTAACAAGGTTTGTCCTTTAACCAGGACCTTCCTATTGTAATACTCGGCTCCTAACAGGGTCATAACTCTTAACAGGGTTATTATACCTGTAGTGCAGATATTTGTGGGTACCATCCCCACTCGGGTTTTTCCTTTAACAGGGTTTTCCTCGAGAACAAACATTGGTGTTCATATGTATGTGTGTTGTTACTGCATTCACTTTTCAGTTCAATGTTTTGCTTTAAGGAATAACTTTTAAGTAAAAGTTTGAGTACATTGTATTGACATCAATTGATTCACGCCCCCCTCTCAGTTGATTGGGATACTGTTATTCTAACACAAGCAACACCTTCACAAGTAAATCCCTTTTTCAAAGCTTATGTAGAGTGGAAGCAGGAGTTAGAAGAGTTTAGAGAAGAGATAATGAGACAAATTTTGGCGCACTTTCGTGTTTTGGTCAAAGAGATCACCACCCTTAATTACATGGTGTTTGATGGCCAAGGTAGTATAGAAGGTAATGCAACAACATGGACTAACTTTTTGACTAGTTTGAGAATAATGAAGAAGGCAAAATAATGAAGAAGGCTAGTGTAAATAAATTAGTAGAGTCAGTCGCTTTTGAGGAGGGTGAGGTGGATAAGTTGGATACTTGGATAAGGACAATCAAGCTTGTTGTAAAAGATTATAATAAAAGACGAGCTGATTGAGAAAAGGAGAAATGTAGTTATGCCATGGGTGCAAAAAGTTGAAGAATTTATAGAATCCTTGACATGTCAGCTATATCAAGATGAAAATAGGGAGAAGACATAAAGTATCAATAATATTGTTCAACAATTCTAGGGAAAGCTCTCCGCATCAACACAAAGGAGGAAGTAGATTGGATGTAGAGCACAAATAGGGGCTTGATGGAGATTAGAGATGAAATGAAACAACTCCAATAGGTAGGGAAGCAACTTATGCCTTTTCGTAAAAATCAGCAAGCCCGCTTGGAGTACATGAAACTACCTCCATTCGGTGATGTTAATACGATAATTAATAACTTCCCCCAAGCTTTCTTGGAGATTTTTCCACGTTCATAGAGTGGAATGATATTAATTCATTCTTCATTATTTCATTATTTTTTACAGTTGCTACCAATAAAATAGTGAGCCATATTTTTGTTGAAAAGTGGTCAATTTTTGGGGGACGATTCTTCTTGGAAATGTCATGTTGCATGTCTTCAATGGGTATACATGGTCGAAAACGTGAAGGGGTAGTATTTTCTTAAAGTTAAACTAATGCATTTTTTTGAAAAAATGGATTTCGATCACCATCTCTTTGTTGTAGTCACACTAGAGTTCGCCCAAAATTTTAGGGTATATTTTTTGGTCGAAACGACCCTATTTTGAGTTGTAAATATGTTAAACTCAAATTCAACATGTAATAGAATAGTTTAGAAGTAGTTTTCAACTATTAAACTTTAGTTTTAATTTTATTACATCCAAAAATAATGCCCAAAAACCCTAGCCACAGGTTTGACAATTTTGAAGTTAAAAATTCTATATAAACTTAATTTCTTATTGTAATAAGGGTGAATATTTTTGCAATAGAGAAGATGCACATTTTGGTGTTGCAATCGTGGTGTGAAATCTTTGCTACTTTTGTGAAATTGGGATTAAATTTCGAATTCAAGAGTGAAGTGTGTTTTCTTGCAAATTTTCTCGCCTTCAAATTAGTTGGTGTTAGCTACAAATTATTTGCTTGTGGTGGTGATTTAGTGCAAATGATCAAACTTCTATTCTGGTTGAAGATGAATTTGTCTCACATGTTCACATGAATGGGTATGACTTTGTGCTTTTGATGAATTTTGAAAATCATTAATTTAATTTTCATAGGTGTTTGCATTTGGATAGTTTGAATTGTGGGTTTTCTAATTCATACTATTACAAGTTTCGATGATCAAATTTGCTAATTTGTATACAAGTTAAAATGGTTCATGGTTGATGTTTGTTAGATTTATATCTCAGTTAATTTTCTTTAAACACCTTGTTACTCTCAATCTTTTAAATTTTTTTGATTAAAAGTCGTGGTTAGAAAGTAGTTGATAGAATAGAAGTTAAATTGTTAGAATTTCATTGCATGCAGATTTTAGTTTTCGTAAATTTGAAAAATAAAAAAAGTGTGTGAAATTGTTAGTTTTCAGCCTCAAGCGCAATGAACTAGCAAAGACCTACCTTGTGTTTTCACATTGAATCTTCACTAATCTCTAGTGTGATTGTGACCCAATCATTGAGAACCTTGGGAGTCATTCTCATCGCTCTTTCAAGAGAGGGATTTGATTTTCTTTTTCCTATCGTTGCATTGTGGTGACACAATAGTCAACAGTAATCATATGCATTAAAGGGAACATCTTGAAGATCTTAAAAAAAAACTTGAAATTGAACTAGCAAAGGAAGATAACAAATCCATTCACACAAATTAAAATGAAATGCAATAATAATTCATGAAAGAAAAATATTTTTGTGCTTTTTATTATTATTTTCAACATGCAATGCAAAGATGAACTAGATTTTATGAAATAAGGGATAACAATATGCAATTTTTTATATCTTTTTTTAAAATGCATGTAAATGAGATCTAAACACTAAATAAAAAATAAAAATGTTATAAGTTGGGTTCATCAAAATGTACAATAGGAAAAGGGAAGCAAGGTGGATTGATCCTCTTTCCTCATTGTACAATCAAAAGGAAGATGACCCACTGTGCTCAATAAGACTTAAGCGCTAAGTGAGTGCAATGATCCTTCATTGTGCACATACATACATACATACATACATACATACATACATATATACATACATACATACATATATATATATATATATATATATATATATATATATATATATATATATATATATATATATATATATATATATATATATATATATATATATATGCACGTGAGTTGAATTAGAGGAATATGATTTGGATGATGCAAGATAGAAAGCTGAGTAAGTAAATATGACAAAATTCAACAAAATACACACTGATAGAAACATATAGTAACCTATGTATACTTGAAATAGCAACTAGAAAGCATATTTGACATGTGGTTTTAGTTTGGAGCTAATTTGCAAGGTATAGATTGCCTAAAGCATTGTATACATTATTCTTTTGTGTGAATCCAATTACAATCGGGTGATCTCACAAAATTGTGTCCCACTTTTTGGCACAGAGAATAATTGCTTGTATGATTTTTTTTTTTCATTTTGGACCCCTTCGTGCAAATGGAGGTCTTCGCCCAAAGGGATAAAACCCCTTCGAACAAACACCCCTATGTGGGGGTGTTCGTGCAAAGGGGGGTCTATGCACGAACACCCCCTTCTCGCGAACACCCTACCGACTGGATTTTCAATAAATTTCTAATGGAGTAGTCATTTTTATCATTCACTTTTCACTGTTATTGGACCCCAAGCGTTGGAGCGAACCCCGTGACGACCAGAGGTTGACATCAACGTCTTTTCAACACTTTCAACCTCTCTGACCGTTGTTGATACCAGGTGCACACATTTCATCCTTTTTTTTGTTTATTTATGATTTTAAATTGTATGTTTTCCAATTATTTTAGTTAGTTTTCTATTTTTCAATAATTTTTAATTTTGTAAAAAATAGATTTTTATTAGAAAATGTTAGAAACATTAAGAAATTGTTAAAAAATCTTAGAAAACTAAATTAGAAAATGTTAGACAAATTTGAAAAAATTATGTGTTTTTAAATTATTTTTAGTTAGTTATATCAGTAATTTTTAATTATTTTTATTATAAAATTATTAGAAAATTTTAAAACCTTAGAAAAACTTAGAAAATTATCAGAAAATATAAGAAAAATTTATCTAAATATTAGAAAAATTTAGAAAATGAGTAGAAAACTTAAGCTTTGTTTAATTGGGTACATGTATGTTTCATTTTTGCATTTTTTAATTATTGTATTATACGAACTTTAGAAACTATTCAAAAAAATTTAGATATATTTTTTATTTCTTAAACACATGTACTCACTTTCACAATGCCCTTCCCCCATGTTTCTCTCTCTCAAGCATACACACGCAAGTTCACACACGATATATTTTTTATTTCTTAAACACATGTACTCACTTTCACAATGCCCTCTCTCTCTCTCTCTCTCTCTCTCTCTCTCTCTCTCTCTCTCTCTCTCTCTCTCTCTCTCTTTCTCATTTTCTTAACTCTCAAGCTAATTATCTAATTAGGTGTGATTGCATTACCACTTAGTTTATTTGTATTCACATCATGAATTTTAGGTTCATTTACATTTAAATTGTCATTTCATCTATCTTCATATGCATTATCATATTAATTATTTGCAGTCACTATCATATTAATTGCATGTAGTCACATTATCATATTAATTGCACTATAATATTAATCATGTTTAGTTTCATTACCACATGGTTGCATCATCATTATCATACTCCTTATCTGTATATAGTTGCATTTTCATTTTCATCATCATATGAGATCATCATTTTTATATTCATTTACCATATAGTTGTATTATCATTTGTATATTAATTTTAGATTGTCATGCACATCTCATATAAGCCTAATCTCAACCATTAAATGCACATCTCATATAAGCATAATCTCAACACAAAAATGCATTGAAACTCTCTCTCTCTCTCTCTCTCTCTCTCTCTCACACACACACACACACACACACACACCAAAACATAAATAAAACATCCCCTTAAGTCATCATCACCAAAATAATGTACATCCCCTTAAGGTCATTTAAGCAAAAATTGATATTCTCTAATTGATTAACATGCTTTGATTCACATGTTAAAATTTCAATACATCAATTAGTCAAAAAATGAAATAACTTTATATCAAATAATACATCCTCTTAAGTCATCAAAACATAAATAAAACATCTCTTAAGTCATCACCACCTAAATAATGTACATCCCCTTAAGGTCATTTAATTCACGTCAATTAGTCAAAAAATGAAATAAATCCCCTTAAGACATGTAAACCTAAATACATCAATTTAAAACATCCCCTTAAGACATGCAAAAATAAATTGTTGTACCATCAACAAAGCTCAACATATAAAGATATCACCAAAGTATAATCCATTGTAATCAAGTCCTAAAACATTAAAACATGTAATATTATTCAGACCACCTCAAGTGGTTCAGCCCGATCTTGGAGAACATGTAATATTCTCTCATGATCCTCGCTATCTAGTCTCCACTTACAAAGTCCACGTTGAGATTTAACTCAATGGAGGCAAAGCAAGGTAACAACTACTAGGTGGCTATATTGATACACCTTATTGTTAGTTTGATAATCAACAAAGTGAATCCCATGTTGGACTATTTTGATTTGCTTGAAATATGTTCCCTCTAAAACAACTAAACCTCACCACAAATTTTAACAACATTTAAAACATTTTAGGAAATTTGTTAAAATTGATATATATATATATATGTGTGTGTGTGTGTGTGTGTGTGTGTGTGTGTGTGTGTGTGTGTGTGTGTGTGTGTGTGTATATTCAATGAAATTCAATATCTAAAGGATGCAAACCTGTGGGGAACAACATTCTATTGCTTTCTTTGGGTTCAATTAATTCCATCCTCTCTGTAGTGCAACACAATAGATAGTGACTAAATCTTTATATATTTCCACGCTCAACAATCACTGCAAAGACGTCTCCTACACAACAAATTTATACATGAAAAAAAATACTTACTTTAATCTAGATCTAGATATACATGTGTAAATTAATTTATTATACTTACCAATTTAGACCAATCCTAAAATATCATCATAATTAGTAGAAAGCAAAGGACTATCATCAAAGTTTTAATCTCCATCTCCATCAATTGTATCAATAACAAGTGGCACCATATTCCATGCACCTACATATCCATGTTTCTGATTGATGTATTCCTCATAGTTTTCAACAATGCAGTGACAACAAAAACATGAGTAATCCCTAGTGTTCAACGTCCAATTGCAAGAATTTGTACTCATAACTGAATGCAAAGATAGTGTCTTCTCTATCCTCTTGCAACCATGCATGGTTTTTCTATCTACACCTGAACACACATATAACATAAAAAGGGAACAAATTATCAATTTCACTTTTAAAATTTGAATAAATGATGTGCAATTTAAATAAGAATATGTCACATGTATAATTTAGACACTTCCATACCTGTTATCTCCCAAAATACTCTATGTGGTACCGCTTGATTTGTTCTTGATGATGTGCCAACCTTGTTTCGTGTGAAATGTGTCTTACACCATTCAACAACATCATGTGCATCTTTTATACAAACTCCCTGATAATGCATCTGATACTTTCATGGAGCATGTTTGATGCAAGCTCCAACACCATCATGTTCACCCTTTCCATGTCCACTCTCAAAGAAACTCCAAACATGTTGTATGTTTTCATTACGATGATATCTACATAGTGCATAAAAAGGTCTGGATGATTTTAATTGTGTTGCACATCCATCTGACCAAACAAAATGGTTATCAATTTTTATGCCCCTTTCTTTCAAATTTGCAAAAATTCTTGAAGTAGTGTTCTACATAATGAATGACATGCTATTTGTCATCACTAATATAAAAGGTGATATTCTTTTTTAATAACCTGTACTTCAAATGCACTCTCAACACCATCCAAATCTAATTGTGCATGTCGATAACACATATGTACCATAATAGTAATCTACTCTAAAAAAAAGTATTTTAATTGAATGACCTTTTGATGAACAAAATCAACAATTGATAGAATAGTTCCAAGTGGAAAATTGCCTCTCAACGTTTGGAATTGGTGTGCTTGCCACTTAACAAACAAAACATGATGTATGTAAGGTTGAATCAATTTTAAAAAATTCTCCATAAATGCTCCAATATTTATCTTCTCTTCAACATATTCTAACCTTTTGGATTCTTTCTCAAATTTTCTTTCTTTCTTTACGTATTTATAACTCTTGTAATTTACCATCTTTGTCACATCAATGTCTTCATTTTTCAAAGGGGAAAGAGTCAAATCACCTCATGTTTCATAAATTCATTTTATGCAATTTATTTGACTAGTTGTATCATCTCTTTTGTCACATAAAATAGATGTTCTAAACTCACTTCGTCTACTAGGAGGAGCATTTTCAAAACCATAAGTGTCTTCTACAATTTAAAAAAAAAATTAATACTGGAGATAAAATTCAAAATGATAATGACTACAACAAGTTTCAAACACTTTGTTTGTCCTCACATAATATGGCTTCAATCTTTCAAATAATGTTTGCCCAAACTCTATATTAGGATTTGAACTACAAAATGACACATACATTTCATATTGCATCGTGTCCAACCAATGTTTTGTATGATAGTCATATTCATTAGGTCTAATCCTATGTTTGATAACATCTCTACTGTTTGATGAAGGATGAATATTATCATTCCAAAATGATGTTATCAAATTCCTAATTCCCTCCTTAATCTTATCAGAACGAGGAGCTCTACACATAATTGCCCAATTGCCTTTCAAGGTACTATCATCCAAAAGCATTCTCCTTTGAACATATCGTGATATTATTTTCCTACTAAAACCAATCTTAGATGAAATTGAAGAGATTTATCTGTTTTGTGGCAGTGTTACCTACAATGGATGTCAACATCATTCTTCTTGTAATGATCGTATCTTTAGATCAAGATCGCTTCCCTATGGAGCTCAAACCTTTCTTAAAAATTTCAATCATATCATTTTACATGCTAGAAAATGTTCTTTTTTTTATTGTTGTGTCTATACCAAACAATTTTAATGGTTCTTGCAAAAAAAAATTAGAAGTACAATTGAAAACAAATGGGCTTGTTCAAGTGTTTCAAGATTACCAAATTTAGCCATTATTTCCCTTACTATCATATTCATTAACCTCTTCTTAGACATAGTTAAGGGTTGTTCAACAAGTGATCTCTATTTCTCTACATCCATTTCAAGTAAATGATCTAGATTTATATAATCAATTTTTCTCTTTATAGTTTGAGCTAGATTTATATGTTCATCCATACCAGCAGGAGGAAGTGATCTTGACCCTTCTCCAACATCCATTACTTGAGCTTCCAAAGGAAGTGATCCTGACCCTTCTCCAACATACATTTCTTAAACTTACGTTGACCCACTTGCATGAGATTCTCCTTTATCATGTACTTGTTGATTGTGAGCTACATGCACAAAAAAAAGAAGAACAAATTAGAGAAAACAAAAATAGAGACATATAAACATAGAGAGAGAGGACAAGTAGAGAGATAAATTCTAAGGAGATTAAATTAAAGATGCATACCTTCTTTAGTTTTATAATAATGTGCCAATGAAGCTTCATGATTTTTTTTATTCTCTACCGGGTGACGAATTTCTTGCAGATTTACATTGCCTTGCCCTCTTATTTCCCATTTCCTTTCTTCAAAAAAATGCCTCTAAAAAAATCACCATAGATAAAAATGTGAATTAACTTGCATATGTTTCTATAAAATATGAAATAATTTTTTTTTTATACTCGACTCAATAGTTGCGTCTGAAAACACAAAAACCAACCAACTTAGTTTAGGTGAACATAGTTTGTTAAAAAAACTAGAGAGAGTCATTGTCGTTGTCATTGTGTTTGTGACAACTGTTTGCGCAAATGGGTCTTCATGAGAAGGCCTATGGGTTCTCTCAAACCCCCTTTGCACGAAGGGGTGTTCGTGCAAATGCCCTAAATTTGACCTTCCTCCCTAAAGCCAATAAATTTCTGCAAACTTCTACCCTTTGAAGGTCTCAATCAAGGACCAAATATAAAAATCTTTACAAACCCAAATGCCAAATGATGCTACTCAAAACAAGCTTTCTAATGATTATGACTTTAATATATATTGAGTTCATTGTGACTTTCTATTTTTGGTTTTATTAAGCATAGGTTGTCTGATCATTTAGTAACTTCTATGTTCGACACTTCTAGAAAAATAGTAAATTAAGAAAAAAATTCTCAAAAATATCTACGTATTAGATATTTATGTTACCTTTCTAACAAAAAATAAATTTCGATATATACAGATCAAGTAGAGTGATCAAAATGAACCTATGTCCAAATTACAATTAATATCACATCATAACTTAATAAACTATAAAATATTCAACTAAATTAAATGAAACCAATTGGATACACTAGATATTGGTGTTACAAACCTAATTTCAAAAGAATTACCTTTTTATTATTTTTAGAAAAAAATGTTATGCTTAAAAAAATGAATGTCACTCCTTAAAAATATTGATTTTTCATACAAACTACTTTTTGAAAGAGAAGGAAAAATGAATAAAAATCAATTCCAATTTAAAAATAAAAATAAAAAATTAGAAACTACAAACAAAATGCTAAAAGTCATTAGTTTACATCATCTTCAAACTTTTAATGGTTTTGTAGCAATAGGTGTCCGAAAGTGAAGTTTATTTTTTTAGAATGTTCATCTCAGTGGCAAAGTTGGCCAAAAATTGGGACACAATATTGCGGGACCACCCAACCTTCTTGTTAGATCTTGTAATTTTCAAATTAAGTCTCAATGCATTTGTCACCTATTTCCTGCACATAGAAAAATGAGGAAGAAGGTTGTATAGAGGGGTTTTTCTTAGTCAAACCCTTGATTGGAGTCAACCTTGAAATGAAATAAAGTACATAAAATCATGTTGTCATATAATAGATATCAAAATGAGGAGAGATATGGCACTTATATACCTCTCATCATATTTTGGGATTCAAAAATTGGAGGAAGTTGACACGAGATCTAATTTTTCACTAAAATATTGCAATGGACCATCTATTTGAATTTGGGCCCAGATCTTGAGGTACAAAATGTCTAGGGCATTTTATACCTAGGTATACAATGTCCAAGGTATTTTATACCCACCAATCAAGGAAAAAATCAAAACTGAGGGTCCCATATAACAAGGAGATGCTAGATTATGAAACATTGTTGATTTTGAGGTCAGGAAGAAGTACAAATGCCACAAAATGGTAACATAGGGCCTATGTAGAGAAATAAATGATTGAAGGAGGGAAATAATAAAGGAGCACACCAAGAAAGAAGGGCTCACACCAAGAAAACACACTAAGGTGGGTGCTAAACACTCATGAAATTGTACACACCAATAGGGTGCTTACAATTCACGACAACACAAGTGTTAAAAATAAATAAATTTGTTGATAGCAATATTTTTGTTGAATTGGGCTAGTAGAAGGCTATTTAATAGCTGAATGTTGTAATACTTTTATGCGATATTTTGGCAGTATATATGATGTAGCTTGGAGTAGCCAAATTTAGGAATACTTTTATGCATATTTAGGGCTCGGGTGGAATCATTTTTTGCATATATGATGTGGTTGTAAGCCGATATGATTGATATATTGGTAGATTGGAAAAATTTTATTTTGATAAATATATAAATACTAGTTTGTTTTTTTACTGAAGACATTGGTTGAAGCTAATTATTCAACGATCAAAGAATGAGTTTTATGAGTTTTATGGTTAAACAATTTGGTAGGGTTGATATTCACTACTATATTTAGGGTTTACAATTTGTATGTTTTGATGACTATGTAAACCCCGTTTGGTTATTTTTACCAAATTCATTTTGTCATTGGCTAAATGTTTAATGAACACAATTTGAGTTTAATGATTTTTATGGTTTAATAACCAAGGTTTGAATTTGACTCTTCACATTATGGTTTAACAATTTGGTAGGGTTAGAAATTTACTACTATCCTTAGGGTTTATAATTTGTATATTTTGATAAATATGTAAACCCAATTTGATTCTTTTTACTAAATTCACACACACACACACACACACACACACACACACACACACACACACACACACACATATATATATATATGTGTGTGTGTGTGTGTGTGTGTACACACATACATATGTATATGTACACACACACATATGTGGCCAAGAGAGGCTTAAGCTCTAAACCCTCATCATGGTTAAGGTTAGTGGGGTGGTTGTATATTTCAATGGCCTCCTGCTTTCTCTGGTAATAGTTATCCTTCTTAAATAGGATTTGTGTGTTCTCCAAACTAAGGAAGATTTGTGGACTTGGTCATGCCTAATATCAACATTGTGCTCTTTGATTATAGTGATGAAAGAACTAACTATCTCTCCTATGTGGGGAGCACCACATGAACACACAACCTTATATACTCCTAAGTCTAAAAGAGCATCCTTGGGGTCTTTGAGAGGGGGAATCCATTTTTTTAACATGAATAAGGGTTTGAAGGCACATCGAAGGCCTTTTTTGAGTAGGATTTTGGATATTTTATGGGAGAAACCATCAACAAAAGGAATAGAAGATCAAAAGCACAAAGGTTTGGGAGGGGTTGGTATGGAAGGTGGACATAAAGTATGATTTGGATTGGTTAAGGGCCTTAGAAAATTTCCTGTTAGAATACCCATTCAATCTAAAGAGTTGGTGAAGATGGGTAATTCTAGGTTTAAGTTCTCATTATCATAATTTCAATAGGCCCTTAATGCTAAGTGGATCCCAACTTTTTGTTTAGGGTGGTGGTGGGAAGAGGAATCAATGTAGAGGTCAATATGGGTAGCCTTGCAAAACACTTGATGATTGAGTGTTCCATTAGGGTCAAGGAAAGACAATCAATTATCAACCTTGAACTCCTTAGTGAAGGTTATGCAAGGTGCTATGTTATTTATGTGCACGTGAAATCCTTCCAATTTCTCAATCCCATGTGGCCAACAAACATTGGTGTCATCTACATATCTTTTCCATCACCATAACTTAAGTGGGGAAGACAATAGAGCCATTTCCTCAAAATGCTCCTTGCAAAGGTTGGTTATGATAGGTGTGTTGTGGTTCCACAACACACACCCCTTTTAGAATACCTAGCCTAATGGGGACCCCCTTTTTTGGGTCTTTTGGTCTTTTAGTTGGTTTAAGGTCCTCACAATGTTCTTGACCTGGTATTCAGTAAGTCAGATTGTCAGTTCCCAAGGTTGCTCCCAATAGTTAAAAATGTCATCTTTAGTTTGTCCCTTGAGTCCCTATCCCTCTTTGGTGTCTTTAATTTTTAGGGTTTGTTTGAATTTTTTAAGGTAGGTCCTTAAGATGGTCTTTTTCTTTTTCATACTTTCATAGTTGCAGAGGTACCCACTCTTCTGAAACTAGGAAAGGCTGAAAGGTCAATCTACTAAGGTCAACATCCTAGTTTGTCGGACTTTCACAGTCTAACAATGCCGAAGTTTTTTTGCTGACCTCATCAACTTCACGACCTATAAAAGGGTGTTTGCCTTCATTTTAACGTCATTTTGTGATTTCGTTATCCAAGCTCCAACGTCTGCAATTACATAGAGACTCCTTGCGTCTAGGTTTTTTGGCCTTTTGTGTGTGTTTGAGGGTTTCAACATCTACTTTTGCCTATTTAGAGCTAGTCATCAAAGATTTTTTCTCAATTTTCCTTGTTGTCCAGGTAGGGTTTTGTTGTGTTTTTTTTCTCATTTTTGGTTTTTCTTTGTTTGTTTAGTTTCTTAGAGTTTTTTTAGGGTAGGGTTTTCTTTCTAGTTTTAGTGTTTCTATCTTAGTTTAGGGTTTTGTTCAGTTTTAGGTCTTTTTCCCTAAGTTTTAACATATAGAAATCTCAACCTTCTTCACACTTTGAAACACTGACACTAATACATTTGGGGGCATTTTACGACGGCTATGTGTCACAATTGCGACGGCTATGTGTCGCAATAGCAACACCCATAGACGTCGCTATTTTTTAGTCACAAATTGCGACGTCTATGGGTAGCCATCGCAATTGCAACACATAGCCCGTCGCAATGTGGCTAAGATTTTTTAGCGGCATGGGCGTCGCCCCCCCCGTTGCATGGCTTCGGAGGGCCGTCGCAATCGCGACGGGCCTCCCAAGCAATTGTGACGGGTGCCTGCATCACATTACGACGGGTTCCCGTCGCAATTGTGACGCCCGTGGGTGGATTAAAAAATAAATAAATTATTTAATACATTGCTAATGAACCACATTAATGCTTTTTTCTTTCAACAAATGAGGACAGCCACTGTAAAGACAACATGATAATGTACACTCACTGTAAGGATAGTCACAAATGAGGACATCTCACAATGACTGTCCCTTGTGTAATTGCCACTTAAATGTATTGCAATTCAGCCACATTAATGCTTTTATTCTTCAACAAATGAGGATAGTCACTCTAAAGACAACATGATAATGTACATTATCATGTTGTCTTTACAGTGACTATCCTCATTTGTTGAAGAAGAAAAGCATTAATGTGGCTGAATAGCAATACATTCAAGTGGCAATTACACTAGGGATAGTCACTGTGAGATGTCCTCATTTGTGACTGTCCTTACAGTGAGTGTACATTATCATGTTGTCTTTACAGTGTCAATATATGCATTATTACTTAAACTGAAGAGTACTCTAAATAATATGTCATTGTGGAGTTCTGATTGCTTCCAATTTGATATACGCTTGTTCTACTTATGTATCCAGCATCATGTAAGAAAAGTTGATGCTTTTAAAATAGATTCATTTAGCCATGAAATGCCTGTGCATGTTACATACAAGATTCCAAGGCCCAGAACTGATTACTCATTATAATTCATGTACAGAATGATAATCAACCACAACGAGGCATGCGTAGGCGCTGCTTAGATTTTGAGGCATCAGAAGCTCGTAGAAGAAACTTGACCAATGGCTCATGGAATGCAACAAACTTATTGCCTAAAACAAGAGCATTGGTAACCACAGATGATGGTTTTGAAAAGAACACTTCACCATCAATGTCACGTGAGGGAATTGCAATTTTTGATGGCAAGCAACTTGTAGTATATAAGAGAGATGCAGGTACATATGCTGGGAATACATTGCTAATGAACCACATTAATGCTTTTTTCCTTCAACAAATGAGGACAGTCACTATAAAGACAACATGATAATGTACACTCACTGTAAGGATAGTCACAAATGAGGACATCTCACAGTGACTGTCCCTTGTGTAATTGCCACTTGAATGTATTGCTATTTAGCCACATTAATGCTTTTCTTCTTCAACAAATGAGGATAGTCACTCTAAAGACAACATGATAATGTACACGGGCTGTAAGTGTACATTATCATGTTGTCTTTACAGTGACTGTCCTCCTTCAAGTGACAATTACACAAGGGACAGTCACTGTAAAGGCAACATGATAATGTAGAGAAATGTTGTCATTTGTATTTTCAACAGTGCCGAGAGAGATTCCCTCCACGAAATCACAGCTACAATTTTTGAGTACATTGGGTTTATTTTTCTTTTGTCATTATTATGTAATCTGGTATTCAGCTGTTACAGAGCTAAAATACTCAGAAATGAGGACATATCTGTGTTGAATTTATTGTTAGTGGCTTTGGTTATTTAGAAGTTTAATTTTATTTGTTCATCTTTCAAGCACAAACATTTTGTGGACCGTAACATCTTCATTGTTTCAGGTATGCAATGAAATAGCCGTAACTTGCAACTACCTTCACGGTACTTGTGTACATTATCATGTTGTCTTTACAGTGACTGTCCTCATTCAAGTGGCAATTACACAAGGGACAGTCACTGTGAGATGTCCTCATTTGTGACAAGGACAGTCACACATGAGGACATCTCACAGTGACTGTCCCTTGTGTAATTGCCACTTGAATGTATTGCTATTCAACCACATTTATGGGCCCGTTTGGACCACAGCACACAGTAGCATCTACAGAGAAGAATATCCCAGGTGTAACAAGTTGTAAGAATATACCAACAGTTCTAAGAAGTTCCCTAGCACATAGTAGCATCTACAGAGAAGAATATACAACATGAGGGCAGCCACTGTAAAGACAACATGATAATGTACACTCATTGTATGTGTACATTATCATGTTGTCTTTATAGTGACTGTCCTCATTCAAGTGGAAATTACACAAGGGACAGTCACTGTGAGATGTCCTCATTTGTGACAAGGACAATCACACATGAGGACATCTCACAGTGACTGTCCCTTGTGTAATTGCCACTTGAATGTATTGCTATTCAACCACATTTATGGGCCCGTTTGGACCGCGGCACATAGTAGCATCTATAGAGAAGAATATCCCAGGTGTAACAAGTTGTAAGAATATACCAACAGTTCTAAGAAGTTCCCTAGCACATAGTAGCATCTACAGAGAAGAATATGGGTCAACGAGGTTGACTTCAAAGCCATGCAATCTAATGGTAATAGTAATATCATAATTTGACATACTATCAGAAATACTTCCTAAATAGACTATTCAATCTTATAAGAGATGGATTCATGAGAACTATTATTTATGAAATATGAGTCAATGACTTTAATTAAAAAAATTACACAATCTAATTCTTGTAAAAATATCAAAATTTGACACATTGAAAATACCTTCCAAAAGTATTGTTAATTGATTAATATGAATCACTACTCATGAAATATAATTTTATAAACCTAATCTAAAAACTACACAATAAAAATCTTAATAGCAATATTGTAAGAAACTATTCCCAAAAGCAAGCCTAACAAAATTTGATGAAAATAATTTTTGTTTCACTCAACTTTGACATTCACAACTTCCTCTTTTATTATAATAAGAAAAAAAATGTCTTTTTAGATATACCTCATGAACCATACTCGAATAATCTATCATTTTTCTTCTCAAAAACATATTTGCAGAGCCTGCTTCTTTTACTTGTTTGTACTTTTATCTCTCTGATGGAAAGGGTTCCTTCAGGACACATTTTTCCAAGTTCACTGCTTGAGATATTTGAGGAGGGTTCCCCTGCTTGAGTATCCATCCAACCCATATTCGAGTAGTTCTACAATTGCACAGTCTAAATTAATAATACTGACAATTGAATGACGAATGATGATACATAGAATTGATATAAACTAATCCTAAAAACACTAAAACATTATTAATATATTTATATTTCATAAATAAAATTGATATAAAAGATCTGGAAAGATACATTAAAAAATAGAAAAACAGTAATTTATAATAGAAGGAAACTTAAATTGCTATTTAAAAAAAAAACAAGAGTCTTAAATCTTATCATTTTGTTTCATTATCATCCATAAGTACACACCTCTAGCATAATAATTATATTTTACCACCCATAAAATGAAAAAAAGATTTTCACAAGAGAAATTGAAGCTAGATTATAAAAATGAACCATCTTATTGGAAACTGGAACTGTTATCATACCCAAAAGGACTACAAAATTTCACCTTATCATACCCAGATTGTTGCTTTGCCTAGCGGAGGGAAATTTGATCAGTAAAATTGACACAGAGTATGTTGTCTCCATTGTCATGCTGGATAACAAAACACCAACTTTAATGGGCATGTACTGTCCCTTGTGTAATTGCCACTTGAATGCATTGCTATTTGATGCAGGGGCATCCCTAATGCAAGCCAAAGACACCATGATTGAAGGAAGTTGCCATGAAGCCAAGGAGTCAAATCCTATCAATTGGAACATAAGATTTTCACCTTGGAGCTTTGAAGGATTGACTGGTGAAAGGTCCTTTTGATTGACAAATCAGAGTCTTTTTGAATGACAAATCAGAGTCTTTTTGAATGACAATAAATTAGAATAGGAGTTTTAGATGTTTTCTTGGTTTGTAATAAATATTAAGGATTGATTTTATCTCCTTATAAACATCCACTTGTTGGACACAAGACCCCTTGGTGACTTATAAACCTTGGGCATCTTTTGAGTCCTTGGATGAAATGAGCATAGTAAGTGTTTATTAGGTGTCTTTTAGATGTTGTTAAGAAGTTTGAAGGTCCAAAATAACTTTAATAAGGTTCCTAAAGTTTCACAACACATTTTTAACCTTCTCGGCAAAGTTGTTTGCAAAGTTGTAATGCAACTTTAAAAGTTGCTTAGCAAAGTTGACATTTGTTGGATAAACTGTTCTAACCACCTAGATGGTTGAACCAACATTTGGAGAGCCTATTTTAGGCTTCAAATGGTCGAAGACAAACAGAGAACCAGTATTGTAATCATTTTGCTTTCATAAAAAATAAAAATAACCCTGTTTTAGTGCATTTCTGGTGAAAAATGAACTCTGTACGGCTGTACGGATGGTGGTTGGATGATAAAATTTGCCTGGAAGTTGTAATAGTGACATCTGATGCTTTGGAAGTTGGTTTGATTGATTCTCTTTGTTTTATATCTAAGTTATTTCAAATTTTCTGTGCATTGTTTACAAACCCTCATTTTCAGGGTTTGACTGATGTAAAGACCTTAACTCACGTTTCAACCATTGGAATTCCTTCTTCCTTGGTGGAATGAGAGTTAAGGATGTATATTTGTATATTCTAAAAGCCCTGCCTACTCTGCATCACTATTGAACCACATTAATGCTTTTTTCCTTCAAGAAATGAGGACAGTCACTGTAAAGACAACATGATAATGTACACTCACTGTAAGGATAGTCACAAATGAGGAAATCTCAGAGTGATTATCCCTTGTGTAATTGCCGCTTGAATACATTGCTATTGAACCACATTAATGCTTTTTTCCTTCAAGTGGCAATTACACAAGGGACAGTCACTGTGAGATGTCCTCATTTGTGACAAGGACAGTCACACATGAGGACATCTCACAGTGACTGTCCCTTGTGTAATTGCCACTTGAATGTATTGCTATTCAACCACATTTATGGGCCTGTTTGGACCACGGCACACAATAGCATCTACAAAGAAGAATATCCCAGGTGTAACAAGTTGTAAGAATATACCAACAGTTCTAAGAAGTTCCCTAGCACATAGTAGCATCTACAGAGAAGAATATACAACATGAGGGCAGCCACTGTAAAGACAACATGATAATGTACACTCATTGTATGTGTACATTATCATGTTGTCTTTACAGTGACTGTCCTCATTCAAGTGGAAATTACAGAAGGGACAGTCATTGTGAGATGTCCTCATTTGTGACAAGGATAGTCACACATGAGGACATCTCACAGTGATCGATTGTCCCTTGTGTAATTGCCACTTGAATGTATTGCTATTGAACCACATTAATGTTTTTCTTCTTCAACAAATGAGGACAGTCACTCTAAAGACAACATGATAATGTACACTCACTGTAAGGATAGTCACAAATGAGGACATCTCACAGTGACTGTCCCTTGTGTGATTGCCACTTGAATGTATTGCTATTCAGCCACATTAATGCTTTTCTTCTTCAACAAATGAGGATAGTCACTCTAAAGACAACATGATAATGTACACGGGCTGTAAGTGTACATTATCATGTTGTCTTTACAGTGACTGTCCTCCTTCAAGTGGCAATTACACAAGGGACAGTCACTGTAAAGGCAACATGATAATGTAGAGAAACGTTGTCATTTGTATTTTCAACAGTGCCGAGAGAGATTCCCTCCGCGAAATCACAGCTACAATTTTTGAGTACGTTGGGTTTATTTTTCTTTTGTCATTATTATGTAATCTGGTATTCAGCTGTTACAGAGCTAAAATACCCAGAAATGAGGACATATCTGTGTTGAATTTATTGTTAGCGGCTTTGGTTATTTAGAAGTTTAATTTTATTTGTTCATCTTTCAAGCACAAACGTTTTGTGGACCGTAACATCTTCATTGTTTCGGGTATGCAATGAAATAGCCATAACTTGCAACTACCTTCACGGTACTTGTGTACATTATCATGTTGTCTTTACAGTGACTGTCCTCATTCAAGTGGCAATTACACAATGGGACAGTCACTGTGAGATGTCCTCATTTGTGACAAGGACAGTCACACATGAGGACATCTCACAGTGACTGTCCCTTGTGTAATTGCCACTTGAATGTATTGCTATTCAACCACATTTATGGGCCCGTTTGGACCACAGCACACAGTAGCATCTACAGAGAAGAATATCCCAGGTGTAACAAGTTGTAAGAATATACCAACAGTTCTAAGAAGTTCCCTAGCACATAGTAGCATCTACAGAGAAGAATATACAACATGAGGGCAGCCACTGTAAAGACAACATGATAATGTACACTCATTGTATGTGTACATTATCATGTTGTCTTTATAGTGACTGTCCTCATTCAAGTGGCAATTACAGAAGGGACAGTCATTGTGAGATGTCCTCATTTGTGACAAGGATAGTCACACATGAGGACATCTCACAGTGATCGATTGTCCCTTGTGTAATTGCCACTTGAATGTATTGCTATTGAACCACATTAATTCTTTTCTTCTTCAACAAATGAGGACAGTCACTCTAAAGACAACATGATAATGTACACTCACTATAAGGACAGTCACAAATGAGGACATCTCACAGTGACTGTCCCTTGTGTGATTGCCACTTGAATGTATTGCTATTCAGCCACATTAATGCTTTTCTTCTTCAACAAATGAGGATAGTCACTCTAAAGACAACATGATAATGTACACTCACTGTAAGTGTACATTATCATGTTGTCTTTACAGTGACTGTCCTCCTTCAAGTGGCAATTACACAAGGGATTTGTGTTTTCATTTGTGTTTTCAACAGCGTCGTAACCCTCCGCGAAATCACATCGGGATATAAGGGTAAAACAAACAAGAACGTTGTCATTTGTATTTTCAACAGCGCCGAGAGAGATAAACAAACTTAAAACTCAGACTTAAGAAAGATGAAGGCAATGCTTCAAAAGGCCGATGCCCTAAATACGGGAAAACACAATACCACCATTAAACGATGCCCTAGTCACCGTATCAATGCTGCCAGCTCCGTACCAGTATGCTGACTGCTCACTTTCATCCTGTGATAAAGGTAACTTCATTAATCATACTTGAAATGGCAGCATACGAACTAAAGCTGATGAACATTTATAAACTAAAAGTTTAAAACTACAGATTACAAATGTAGTAGTTTCATACGAAAAGAACTTGATGTCTAAAATTTACCATTAGAAGTATCCAAAGGAATACCACAGTACTGTTGAACTTGGAGAATCGGAGATGATCTACACAGCAAGGTTCAACAGCTGTAAGGACTGTTACACCATCTTTAGCATTTGAATACATTTTCTCCTTGGCTTCTGGTGGATCCTCAAAGACCCCCAATGACGTTTTCCCTACAATTATCAATTGTTTGTCAGTATGAGATATTAATAAATAAACATTAATCACAATATTAGGAAAACAATGTTCTTGATGTCTGAATCTAAATCACAGAAAGCTCTAATAAAGCAGTTCTCAGTTTCACATTAAACTAAGTTTCAATTTCAAATGGTTATAATAATTTTTGCAAGTTATAAGTAGCTGGTTACAGTATATGACATAAAAAGAAAAAAAATCATTTCTATTCTTTTCTTCTTTTTCTCTTTCAACGAAGCTTTTGCACCACACAAATGCATACCAAGAATTTCTCAGGAGGTTTCAAGACCATTGCATACCAAACTTCTTCTCTGTAGATGCTACTGTGTGTCGTGGTCCAAACGGGTCCAAATAGACCTAGTGACTCTAGTAGGTCTCCAAAACCTGTTCTGCAGCAATAAATCTTCAATTTGACAAAGGACCTTATGAACTTATATGTTTTTTGAGTACCCTTTTTGATGTTCTAACAATCCTCCAACTCCCAGACCCTGACTCCACTCCAGCATATCAATGTCCTTATTGAGTCTGCAGACCTAATGCATGCCTTTGGGTGTGGGTTCCAAAACAAGGCATTGAAAATGGGTGCATGAAACCAAGATCAGAGTTTGAAGATGTCCACCATGCTCTAAAGATCTAGATTCAACAAGGTTTGAGGTCCTTTACTTGCCGCTACCCTCTGATCTTGCATAATCCATCAACTCCTAGTCAAGAACATTGAGATTCTTGACCTAGGGCTTGCTCTCGAAATTCTCTGGCTTAGTATCCTGTTCCAAAGCTTTTAAAATATGAAAATAAACCCCCTTAACTTGCATTTTACAAAGAACAGAGGATATCCTATGGTTTATTTGCAAGTTAAGGCCATTTGAATGCAATAACCCAAAAAATGAGGGTTTGACATAACAACAGATAAGAAAAAGGAATAACTTTGATATAAGGTGTCTTGAATCTACCAAATAAACTCTCAAAGCATAAGATATAAATACTCTAATGTCCACACTGGTCTGCCCTCCCTTTCACATCCGTACACTGTACAGTGCTTGAAGGAAATGCACAGAAAAGGCTCTGAAATAGTGGCTCTATCTGACAGAGAGTCCATACTAGGCTTCATGACTAACCTAGAGCACATTCCTTGTTATGGAGGAAGTTTGAATGGTGAAGAACTTATGGAATGGATAGAGGACCTAGATAACCATTTTGACTACAAGTATCTTATTAATAACCATTTTGACTACAAGTATCTTATGGATAGAGGACCTTGATAACCATTTTGACTCATTTAGTATCTTATTGAGCTTCACTTTGTTTCGAGAATATAGTTTAATATTCTCTACTAAACAGGGCCAACCACGTGAAGGTGGAAGCTCATTTGGCCCCACCCCCCTCCCCCTAACATCACTCTACATTCCCCGTTAACATCTAACATTCATTCATTCTTTCAATTATTAATAAAATGTAACATTCAATCAATATCACATGATAACATTCATTAACACATTAGATTCGTTAACACGCAACATTCATCAATATGAAAATAAACACATAATTCATGAACATTCATTAGCACATAATTAAATTCATTGAGACATAAAATTCAGTCATTATCAATTAAGGTATTTAGATGACAATCATTTCTTTTTTCTCTTTCTAATTTTTTTTTCTATGTAAGCTCTAAGAGGAGCATCAGTGTTATCATCAATACCCCCCTCATCAGTTGTTTTGTTCTCTGTTCTTGATGATCTCAAATTCCTATGCTGCTGCAAAGGGGGGTCCTCTACAATAACAAATAAAAGAGTTAAATTTAAAATATTTAATTATAATTGTTACAAGTATTTAATTATTTTAAAGAACATAACTGTGGCACTCTTTAATTACCTGATCTGGCCACATCATTTTGTCTAGACTCAACCTCAACATGCTCATGAGCACCGACCCCTCGATCCTCTACAGTTGCTATACAAAATGTTACATTAATCCAAACACCAATTGTAATTACATATAAAAAATTTAATAGCAAATGTATACCTCCACCACTAGGATGCACATCATGCGAACCTTCATTATGCATAGATTGTGTAGAAGGATTGTCAGGCTGCATTCCAATATCCTACACATTGTTATCATTGCTTTCTTAAAACAGATATACTCACTTTATATTAGAACTTAACATCAAATAGACTAATTGGTAAAGTATTCAATTTGAAATAAATTTCATTTAGCTTATTTACCTGTGGCTCAGATGCATCATTATTTGAACCTTGCACATTGATTTCAGCTCGTAGCCATTCAGCCACGGCTCTATAGCCTTGTTGGAAGCCAATTCTCTTGTCCTCTTCTGTGAGGCATCTATTGAACTTTGACCCCTACATTTTTGCTTGGTATGGTGAATTTTACTTGCATTGTTTGATCAAAAAAAATTTCCTTGCAATATATAAAAAAATTGATACAAGTTTTGATTTACTAATACTTACAACTCGTGCTTGAAGTTTGGAAAAACCACCAGAGCCAAGCTTGTGTGTCCCGTGCTTTTCTAATCTTGCCTTTGTTGCCTTTGATGTGTCAGGCAATCTATGAAAAGTTTGAAATATGTTAGAGATTAGTACAGGAAAAATTTAGAGGTTAATTAGTACATAATTACAGGAAAAATTTAGAGGTTAATTAGTACATAATTACATTTTCAAAAGTATCACATACCTTGCTCTACTCTCTACTGGCGTAATTCCTTTTTTCATGTCGGCTTTATACTTTCCATCCAAAATCAAAGCTTGCCACTCAGCCTCAAGAACACAGGATGGACGCTCGTGCCTTGGGTTAACCTCTAAATATTTCCTGTACTGGTCCCTAATATACTTCAAACATAAACCAGCTTTTTCAAGGAGCTTGTTTCTCTTGAATGCACGAGGTCCAAAAAGCTGGGTCATACTATGTACAAGATCATCCTTCAACTTTTTATCTTGGTTATTCCACCTTTTAAGTAAAAAAAAACATGTTAGACTCATAAATGAAGAGAAGCTACCTTTAATATAGTTCAAGAAATTGATGAAAAGGAAAACTATTCTAGCAATGATATGAAATCAAAATAGTGGTTTGGGGTTTTAGTTAGGATATGATGTTCCACCATGTACGTAGGGTGGGCCCGAATATCCGCAAACACTCGTCACCAAGTTTTCACCAAAAAATATCATTCCCTACAAAATAATCATGGGATCATTAGTCGATGAAGAGTGATCAAAAACTAAATTACTATTATATCACTATAGAATAATAATAACTTTAAAGTACCTGGAACTTTGGCTACTTTTAAGGGAATGCCTTCATCGTCGCTGATGATCAATACGCAATCCTTCACCGTTCCCGTACTAGGAACACGGGAACATCCAGGAAATGATGTTGCATCGGGAGTTGTTGCATCTCCTATTGCAAAAAATGAAAACCATTATCAAATGCCTCCAAGAAATAATACTTCAAGGGAAATAAATTGGTGCAGAGCACCCATGGCACAAACACAATCAAGGGATCTACATCGTAAACACATAACACTTAAACACATAACAAAAGAGAGAAAAAGAGGGATTTGTGTACCAGTAGATGGTGCAACAGTTGGTGCATTTAGGCTGTGTGTTGTTGACATGGCAGTCGGCAAGACATTTGTGGCTGTCCTGGATGGAGGCGGCATTGTCATATCATCATGGAAAGGAGCTGAAGAATAAAATTGTTAGAGCATGCATAAATATAGAACGTGTGGACTAGCATGGACAAGATTGTTAGAGCATTAAAAAAAAAGATTGTTCGAGCATGTATTGTCAATGATTATGATCATTTCTATATATATTCAGTGGAAAACACAAGTGGGGAATGGAACATGTGATCTACCTGAACCACTTGCAGTACCGGCCTCATCATGGGAATGGGGTTCAAAATTACGCAAATAACTTTGTAAAGACAATGCATCCATATTTTAATTAATGTCATAAAAGAGCATAACATAAAAACCATTATTGAACTCTTGTAATAATTAAAAATTTCATTAATACTTACTTTAAAGTTTTCAGAAGTGCGCAACAACTCATCTGCCCTGTCTTTTATTTCCTGAGTCTAAGGATGTATGGATACCAAACGTAGAAGTTCTTTCCCAATTTTCTTTAGCAGCTTTTTAATGGAACCGATCGGGTCATCGGTCTCTGCTAAATCAATAAAAAAAGGGTCCACAAGGGGGGACTCCTGAGGGACTGCAGGTTGCTTTCCCTCTCTCCGACCACCGGCCCTCTGTGACAACAATAGTATTAGTATTATCAAAATTACTCCAAAATAATGAAGAAAATAACATTTAAAAAAATAACATTTTGCTTCTATCTAGTTTGCACAATTACAATGAGTTTTACCTGCTCATGTGTAGATGAGCTGGGAATATCGTCACCATCACCTTCGGGCGGTTGCTCCATATTGTGCCCCTGTGTCAAAGATCAAGTATAAAAATGTTAGCCAAAAATTTAATAACTAAATGGTATGTTGGAGTCATTGATTAGAAGTTGGTTTAATAGTATGTACCACCCCCATGATAGTAGCCTCGTTTGTAGTTGAAACTTGTAGCTTTTAAATAGATAATGAATAAACTATGTAACCATTTAAGACAAATATATTTCTATCAAGAAATGAATATTAAATACATTAAGGATTGATGGCATACCTTTAAATTTCATCATCATCATCCTCATCATCATCATCATCATCATCATCATCATCGTCGTCGTCATCATCATCGTCGTCGTCGTCGTTGTCGTCATCATCAACATCATCATCATCAACATCAACATCATCTTCATCATCATCATCAGTAGCAGCATCATCGTCATCATCATCTTCTTCTTTTTCATGAAAATTTGTCTCAGGAACATCATCCAATAATTGTCGATCGTGATCATCATCTACATCATCTTCTACTTCTTCGGTATCTTCTTCTTCCATCGCATTATACTTTATCGGCCTTCCTCTCGGTTCATGTCTAACAACAAATGAGCAACCCGGTTTATGTGAAACCTCTGAGTAAAATACCTGCTCACATTGGCTTGGAAGAACATAGGGCTCATTCCCAATTGGCTCAAACGACCTTGTATTAACCATTGTAAATCCATTATCATGTTCAATAACAGTTCTATTAGGATCATTTGGATTAAGTCGTAGCCTGTACCATTTGACAATGAAGAGTACTAATTTGAAGGAACTAAAGTCGCACTCAAGTATATCATCCAAAATGCCATAGTATTGATTTTTAGACTCTTGAGGATCTAAGTCATTTCTAGATGAAATATTAGTCACTTGAAAGACTGCAGTTATTCCAGAATCACAAGTTTTCTTCGTGTCATCCAACACTTTGACGCGAAATTTTTGACCATTACAGAACATACCCTTGTGGTGTTTAACCTGCAATAATATGTGAAACATGTCAAAATTATTATATCGTGAGTTGATAAACATACGGGTGATTAATAATTTTGTACCTACCTGGAAATCTCTTAAACCATATGCTAAATCTATTTCCCTTTGCGTAACATTAGAATCTCCATTACGATGAGCTTCTTTAACCAATGAAGATACACCTTCCCATGTTAATGTGTGACCAGAATGTTGACATCGTTCAATCCATACCGTCATCCAATCAAGATTGTTTGCAATATACAAATGTAGTGCATCCCACTCTCGAGCAACTGTACAAAAAAAAAATAGACGACTTACAACCGATTTATTTTGAAGATTAAGAAATAATTTATTACAATAACATCTTATAATTTATTACCTGTCACTTTCCTCAATCTACCTTTCCCCATCAAGTACTCCCCTTTGAATTTTTTAAAAGGGTCGAGATCCCAAATGCGATTTACATGGATATTTGAAGCAAACTTAGGAAGATATTCAGTAATGTACACCATAGTCTGGTATACCATGTATCCCTCTACCATAGAACCCTCAGGATGTGCTCTTTGTCGAACCAAAGCCTTCAAAGATTTCAAGTGCCTCTCAACCATCCACATTGACCTAGTGTGTGTAGGTCCACACAATTCAATCTCCTCAACTTGGTGTATGAGGTAGTGTTCTTGTGCATTGAAAAAAGTTGGAGGTAGACACTTTTGCATTTCACACAGTAAATGAGGAATTCTTCTCTTCCAATAGTTTATATCTTCTTTATGGATTTCTTTAGATGACAACCACCTACATTAAGAGATTCAAGTCACAAAAAATATATAAATACGAGACTTTACAAAATAATATACAATAGATTACATAGCAAGAAAAACAAATCGCGAATATAATAAATATATACAACAAATTGAATAGATATTACTGCTTACCTCATGTATTTTCCAAGATCATATATCACTTGTTTGATGTTATTGTTGAAGTGCTCTGGGAGAGATAGAGGTAGCACGTACTGCAGTAATTATAAACCAATTATTTCATTATTTTCTAACATAACATAATGAATAGTACACGTAGTTTATGAATATATTGTAAATACAGAAGAACATAAATTACCTTGATGAAAGTATGCCAATTCATGCGTTTTGAGCCCTGGCCCAAATTCACTTTTCTTTGATATGAGATTGCTTATGTTCCCAGCAAATCCTGTGGGAAATCGAATTTTTTGTATGACTTCTTTTATGGCATCACTTTGCTGCTCCATTAATAACCAAGGAAGGGCACTTATATTAATCTGATCTCTATTGCTATTTGAGTGAATGAAATTCTTCAGTGCATGATTGGATTCATGAATGTCATTACAAATTTTGACAATTTTTTCTTTGTCACGCCTTCCATCCAGTATTTTCCACAATGTCTCTGTTATATTCTTTCCAACATGCATAAGATCAAACAAATGCACAATTTGTAGGTCCTCGTAGTAGGGCAACCTACTAAATTGTCTGGGATAGCTTTTTAGTCCCTTTGGAAGATTGTCAGTAGTGCCTTGACGACCTTCACGATCATCAATTACATAATTAGTAAACAAAAATCACAATAGAAATATATAAATTACAAACATAAACCATTAAGTGGAACGACATTACCTCGACGATTAATTCTATTATATTCCAACTTCTATAGGCGAGGTGTCATTCTTCGTGGCTTTGATGTAGTCTCTTCTTTCCCATTGAAAAGATGTTTTTCCATACTTCGATACTTATGATTCCTGTGGAGGAAGTGTCTGTACTCATCAAACACATGCTTTCCTAAACTTTTTGAATGATGAGATTTCATCTTTGGACCACAAACTGGACATGCAAATTTTCTCTTTGTTTGAAGACCTACAAGATAATGATATAATTGGATTATTAAATATGTTGATTTTTATAATTAGAATTATCATGCGCAACTTGAATTCACTATAACATACCACAAAAATGTGTTAGCCCTGGGGCATCATGTATTGTCCATACAAGTATTGCATGGAATTGAAATTGTCTTTGTCCTATTGGTCTAGACATGTCATACATAGTGACACCGTTCCATAACTCCACCAACTCGTCAATAAGAGGCTCAATATATACATTCATATCTTTAACTTGATATTTACCTACTTGAATGAACAGTAACATTACATAATTATTGTGACCATTTTACTGTAAGATTTGTAAGTACATGTAAATTAATAACTATCAAATGATAAAATACCTGGAACAATCATTGCCAACATAATGTGCTCCCTCTTTATTGACATCCACTGAGGAATGTTATTGTTGATAACAAAAATAGGCCACATCGAGCAAACAGATCTCATCTCTCCAAATGGATTGACACCATCCGCTGCCAATGAAAGCCTGAGATTACGAGGTTCTTCTTTGAAGTGTTGCCACTTTTCCTCTATGTGCATAAATGCCGAACCATCTGCAGGGATTTGAATAATGTCATCTCGACTTCTATTGCGTGCATGGTAATCCATAAATTGTGCCAAGCTAGTACACTTGAATAATTGTTGCATCCGTGGAATAATGGGGATGTAACGAAGAACCTTGTGAGGCACCTTTTTTGTTATTCGATCTGTTCGATATCTACTCGTATGACATACAGGGCATTGTGTTGCAAATTCATGTTCTTTATAATATATAATATGATCATTGGGACAAGCATGTATTGCTTGATACTCCATTCCAATATCTTTCATAATAGCAGATAATTCTCGATATGAGCGAGGTAGAATATTTGATGGTGGTAACAAAAACTCGCCTATCAATCTACAGCAAAAAATATAAGTTGTTAATATAAACAATATTAGTGGTACATTATTCACCCTTTGTTAACTATAAAGACATATATGACATACCTTAACATACGTGACATTGTTATGTTGGATAAACCATTCATAACCTTCAAGTTCAACAACAAAAATACAGCAGAGAGAAGAGTTGTTTGGGAGTCTTTGTATAGGGGCTCGTATGCCTTCTCAAGTAGAGGTACATCGAGGCTATCATCATCATCATGATCAGATCCGCTTGGACTAAATGTATCATGGATCAATGTATTTATACCATCATCTTCAATTGTGTTTTCTAGCGCATGATCATCATCTTCCATGGGATCATTATCTTCACCTTGGATATTCGCACCCCCATGTTCCTCCATATCATGTACTTCCCTGGGGAGATCAACCGATATAAAATTGATTAACATAAATAAACCATGATCTTCAACTCATCATCAAGTGATTTCACATGTATATAAATTGTTAAAATGATATAATGAACAACTTACCAGTGGATGATAGTCATGCCCCCCTTCAATGTGACCATTCTCCCTACAATGTCTCTTAACTGTTTTGATTAGCAGTCTTCTACGGTTTAAGCCCTTACAAATTTTGCAGGGACAATAACATTTTCCATCACCTTTTCTTTTCAAGTTAGACCACAATCTAGCAATTGTCTCCCTATTTTGTTCTTCACTTATATTAGCTGACATGATCGTTCTTCGCAGGAAGCAAAAATTGGGCTATGAAAACTTCGGTCTACAACTTTCAGTGACTAAGCAAAATTGTCAAAAGTACACAAATCTTCTTAGACCTAGTTAAATCCTTTAATATTTTAAAAGTCTAGTTAAAATATACATTAGATTAAAAAATATACAATTTTCATGCCTGAGCGCGCGGCTACGACTAGTGCAATGGTCTTCTTGCTTAGCTCTAGAAGCTCTCTAGCAATCAAAACATATAAGCTACAAGGCCTAACAGCAATTTCAAAACATATAAGCTACAAGGCAAGACATATTACATGACATGGCAAAAGGATTAAAATATACATTAGATTAAAATATATACAATTTTCAAACCTGAGCGCGCGGCTATAACTCGTGCAATGGTCTTCTTGCTTAGCTCTAGAAGCTCTCCAGCAATCAAAACATATAAGCTATTAGAATTCATTAACTTTCTGTAATTGGAAAACTCTATTTGATATTAGACCGTAAACTACTACTATTCTCTCCATAAGAACTAAGTACAAAATTCTTTCAAGTTCACATCCATGATTCCCTTTAGATTAAAATATACAGCAAAAATAAGCTAAAAGTCTAGTTAAAATATACATTAGATTAAAAAATATACAATTTTCAAACCTGAGCGCGCGGCTATAACTCGTGCAATGGTCTTCTTGCTTAGCTTTAGAAGCTCTCCAGCAATCAAAACATATAAGCTACAAGGCCTAATAGCAATTTCAAAACAAGGGTCATCAAAAGAACCAAAAACAATGTGTGCAAACAATACCTTGTGAAGTGGTATAGACAATTAGAAGATGCTACTATGTGCTAGGGAACTTCTTAGAACTATTGGTATATTCTTACAACTTGTTACACCTGGGATATTCTTCTCTGTAGATGCTACTGTGTGCCGTGGTCCAAACGGGCCCATAAATGTGGTTGAATAGCAATACATTCAAGTGGCAATTACACAAGGGACAGTCACTGTGAGATATCCTCATGTGTGACTGTCCTTGTCACAAATGAGGACATCTCACAGTGACTGTCCCTTGTGTAATTGCCACTTGAATGAGGTCAGTCACTGTAAAGACAACATGATAATGTACACATACAATGAGTGTACATTATCATGTTGTCTTTACAGTGGCTGCCCTCATGTTGTATATTCTTCTCTGTAGATGCTACTACGTGCTAGGGAACTTCTTAGAACTGTTGGTATATTCTTACAACTTGTTACACCTGGGATATTCTTCTCTGTAGATGCTACTGTGTGTCATGGTCCAAACGGGCCCATAAATGTGGTTGAATAGCAATACATTCAAGTGGCAATTACACAAGGGACAGTCACTGTGAGATGTCCTCATGTGTGACTGTCCTTGTCACAAATGAGGACATCTCATAGTGACTGTCCCTTGTGTAATTAAGTATTGTGGGGAAGCATTCTAAATAACCAAAGCTGCTAACAATAAATTCAACACAGATATGTCCTCATTTTTGGGTATTTTAGCTCTCTAACAGCTGAATACCAGATTAAATAATAATGACAAAAGAAAAATAAACCCAACGTACTCAGAAATTGTAGCTGTGATTTTGCGGAGGGAATCTCTCTCGGCGCTGTTGAAAACACAAATGACAACCCGCTTGATTTCGCAGAGGGAATCTCTCTCGGTGCTGTTCAAAACACAAATGACAACCCGCTTTGTTCAAAACACAAATGATAACCCGCTTGATTTCGCGGAGGGAATCTCTCTCGGCGCTGTTGAAAACACAAATGACAACGTTCCTTTTTTTTTTTGCACTTATATCCCGACCAACATAAGGTCCATTTGTAATACAACATGATAATTTACACTTACAGTGAGTGTACATTATCATGTTGTCCTTAAAGTGACTATCCTCATTTGTTGAAGAAGAAAAGCATTAATGTGGCTGAATAGCAATACATTCAAATGGAAATTACACAAGGGACAGTCACTATGAGATGTCCTCATTTGTGACTGTCCTTACAGTGAGTGTACATTATCATGGTGTCTTTAGAGTGACTATCCTCATTTGTTGAAGAAGAAAAGCATTAATGTGGTTCAATAGCAATACATTCAAGTGGCAATTACACAAGGGACAATCACTGTGAGATGTCCTCATGTGTGACTGTCCTTGTCACAAATGAGGACATCTCACAATGACTGTCCCTTGTGTAATTCAAGTGGCAATTACACAAGGGACAGTCACTGTGAGATGTCCTCATTTGTGACTATCCTTACAATGAGTGTACATTATCATGTTGTCTTTAGAGTGACTGTCCTCATTTGTTGAAGAAGAAAAGCATTAATGTGGTTCAATAGCAATACATTCAAGTGGCAATTACACAAGGGACAATGTCATGAGCCGTGACATATTGAACTTAGTATAATAATAAAATGATTAGATGATATATAATAATCTATTATTAACGGTATATAACAATAATATATAATTATTATCAAAAGATAATAATAATATATAGTTAGCATAATAAGTAATATGTTAATTAAATAATATTAAAATATTAATAAATAATATAATTATGATTATAATTATAATATAAATTAATAATAAATAATTATTAATAAATTATATATATTATATTATAATAATATATTAAGTAATAATATTAAATCAATTATTGATATAATAATTTTAATATATAAATAATATTAATAAACCTCTCAATATAAAACAATATGTTATCACTATAATAATATTTATTATAATATTATTAATATTACTAACATCATTAATAATAATATTTAATAATAACAATAACATTAATAATAATAATAATAATAATAATGTTTAAAGCAATATCGAATATCTGTAATCGATATACATCTACATTAAACATCTGCATTATCTATCACGATGAGGAATGAAGAAGTGATACAACAATCACTAGTCATTACACATCGATACCATGAGAGGATGATTAATGAACCAAATACTATGAAGTCAAGATCAACATGATATGAATAAGGGATAGGTCGCTATGTGTTTCAGAAGATGTATTGATAAGCAAGAAGGATAACCATTCATATATTATAAATAATCATTAATTGCACAAGTTTAGACAATGACATATCCGATAAAGCAATATCAAACATGAAGACCCGCTAGCAAATATGCACCATCACTTCCTATGTTATCATGACAATAACATAAACTAGATTGAATTCTACTATCTATATCAATAGACACCACATAGGAGGATATCGACTAAAGGATTGAAAGATTATCGATTGTCTGAGATAAACCACATCTTGTAGAAACACAAAAGCATCAGTGATTATATCACAAGCTATTGATGAATGAGGCATCAGTCATGGATAATAAGTACAATGTATCCTTAAGTATTAACAGGAATGGAAGTCAATTTGAAGATCAAACTCCATTACCAGCAATCAACCAATAAATGGACAATTATCAGAAAATGATATCGACTTATATCAGAGTAGAAAGATTGGATATAATCATAACAATATGGGATAAGGCAAGAGTTAATATCAATTGACTAAATACTAATGATAGTTAGACCAAACTAATACAAACACAATGGATGTTAACTACTGGTTGCACTACCAATTAGGGAAGATTACCTTCATAAAAAGATTTGATATTGAGTCAATCTGGGAGTTATCTATGATCAGAAAATAATGAAATAATATTATGTGAACTGTCGGATTATGGAAAGGTGTGATTAACAAAGGGACATGGAGGAAGAAACAAGACACGTCTCATTCATAGCATCTCTTCATTTGTTAAAGACAATATAAGAATGCATTCTCGTTAGTCACTCAAGGCATCATTAGAACTTTATTTACTTATCCATATTTGGATATACTCAATAGAGCATCTGCCTTTGGCAGTTTGGTTTCAATTTTATCATTGCAGATCAGAGACAACACCATGATTGCACAGATAGAAAGGATAGTTAGAAACAACATCAATATTTGAAGTTGCAAGCATATAATTCAGAATCTGAAATAGCAACATATCACTCATAGCGATATTACACATTTTCATAATTACATCATCATATCAGACACAACAAATACATTGCTGTAAGCAATACTTATTGATTGTATATCGATATTGTTTATATCAGACATAGCATCATTATACTATCACTATAAGTGATAGGAAACATCATATTCATAGCATATTTCATATCATTATATCCGACAGTGCTATTAAACATATTGGTATCAATATCATCTTGCACACATATTGTGATTGAATCTGAAATAGCGGTTGATATCTTAAGTAACCTCCATTACTTAGTTTAATTGTAAGTATCTGATAGAGTAAGTCTGAGAAGTGGAGTAATTGTTCTTGTTTTCCAAGTTAGCCAAAAAGGGGACATTACAGACAATCACTGTGAGATGTCCTCATGTGTGACTGTCCTTGTCACAAATGAGGACATCTCACAATGACTGTCCCTTGTGTAATTCAAGCGGCAATTACACAAGGGACAGTCACTGTGAGATGTCCTCATTTGTGACTGTCCTTACAGTGAGTGTACATTATCATGTTGTCTTTAGAGTGACTGTCCTCATTTGTTGAAGAAGAAAAGCATTAATGTGGTTCAATAGCAATACATTCAAGTGACAATTACACAAGGGACAATCACTGTGAGATGTCCTCATGTGTGACTATCCTTGTCACAAATGAGGACATCTCACAATGACTGTCCCTTATGTAATTCAAGCAAAAATTACACAAGGGACAGTCACTGTGAGATGTCCTCATTTGTGACTGTCCTTACAGTGAGTGTACATTATCATGTTGTCTTTAGAGTGACTGTCCTCATTTGTTGAAGAAGAAAAGCATTAATGTGGTTCAATAGCAATACATTCAAGTGGCAATTACACAAGGGACAATCACTATGAGATGTCCTCATGTGTGACTGTCCTTGTCACAAATGAGGACATCTCACAATGACTGTCCCTTGTGTAATTCAAGTAGCAATTACACAAGGGATAGTCACTGTGAGATGTCCTCATTTGTGACTATCCTTACAGTGAGTGTACATTATCATGTTGTCTTTAGAGTGACTGTCCTCATTTGTTGAAGAAGAAAAGCATTAATGTGGTTTAATAGCAATACATTCAAGCGGCAATTACACAAGGGACAGTCACTGTGAGATGTCCTCATTTGTGACTGTCCTTACAGTGAGTGTACATTATCATGTTGTCTTTAGAGTGACTGTCCTCATTTGTTGAAGAAGAAAAGCATTAATGTGGTTCAATAGCAATACATTCAAGTGGCAATTACACAAGGGACAATCGATCACTGTGATATGTCCTCATGTGTGACCTTTGTGAAGGCAAGTGCCAATTTGTACCCAAGTTACCAATATTGTGGCAAAAGTGGGAATGAAGCATTTAGGGGTCAAATTGGGAAAAGAAGTGTAGAAGTGGCATATGTGAGGTCTAAATAGCCTAACTAAGTCATGGTTAGGGTCTTATGGTGTTTGAACAATAAGTTTTGAACCAAAATCCCAAAGGTTGTAACAAGTTGTCAATGTTGTCATTCACAACATTGACAACATTTGTGCAAGGGAGCATTTTCGAGTAAGATGGTTATGTAACTATATGAAACCATTGAATTAGGCATCAGATCAACTATAAGAGGCCTCCATCGATCTGTGCAAAAGGTTGGGGGGAAAAACATTTGGAATTAAGAAGATTTGTAGAGTAACACGGTTTTAGTGAATTCTTGAGTTTTTTTGTTTCTTTGTTTTCAGTTGATTAATGGATTAGATAGCTCGTAGTGTCTATTGGAAAAGTTAGTACAAGTTGTTTTTTTATTCTGTGTTGTGTTTTTTTTGAGTTTTGAAGCATTCCAACTAGTTTGTTAATTCTTTTGTTAAGTACCCTATCATTGGTTTGAACCAGGCAGGTTGAACAAATGGAGTCTTAGCTCATCATTCCATTGTCAATTTTGTACGGGCTCTTGGAATGGGTGAGGAGACTCCATGTACTATATGTTTGGAAGGAGGGGCCCTGGGAAGCTCATTTTCTATGTTTGCAATGATGTCCTAGGTGAGTCAGTTGAGCACAGTTAGGGATGACAAATCATTACAAGAAGATTACAACAAGTTGAATGCATTGGTTGCTTCAACTAAAATCTCATGGAGAGGTAGACACACATCTAAAGAAGCCCCAAGTCAAATTAGAAGATTGGGTGAGTTTCTTTGGCTGCTAAGAAAACAAACTCTTAGTCAGACTGTCCAAGTTGTGTCAAAATACTTGTTTTCAGGCATGGCTGTAGCAGTTGGTGTACAAAAAATCTAGGAGGAGAAGACCTTAGATATCTTGGAGTTCTCAATAAAGGGCATCTGAATCCTAAGCCCTTTAGGTGGCTTAATATAAACAAAAAGGCTTGACAAAGGCCTAATTGCTAGCAGCCTATTTTTGGGTGCAATTGGCATGGTTTGATGAACCGGATTGAAGTACTGATGAAAAGTATAGGTGAAGGAGTAATATTGAAACCAATAGAGGTCCTAGTGGCCAGCCTCTCCATGGAGTAAAGTTCTAGTTGAATGTGTTTCAATTTGTGAAGACAAGACTAGGAGTGTCCTAGTAGCTAGATTGGTATTGAGCAGAGTTCGTTGTATTTCTTGTTGGTGTGCACTAGTTGAAGGAGTGGGATCTTGGGTAGAGATACCTAAAGAGTGTAGGGATAGTTAAGTACCCTATCAAGTCAAAACATTGGCCTAAAGAGACCCTAGTGAAGGATAGGGAGTGAGCAAGACAAAGTGTTACATCAATTAACAAGATCATTTTTTGGTAATTGTGTACATTATCATGTTGTCTTTACAGTGACTGTCCTCATTTGTTGAAGAAGAAAAGCATTAATGTGTTTCAATAGCAATACATTCAAGTGGAAATTACACAAGGGAATATCACTATGAGATGTCCTAAGTGTGACTGTCCTTGTCACAAATGAGGACATCTCACAGTGACTGTCCCTTGTGTAATTGCCACTTGAATGAGGACAGTCACTGTAAAGACAACATGATAATGTACACAAGTACCGTGAAGGTAGTCACAAGTTAGGGTTGTTTCATTGCATACCCGAAACAATGAAGACATTACAGTCCACAAAATGTTTGTGCTTGAAAGATGAACAAATAAAATTAAACTTCTAAATAACCAAAGCCGCTAACAATAAATTCAACATAGATATGTCCTCATTTTTGGGTATTTTAGCTCTCTAACAGCTAAATACCAGATTACATAATAATGACAAAAGAAAAATAAACCCAACGTACTCAGAAATTGTAGCTGTGATTTCACGGAGGGAATCTCTCTCGGCGCTGTTGAAAACACAAATGACAACGTTCTTGTTTTTTTTGCCCTTATATCCCAATGTGATTTCGCGGAGGGTTACGGTGCTGTTGAAAACACAAATGACAACGTTCCTTTTTTTTTTTGCCCTTATATCCCGACAACATCGCAATTGCAAGTTAGGGATGTTTCACTGCATACCCGAAACAATGAAGATGTTACGATCCACAAAATGTTTGTGCTTGAAAGATGAACAAATAAAATTAAACTTCTAAATAACCAAAGCCGCTAACAATAAATTCAACATAGATATGTCCTCATTTCTGGGTATTTTAGCTCTCTAACAGCTGAATACCAGATTACATAATAATGACAAAAGAAAAATAAACCCAACGTACGCAGAAATTGTAGCTATGATTTCGCGGAGGGTTACGACGCTGTTGAAAACACAAATGACAACGTTCTTGTTTTTTTTTCCCTTATATCCCGATGTGATTTCGCGGAGGGTTACGACGCTGTTGAAAACACAAATGACAACATTCTTATTTTTTTTGCCCTTATATCCTGATGTGATTTCGCGGAGGGTTACGGCGCTGTTGAAAACACAAATGACAATGTTCCTTTTTAATTTTGCGCTTATATCCCGACAACGTCGCAATTGCGACAGTGCCAAATGTATTGTCGTCGCAAATTGCGACGGTGTCGGGCTATATTTGAAAAAAAAAAGCCAAAACCGCATGACATTTGCCTGCCGTCGCAAATTGCCGTCGCAATTTCACCCCAAATGTATTAGTGTGAAAAACCTTGTGAGTAATCCAACACCCATTGGCAAGTCAAAACAACTCCAAAGATTCTTCGCCCCTTCACACTTTCATATGCTAAAACAATTCCAACCTTGCGAAAGTCTGATGTTTCAATTCTTTTAATACTTCACTTTGCTTCTTCGCATATTTTGGTGTTTCACATCTCGAAACTCCAAAGTTTTTCTTCTACTCTGAAACTCTGATTTCCTCCATTTCCTAGCTTTCTTTGCATATCTCAATTTCTTTGCTTTTCGCACTCCGACACTATGCAATACCTTGCACCCCCGCAACCTCGACTTGCTAGGTCATAAAAAAAACTTTGCATTTTCAGCTTGTCACAGTTTGATGAGTTTTTCGGACATCAAAGGTTCGAAAGTGAGAAAAGACAATGAACATAATTTTTGGCCATTTTGACCGGTTTCTGATACTATTTAAGGTTTTTTCTAGGGTTTTGCTTAAATGGTAGTTTGTTTTTGTATGCTTTCAATAATGATTGTTGACAGCTGAGTTTGTGTGTAGAATGCCAAAAAAGATAGCAGTTATGCCACTCCAGTACCATTTCAAAGGACATCATCCCCCTTCTAGGGTGGAAAACTTACACGCAGAAGTAACAAATACTGACATTGGACACATGGAATGAGACTCGTTCCTACGACATTGTGCAAATCTAGCAAGAAGATCATTTGATTGCACTGCAATGGTTTTGGTGGGGTTAGTGAATGTAGTTGCACATCCAGTCTCCATTCTTCCTTCAGACTTAATCATGACTCTGGCTCATCACTAGATCCCAAATGAAAAGGTGCTAAAGAACAAAACAAGAGATATTGAATTGGATATAAGACCAGATTTCACTGAACATGTCTTCCATTTACAAAAAGGTATTGATCACTTCTATCCAACCACCAAGGAGAGGAGAACAAGGTGGTTTTAGGATAACACTCTGTTAGCATACAAAATTATCAATAAAGAATATCTCATCCATCAACTTCCAAAGAATAAACCGAAGAGGATTGATATGAGAAGGGGTTATTTAAATGATGATATGAAGGTTGTAGTGAAAATGTTGAGTCGGGTGTATGGTCTTCCCCAAGCACATCAATTAGAACCATGGATGATCCATATCATAGAAAAGATCAAAGGGAGAAAGGCCAAAACTGATTGAGGGACGATATTAAGTGAGAACTTAGACCTATAATCACCTAAAATTTGTCTAGTAGAACCTAAACCCCTAATTTTGATCAAATTGCCTCAAATAAAATCATAAATCTCAAAGGCATATTTACTAGACATAATTGTGCAAAGTAACCCTAAAAATCCCCTTAGCATAATTAAATAAAAAATAAAAATTCTTATATCAAGCTTGTGCTATGATCTAATTTCTAGAGCTTTCATATTTATTTAATTTCTATAACATTGCTTTTAATATAAAGTTTCTACACTTTTATTAAAAGAACACATTCACATGTGTACACATACTTAATCCTGATTAATTAGCAATTAAAGGGAATTGGTGCTTTCAAAATTGCTATTTTGTCTCATCTCTACGTAACCTTACTGTTACCCTAATTTTCCTGTGCATGCAAATTTGGCTAAGATCCATCCCCAGGCCTCTGTTTTTACCTTGCCGAGCATCCTTGAAAATTTCATGGTGTTGTGCCTTGTCCTCTGGCCTCTACAAATTTTCTATTTTTCTGGTCTGCAGTTTAAATTTTTGAAAAAAGTAGTCGTTATGCCAAAAAAGCTCAAAGAGCCCCAAGCCCTGTTATATTTTCATGTTACTTTATCAGTAACTTAAGTGATCAAAAAAGGCATGTGCGTATTAATTTCTTCTTGTTCGCCAGTTCACTATTATCTTTTGACGGTGTTTTAAGTCATTCAGCGACTCCGCAAAAATGCCCTCAGTCGGGCACTTGCTTAATCAAACCTTGAGTTTATGCATGATTTAGCGAACTAGCGAAGACTCTTTATTCACGTATTCACCTGGCTCAACCATGGTTTACTGGAGTATCTCACGAATAAGAATGCCTCTGGTCGTTGAATCGCCAAGTCAAGGTGGGGTTAGTTCTGCAGGCAGCGGTAAGATTATGCATCGGACGATTGTATCATAATCTGAAGGAATATTCCAGGAGCATTAGATCATACACCCATCGTGGATTTGGTATCAGGGTAATGTGTCAGAGTGGGGTCCTGGTTAGGAAGATCATGCGGCTGGCGTATCTTTGCATGGGTTGTTGTCAGAGCATGAGATCTTTAGATGACCATTGATTTTCCCTTTTGCTGAGCGCTGTAGTGTATTGTGGGTTCGATGCCATGTATTCTGATTTGGTAGCTCTTGGTTGGTCCACGTGTGCTGAGTCGGATTAATTGTTAGTGGGTCCATTGTCAGAAGGTCTACGGAGACATTAGCAAGATTCAAGATCTACGATTGTCTGGTAATCTGATGGAATCTTCGGGGGCTATCAGATCATGCACCCGCCATTAGATTCAAATCCAGCCTTGGGTGGGTCCAAAGTTCTCAGAGTAGGCAATCAAATGGCTAGCGTGTGTTCTCATGAAATGTGTCAGAAGTATAAGATCTTAAGACAACCGTCTAATCAAAGGGTTGTAAGTTGGGTGATTCGACGATTTGGCGATTGAGAGAATTTAGTGCTCCTTATGTCTGGCAGTCCCAATAAAGTTTTATGTGTTTGCTTGTTCGCAGAATAGTTTAGCAGTGCTCCAAATGATTTGACGATTCAACGAATGCTTTGTTCGCTAAATCTCTAAATAAATTGGCAAGGGTGGAAAGTATTCTATGAATAAGAGATGGCTTTCAGTCACGTGTTCGTGGAATGGCTAGGGTTATTTAGTTGTGCCCAGGGTTAGAAGTATTCAGCGAATCAGCAATTAAAGAGCCATTTTCATGTTCGCTGAATCGCTTGACCAGACTGGGGTTAGCCAAGGTATTAAATGATTCTGCGACAAGGGGAAATTGAAACCCAAGGTAAAGGCTGAGTTAGTTTTGCAGTCAAGTGTTGATCCCGGGTAAAAAGAAGGATCTAACGGTCGCGTTTTAAAATAAGATTAAAGTTTGAATGCCAGTCGTCGATGGATTAAAGTTTGGTGCTATCTGTGACCATTATTATATTTAAATTCAAATATTTAAGGATATCAGATTTTCACAGTAATGGCGAGACCGAGTTGTAGAGAGGTAGATGGATCATGGCAGCTAGATTTTTGCAGGTATAAACATGAAATGGACACACAAATATAGATATCTGATCAGCTGGGATATTTTCATGTGCATTTATGGCTGAATTTGATAGGATTAGGGTTTGATTATTATATGAAAAATTATGTAACCCTAATTAGATTTATTTATTTTTTGCTCCTGCCTGCATGCAAGAGGAGATGTATATATTGTATTTTGGAGCCTTAGTGCAAAAAGGGTTGGCATTTTGTAAAGAAGAAAAGTATCTTTTCTTAGAAGGCTATCTGTGGCATTTCTTGCCCTCTGGTCTTTTACATTTTGTAACCTCCCATTGGTAATTCAGAGATTGAAGATATTTTGTGACATTTCTCATGTCCCTATGCCTTTTTTGTGTGAGTTATCTCTTATTGAATCAAAGTATTTATATGTTTCTCAATGATATCTTAGGGTTCTTAATCCTTCTTTCTTTCTGCAATTCATGTGTATTATTGTGAATGATTTGATGTGAATGCTTTTGTGGGTATACTACAACCCCTTAACAATCTTGTCTCATTCCTATACCTAGTTGCAGAGGTGAATGTTTGTTTGCAGGTCATAGATTGTTGTCTATCCCAAGGAGTGTCATTATTTGTGAAAGAATCTCTTTCTTTCCCTGAATACCCTCTTTGTTTGTAGACCCCTCCTATGAAATACTTATGCAAGCCTATTCAGTAAGTTGTGACCTACTAGACCTAAGTCTCTCATTGATTTCATCCTACATACTGAGATCCAAACCCTAGTTTCGGTGCATCACCTAGTAGGTAGTTTTCTTTCAGTCATTTCCCTTTTAAGAATTCCTTCTATCCCTTTCCCTCAAAAGTTTACTTTCATGTCTAGAAGCAAATTAAGGTGATTATCCAAGAGGAACCAGCCTAGAACCTAGAGGTCTCATCTCAATTGGCATAGGTCCCATAACCTGGAGATGATTCCCATGTTATACTAGGTTATCAAGACTATGTGAGCTTGAAACGAGGGTTCAAACTTAGTGTATAACAATTCTGGCACGCCCGGTGGGACTACAAAAGAAGTTCATTGTTGAAGATTATGTTATCTCTGATATACTGATAGCATAATATAGACTTGGAGAAGTTGTTTCTATCAAGCATATCTGGCGACTCCATTGATTTCAAGGATCAGGGCTAACCTTGTTCAAGGTTTATGAGAAAGATTGAGACTAGAAGTTCAAAGCCCACTAAATTTTCAGAGTTTCCCTCAAGAAGTCACAAAGGTAGGTCAAGTCAAAGAGCATCCCCTACAAGGAGAGTTCAGTCTACACTTCTTGATACTTCAGAAAGGAGACCTTTCCCCTTTCATTCCAGAAGAAGAGGCAGATCGCTAACCAGAGATCTAGAAGAAGATTCAGATCCAGTAGTAAATACAGCTCATATAGTTGTTAATCTTTAGATTCCAACCCCTACAATGGCTAGATAGTTTGCATTTGCACCCTTTAATCAGGGTAGTCCATTGGCCTTTTCTTAGCATCATGATGTGCCCTTGGTGGCATTAAAGAGTATACCTGATTTCACAGGGGAAGGACAGACAACTACTTTTGAGCACATAAGAGATGTGACCACCATATGCAGCATACACAATATTACTCAAGAAGATGTGGCCACAAAATTATTAGCAGCCTCTCTAAAAGGTAAGGCTTTAGAATGGTTTAGAACTCTAACTGTTGGTTCCATTACTTCATGGGATGAATTAGGGGATGCTTTAAGTAAGCATTTTGAGGATAAATCAGATAACTTGTCTCTAGTTGAGCAGTTGACAACTATTAAGAGAGACCCTCAAGAGCAAATGACAGACTACAATAGTAGATTCCTCAAAACATGGAATAGAATTCCAGTATCAGTAAGACCATCAGCTGACCATGCTTTCCTTTACTACTTGCAAAGTTTGAATGGTCAAATCTTTGTCATGATCCAATCTATGGGTGATACTTCTTTACCCCAAGCTTTTGACATATCTGTCAAGGCTGAAAATTGTCTAATCCAAGTAGGCATGATTGCTAGAAGGCCTCCAATGCCCATTTTTCCTAGCCTTCAACCCATTGCACCTGCACAAGTACCCCCATTTACCCCTATTCCCACCATATTAGCACCTTAGGCCAGTACTAGTGGTCAAGAGTTGAGAGCTAGTTTCTCTCAAGAGCTACAAGAGATAAAGAATAGCCAACAAAGCAGTCAGCAAGAAATGACAAACTTGTTGCAGACCTTGACTAAAGAGGTCACCAATTTGAAGAAACAAGGTCAAGGAATCAAACCATCATTTTAGCTACAAGGCCAAGGTTCTAATCAGCAATATCAAAATCAAGGACAACCTTATCAACAAAATAGGCCACCATACCAAGGAGGCTATCAAGGACAAAGACAAAGTTTTAATCAGAGACCATTCCAACCATATAACTTTGCACCTCTAAATTCTACAAATCCAGTGAGGGATATGGTTCCTAGTCAAAATAATATGGATATGGATAATGAATGGTGCTTTCCTTGTAATCAGCATCACAATCAGGCTACATGTTCAAATGGATGGATGAACCAAGCTCTAATGTTTCAAAATACCTCACAAGCTCAATCAGAGGTTTCATCTAGTGGGTCAGTTCCTCAACAAGAATCACAAGAAAATGAGACAGCTCTCTTCAATTGGGAGCAACCAGACTTCAATGGAGTCAATGATGAGGTTGATTTTGTTGCCTATACAAGAGAAAAGAGAAGAGCTCAAGACATGGAGAGAGAAGATTCTAATGCCAAAGTCACCACATCTATAGAACTAGTGCAACAAGCTACTCCCATCACACCTAAGGAGACTCCTGTCATCACAAGCAAAGAAGGCCAACATTCCAGGGAGGTGGAGCCCATCATAGTAAAGGCACAACAGAGAGTACACACTATGACACCATTTAATATTGTAGACAACATGAAGAAGGTGAATGTCACCATGTCCATGTAGGACTCTTTGGCTCTTCCAAGATAGCCTGAAATTTTGAAGAAGGCCATGACAGAAGTGACAACTCCTCAACCTGCAAAAGAAGTTGCAAAGCCAGTGTTGGTCAACACTGATCAAGAAAAGGAGGCTCCAAGTAGCAACTCCAAAGGCAATGCCACACAAGGTAGGAACTCAAAGCCACCTCCCTTTTATGTATCTCTAATTATTGGAAAATCTTTGGTACATAACTGTATGGTAGATAGTGGAGTTACTAGCACTGTAATGCCTAAGAAAGTAGCTGACCAATTAGGACTGAAATATGAACCCTTCCAAAAGAAGGTTACCCAACTTGATGGATTCTCAGTCAATACTATAGGTGTGGCCAAGGATACCAGTCTGATCCTTCATGCTAGTCCTAACTTCTCCATCCTCCTTGATATATACATCATAGATCTCCCTGCATTATTTTCTATATGTCTTTCAAGAGAGTTTACAACCAAGATAGGAGGCTATCTATCTTCTGACTGGTCTCACATGCTATTTTGTACAAGATATGGTACCAAGGTCACCATTAAGTCAGAACCATTGGCAACACACCATATAGAGCCATATGTATCCAATGCCATCAATGCAAATTGCCCTATATTTGATGACAGTGACTTCCAAACCACTAGTGAAGCAAGCACAAAGATAGGAAGTATCCCTGATATTTTACTAGATGAAAGAACTTCAGAGGCCCAAGAAAGTCTTGTTTGTTTGGGATTTTGGTTTGGGGAGTTATCTGATACAAGAAAGTGGAGCCATAGAACCAAGCCTTCTCAAAGAGGACACTGATTAAGAGAATCAGAGCAATCAGGTTTGGGAGCTATTTTTTGATGGAGCTAGAAGTAGATATGGTTTTGGTGGTGGTGCTATGCTAGTATCCCCAAAGGGAGAAAGGTATTATACTGCCTTTAGATTTAGTTTCTCCTGCACTAGTAATACTGCAGAATATGAAAGTCTAGTCAATGGACTAGAGTGGGCTAGAAAAGGAGGATTTAAAACCTTAAAAGTTTATGGTGACAGTGAGTTAGTTGTCAGCCAAGTAAGAGGGATAAGTGTTGTATGCACCCAAAAATGGTCGCCTAGACTTTGGGCCCCATTTATTTGATTTATCAACCATGAATTAGTTTTATCAATAATCAATATTTTCAATATTATCAATTTCTTAAACAAATCTTAATTTCAATCATATTGGATTTTTATCCTATGGGCTAACCATTTTATCCTAAGTTTTTATTTATTTAAAAGGAATATTTCCTCCCCTTTTATTTAAATAAAAAATTCTCACTTTTCTTCTTATCCTATGTTGCACAGATAAAGCATTATTCTTATTTTATAAAAAGAGAAAAAAACAATTTTTGTCTCATATGGACACAAAAGTCAACTCCTATTTTCTCATTGGAGGATATTTATGCACAAGGATCAAGCTTCCATTTTTCTCCACCATTGATTAAGTCTTTTGCCTCTTAATCTCAATGGTTCATTCCTTCTCATTTCTTATAAAAGGAGAGCTCTCTTCTTCATTCTATATCCATCTCTTTCATGCTAATGTTATGCTGCAGGTTTTCTAAGTTATTTGGAGCTTATTGAAGACATTCTACATCAAGCTTTGAAGACTTGCTTTTCATTGTTGCATCTCATTTAGTTGCATATTTCCTTTGTTTAGTTGCATAATCATGGCATATTAGCTTAGTTTCCTTTTATGCAATAGATTAGCTTCACATAGCTTAATTAGGGGATTTGTAATCCATTGCTATTTCCTTTCATAGTTGCATTGTACTTTCATTTTGATAGGTTAATCTTGCATATTCATATTAGTTTGCATTGCATTTGCATACTTTAATTCAATTTGGAGATATTGGCATTGTTGCCCTTGTCTTTGATTTGAACCTCTCATTGTATGGTTGACTAGCAAGGTCACAAGTTTGTAGCTCTAGTTGAGAGCAATTTTATCATAGTCCCTTGCAACTCCATGCATAGAGAGCTATGGGTCACTTTGTGAGGCCTCACCTTTGAGCAACCTTGCATGTAATTATTCATAGAAGTGTGGTCACTTTTACACCATACATTTCTGGCGCCCACCGTGGAAAGGTCTTTTCGAGCCTAATCCAACCATGATGGTTTCATTTTTAGATTTTGTCATTTGATCAGTTATTTTTGTAGATTATTTGATTTTTCATGTGCTAACCATTGTTAGATTTTGGATTTTCCTAACCCTTGTTGGTCTAACAAGTTATTTTGTAGGTGCTCTTGCTTGAAGTAAATTGATACATTGCATGTCAAAGAGGGCTACTAATGGTTTTTGCAGGGCTGCCCTAAGCATAAAAACTAAATCAAGTGCTTGTTTAATTGATTTCTTTATTGAGTGCGGCATATACTAGTTGTTTCATTTCATAGGCACTTAATACTTTGTTGTAGAAATTTTGAGGTGGTAGGAGAGTATGCTCTTCACCCTTGTGGTGAAACAAAAATCTTGACCCATCTTGAGATTTTGAAAGCAAGGGAGTAATTGAATATTTGCTTGGTGTGTTTGGAAGAAGTTTTTGAGATAGGGGAGTATGCTGTTCACCCTTGTGGTGAACCAAAAACCTTGAACCTCAAAAATCATCCATTCTTTGTTTAGTTTAAGATCCTTTAGCGGGCCTGCTCTTGAGCAATCAAGAGGAATGACCCAAGTGGGGACAAGCCTTTTCCGGCTATTCCAACTCATTATAATCTCAAGGCTATCAAGGACACAAAACCTTGGTAGACATAACACTTGTCTTCGCTTGATGTGAGTAGCTTATGGGATTGCGATCACAGGGAAAGCATTGAGCAAGAATGCTTAAGGTACTCTTGAGGCCGCGAGGTCCGAGTCCTCTATGAGGACCAAGAGGGGTGTTATGAACGGAAGCCCTTACTAAGAACCATAGGTTAGAGGCCACCTATTTTAGCTGCTTATCTTCTTAGTGCAAGGATTGATCCAAGTGGACTAACTTGGATCACCTCAAGATACTCACCATATGTTCCTCTTTGGTTGTGTTGTTTGACACTTCCATGACAAAGCCAATATCTCTTGTGGGAAACCACTCGGTGTGAGGCAAGGGGGCATCAAGCTGTGGGCTAAATTGGTAAGTATTGAGCCTTGTTTTGTAAGTAGATATTGCTTGAAGTGTCTTCGATTATGTGATACCAGTGTAAACATTCTCAACATACAAACAATCAGTAGCATTCATAAGGTGCAATTTTATTTTTGATATCACAAGTGTTTGTCTTGGCAAGGTTGCTTTTGCCCTTGTTTCAAGTGTTTGAAGACATGTTTGATCCCCTACTATTTGCAAACTTGTCCAAATGCTGTTAAATTTGTGATTGAAATTAGACATTTTCACCCTAACATTCAGAGAATCCAAAATCAGACCTTAGAAACTTAAAATTTTGCACAAATTGGTCAAAAATTGCATCAGCATCGCTTGCTTAAGAGAGAAATATCGTGCGATAGTTCACCTAGAACTGTATCGCCTAACAATTATTAGGTCTGTCGCCTATCAGTTTTGAGGTCTAACACCTGGCATCGTGTGAAGTATCGCCCGGTCCTAGGTTTATCGCCTAGCCTGCCTGGAGTCTGTCACCTGGAAGTTTTTAGCAGTATTCTTAGTTTCAGTCATTTAAGTTGCTTTTAGTATGACTTGGCCTTTGAATAGGTTATCTGACCTCGCTATTAGAGACCTATTTTGACTACAAATTTTTTATTTTAGCCTTCTAGGGATCATCTCAATTGATTTATAAGGTTACCTTGAAAATAATTTGTCAAGTTAGAGAGTTATTCCTAGTGAAAAATTTCTCTTTAGAATTGTTGATTACACCCTTGGAGAATTTTGATCCTACTATTGTCCGAATCATTTTCATATATCTCAATTTCAATTTGAAATTTGGCTACGTCCAACCTCCTAATTCAAAAGTGCAAGGGTATTCACCCTTTGATTTGAAGCACCTCTTTGACAATGTTGGTGATGCCTTTTATTTTCTATCTTTTCATTTTCTCTTTGGACAATAGAGAATCTTAATTATCCTAGGTTGGCATTGGCACTTTAAGAGATTGACTTATCACCTAGAGTTTCTTTCTTTCATGTCAGTTACAATAAGATACCAAGTTAGTCAAGGGAAATGACCTCCAGTTGTCAAATCCTAAGTGCTATCATGTTGCTCAACATCTCAATGAACATTATGGTATCAATTGCACAAGATGACTCTTAGTCTTCTTCTTTCCTCTCCATTTCCCATGTTCTTCTAAAGTCTTCTATTCCCATGGGAAATTCTTCTTCTTCTTCTTGATTCTTTTCCTCTTATTTTCTAGTCTACATTCTTCTATTCATTTCTTCTATGATTGATTCCTCCTCTTCTAGAACCATGAATTTCAACTATCTTGTTAAGGAGCCTCTCTTGAGAATAGATGATCTTGAACTCATTGCTAAATTTGAAGAGTATCTTTATTCCTCCAAAAATTGCATGGATGATAAACTTATGACAAAAATAAAGGAAAAGATGATTAAATCAAATGCCTTTGCTAGGATCATAGACATGATCATATCACAACCTCCTTCTTTTAAACATTCTTCATCATCTAAGTTTTCTCATTCTTTCTCATCTTCCAAGTCTTATCATGACTCTTCCAGACATCATTCTCATTCTTCATCTTCCAAATCTTACCATGACTCTTCTAAACATTATTCACATTCTTCATTATCCAAGTCTTCTTCTTCCACTAAGTCTTCAATTTCCTCTTCTTCATGATCTTTTTCTACTTCTCCCAAGAGTCTTACTTCTCTTAAGAAGACATACCATAAAGAGCAACGTGATAGTCCTTGTGATGTCTCTTCCACAAAGAGTGATACACCCACCTATGATGACTATGATGATGGACAATGTAGTGATGCCCATGAAACTTCCATTCCTAAGCATCATCCTCGTGGTACACTTGTGATTTCTAAGGGGGAGTCATATTTGGTAGACTGTGATGGTGATCCATATGACTCTAAATTTGAAGAATTCTTTGATGATTTTTGTGAACAATACAATATTCCTACTGAGGAAGAGAAAATCTACCGCGCTGATTTCAAACATCAAAAGAATCTCTCCTCTAAAAGTTCTCATGCTGAAAATAAAGGTTGTGCTCTCAAGCAAGATCATATTAATGTTGAACCCTTGTCTTGTGATGATTCCCTTCCATCCTCTACTCCCTCCAATACCCACACACTTCTTAAAGCTTCTAAGTCTTCCAAATCTTTCATAAATCCTTCATCCAACAAAGATTCTAATACTTTCCATGCGGTTCCCTATAGTTATTCTCAAGGGCCACCTTTTAAAGATACTCAAGCTAACCTTCACTTGGCTGCAAATACTTTCAATAATGCTAAACCTAAAGAGCCTAAGCCTTTAAATTCTATAATGCCTATTTCAGCTAGTCTTTTAGCATCTCCTCCAAAGTCTTCCATACAATTCCAACATGTTTCCTTGTCCTTAGAAGTGGCTCCATGTCAAGAGGACTCTAAAAATGATAAAGAAAAGAACATAAAGAGAGATCAAGATCAAGGACCCTCCATGTCATCTAATCCTTTTCATGATACCCCTTATCCATTTCATAGTTCTTTCGATCCTTTACGCCCTTCCTCATTCATTCCACCATGTCTTAAATCTTCTCCTAAGCAAGATCGAGTTACTACTTACACCGTTGAGCTTATTGATAATCAAAATAACCTTACCACACTTGCGCTCTCCAAAAATGAGACTTCCAATGATAAGCCTATTGAAAATCAAGAGAAAAATTCTATGATTGTGCTATCCAAAGATCCTTGTCAAGATCAAAGCCTTCCATCTTCTTGTTCTACCATTCCAGGTTCGCTTCCACTTTCTACTCTTCCTAAGTTTTCGCAAGCTTTGAATGATCCTATCAAAGAAATTGCTCCTATTCAAGATGTCCAGGATCCTGTTGAAAATTCTAATGCTCACTCTAAAGATGCTGATGTCCTTGGTTGTCATATAGATGTTGATGAACTTATTGATTATCTTTTTGTATCTTCCACATCCATCCTTGGACCTCCTCCACCAATACCAAAGGTTTCATGTCTTCCTTCCATCTTGGGCCCTTATGTCCCTTCACTTTCCCCTCCTAACTCTCCTAATTCATCATCTATTTTGGGTCCTTACGTCCCTCCATCTCCTATCTTCCCTCAAGATCAACATAGATGCATACCCTTGAATCCTTTTCATTCATCCACCCATCTAAACCAGTTGTATTTTCCTTCTTCTTCCACAACTCCCAAGTCTTTTGGAAGTAACTTGAATGTTCAATACAAGAAAAATAAACGATACATGAATCCATCAAAAAAAGATCACCATGTCTCCTCTAATCGACATGGAGGCATAAAGTCAAAAGAGATATCTAAGAAGAAAACTACAAGACAAGTATGGGTTCCAAAATCTATCATTGAAGATATTCTCTCTAACACATCAAAAGAAAATAAAAATCTTAGAGCTATATGGATTCCAAAGTCTCTCTTGAAAGAGTCTAATATTGAACAAAAAGTGAAGTTGACATTTAAACTTCCAAAGGCTTCCACTTCATTTTCTTCCAAAAATGATCTTCAATTCCATGAGCCTAAACCAAAACCTCTGCTAAACATTCACCATATTCCTTCTCGTATTCCTTCATTCACATTTCCTCCATCCTCTCACCACCTTCAAAGTGTGTGTTGATGTTGATCTTGCCTTCCTTTTCATCTATCCTTTCACAATCCTTCCATTTATTATCCTTCTACCTTCTATCATTTTTTCTTATTTGTCTATTCTCCCTATCTTCCAACCTTACTTGCTTTACATAAAGTTTTATCCTCCATTTTTCTCTTCCATCTTCCTTTCCCTATCAGCATCTTTGAGCATATCATTTTGAATCCTTGGCATATCATGGTTTATCCTTTTGAGGAGCATTATCTAAAAAGCTTGCCTTCTTCCAAAAAAAAAGAAAAAAAATAAAAAAAATTCAAAAAGAAAAAGAAAAAATGATGAAAAAATTAAAAATGTGCCTTGGTGAAAACCTGGAAACAGGCACCTTGGTAGCAAAAGTAAAGAGAAATAAATTCATCCTATGGTGAAAACCACTCCCTTGTGGTGCCTTGGATAAGTACCATGATGAAAACCTGGTAATCAAGCATCATGCATAGTTCTTCTACATGTTTCATCCATTCCATTCCATCTTTGATCTTGACAATGTTGAACTATACATGAACATTTGGCTATCTTGTGAGCTATCTTACAATGATCTTGCTTTCATTCCATTCATGTTTAGCCTTCATATTTATTTCCTCCAATCATTCTAGCCTTTCGCTATCTTTTTCCCCTTTGGTCTTGATCTAATAAAAAGAGTAAAATATGATGCTATGAAGTCTCTTGACATGACTACTCCTTTGGACTGCATCTCTTCCTTCTTTTGCAGTGCACTTTTGTGACTTATCCTATGCTAGCCTTTCATTACTTATCCAAATGTGCTTTACACAAAATTTTTTCCCTAGCTTGGGTACTCTTGAGGAAGTTTTCCTTTGAGGATTTCTTCCCTTCATTCTCCTTCATTCTCTTGTCTTCCATCTCTTCCACCAACTTGCTAGTCCCTCTTGTTTCCCACCTTGTTAGACACTGAGACTACACGATGTGATCTTGCTTGGGAGTTTAATGCCCGTTCTATCTGGGGGCATCCTTTATACATACTTATTGATCCTGAAAAAAATACCAAAAAAATTGATATATTATGCTGAAAAAATCCTAAAAAGCGTATAAAGTCCTGAAAAAATATTAAAAAAATTAAAAAAATTGAGAAAAATACAAAAAAATCAAAAAATGCAAAAAATTCAAAAAAAATAAAATAAAATAATTTTTTTTAAAAAAAGTGCCTTAGTGAAAACCTGGAAACAGGCGCCTTGGTAGCAAAAATACAAAAAAATGAAAAAAATCCAAGTGGTGAAAACCTAGAAACAGGTGCTACCTGAGGCCTTTGCACTCCTATTTGTTAGCATGTGTCCTCGACACTAAGCCTTTCTCCATCATGCCTTGACCTTATTTGACTTAGTTTGGAATTGGTCTTTGTCTTTGTCTAGGGGGCGTACCTATTAGCATAGGTCCTTAGGTGCATTTGTCTCTTGGGGCATTTCACAACAGGTGTTTTTCAACACCACCCCAAGTAGTGTTTTTCAACACCACCCCAAGTAGTGTTTTTCAACACTACCCTTTGCGTCAAGTGTTTCTTAACACTTATCAGATGTCTTGCCTACAGTCTAGTATGATGCGATATTGCTCATTTGCAGATGCGATACTCAGAGTTTGACTCTATGACCAACACACACCCACTTAAACAATCAACTCGTTGAGATATGTTGACTTTATTTTTATTTGTGTGCTGTCTATGAGGATTTCTTTGATGAGTGGTCTCTCCCTTAAAAGTTTTCGATGATGCATAGCTAGAAGACTGAGGGTATGAGAACATGTTTTATTTCTTTATCTACTTGTGGGTATATTTCGTTGATCCTAAATGTCATGAGCATTTATGCTGGTTTTACTTGACACTACGGATTGACAAAGTATTATCCTTGACTATTTTGCGAGTGCGTACTTCTATTTATCCTGACTTTCATGTGTCTTGATACAAGAATAATCTTGCCATATCAAACTTAGGTGATCTCACTACACTAGTCATCTTGACCTACATGTCTTTGATGCCTATGTGAGATTTTCACATTTCTATATGATAAAGATCATATTCATATCCACATAGTTATGCTAGTGTGCATTGTATGATCTTAAAACACTACCAATAATGCTCGATGATGATAATTAGATGTCTATAAGCCTTGTGACCTTGCAAGCCAACCACTTTTCATAGTAGCTTGCATTTTTAGGGTCATGTTAGTCTAGTTTTGCACTTTGCATATGGAGAGAGCTCTCCTTTTCATCTTACGTGGACCTGTTGGTCAACTGCGCTCACCTTCCACTTCCTCTCGATCATGTCTTTCACTTCTTGTCTTTCATCTCACATTCTTTTCTATGACATTTTCACCCCTTATATAGCATTTTGACTTTTTGATCTAATTTTTAGAACACCTCATACTTGCGCGGAAATTGCACCCTTAGCTAATTTCGACGTCCTGGATCTATTTTTGGACTTGAAATTGAAATTTGAGGTCATCTTGCCAGTCAAAATTGTGTTTCAAATCTTCTCCCTCTTCTGCACAGTTGACTGACTTTTTAAGGCATAATTTGATTTTCGATGGACTTTCTTCCTTCCATGTCTCTCAAATTTTCTAGTCTTTCATTTGCTCTATTTCTAGTCTTCTATTTCTATTCTTCTACTTCCTCACTGGGGCATGTTTCATTGCTTAATGGTTATCCTGTTATCAGTTATCTTCAATTATGATTGATTATGATTTGATCATCTTTTATTGATTTGTTGTTCTCCTCTATTTGATTTCGATTTCAATTCCGAGGGGGCAGTATCTATGGGATTCTCATCCCCGATTCTTTGATTTTCTTGATTCAGATTTCTTTCTATGAGCTTTCACTCAAGCTTGAGATTCTTATTTCTTATTTTGGATATGATCTCAAATCGACCTCATGTCCAGAATCCTTTGTCTATGTTTGTTCGGGTGTGATCCTGAATCAACCTCACATCTGAGTTGTTTTGTGATCCCAGATCGATCTCACATTTCAACTTCATTCTTTGACTACATGTGTTCCCAAATCGATCACACATTAGTCAAAGAGGGGCAAATGTATGCACCCAAAAATGGTCGCCTAGACTTTGGGCCCCATTTATTTGATTTATCAACCATGAATCAGTTTTATCAATAATCAATATTTTCAACATTATCAATTTCTTAATCAAATCTTAATTTCAATCATATTAGATTTTTATCCTATGGGCTAACCATTTTATCCTAAGTTTTTATTTATTTAAAAAAAATATTTCCTCCCCTTTTATTTAAATAAAAAATTCTCGCTTTTCTTCTTATCTTATGTTGCACAGATAAAGCATTATTCTTATTGTATAAAAAGAGAAAAAAACACTTTTTGTCTCATATGGACACAAAAGTCAACTCCTATTTTCTCATTGGAGGATATTTGTGCACAAGGATCAAGCTTCCATTTTTCTCCACCGTTGATTAAGTCTTTTGTCTCTTAATCTCAATGGTTCATTCCTTCTCATTTCTTATGAAAGGAGAGCTCTCTTCTTCATTCTATATCCATCTCTTTCATGCTAATGTTATGCTGCAGGTTTTCTAGGTTATTTGGAGCTTATTGAAGACATTCTACATCAAGCTTTGAAGACTTACTTTTCATTGTTGCATCTCATTTAGTTGCATATTTCCTTTGTTTAGTTACATAATCATGGCATATCAGCTTAGTTTTTTTTTATGCAATAAATTAGCTTCACATAGCTTAATTAGGGGATTTGTAATCCATTGCTATTTCCTTTCATAGTTGCATTGTACTTTCATTTTGATAGATTAATCTTTCATATTCATATTATTTTGCATTGCATTTGCATACCTTGATTCAATTTGGAGATATTGGCATTGTTTCCCTTGTCTTTTATTTGAACCTCTCATTGTATGGTTGACTAGCAAGGTCACAAGTTTGTAGCTCTAGTTGAGAGCAATTTTATCATAGTCCCTTGCAACTCCATGCATAGAGAGCTATGGGTCACTTTGTGAGGCCTCACCTTTGAGAAACCTTGCATGTAATGATTCATAGAAGTGTGGTCACTTTTACACCATACAAGTGCAACCAAGAATGCCACTTTGAAAGCATACAAACATAGAGTTTGGGATGTAATTGAAGATTTTTGTGCTTTCAATATTGTTGCTATCCCTAGGAAACTAAACCAAAATGCAGACAGGTTAGCTACTGTTGGATCTCAGTATGATATTCTAAATAGCATTTCAAAAGAAATGGATCAACAACATATCAAAGTGATTGTCAGACCCTCTATTCCTGATAATAATGTCAATTGGCAGGTGTTTGACAATTATGAGCAAATTCTATAGTTCTTGTTTGAAGATGTTTTTTCAAGGCATAATCAAGATAGGTTATCACAAAATTATGGTGATCAAGTGATACAACTTAAGTCCAATAAGATACCTAGAGGTCTTGTTACATTAGAGACTGTCTTCAACAAGGATGATGAAGTCAAGAAGAATAAAGCTGGCTTGGTAGTCCAACAAGAACATTGTGTCGAATTAGAGTTGGAACCAAGTAAGAGCTTACAATTTGGAAAAGTGAACACTAAATTGGAAAAGCAAGCTTACAATCAGTTATTCAAAGAATTCAGTAATGTTTTTGCATGGCAATATGAAGACCTCAAAGGTTTTGATCCTGCCCTTGCTCAACACACTATTGAATTAGAGCCTAACGCCAAACTAGTGAGGCAGAAGAAAAGGCTTGTTAATCCCAAGCTTGAGCCACCTATGCATAAGGAAGTGCTCAAATTAATAGAAAGTGGTATCATCTACCCCATTAAGCATACTAGTTGGGTTTCCAACCTTGTTCCTGTCAGGAAGAAGAATGGGGAATTGAGGTTATGTGTTGACTATAGGGATCTTAATAGGGCCTCATTAAAGGACCGCCATCCACTACCCTCCATGGAACAAATCTTACAATGTGTCTCTGGATCCGAGAGATTTTCATTATTGGATAGCTATTCAGGATACAATCAGATCTTAGTGAATGAAGAGGATCAATACAAGACTGCATTTACAATTAAGTGGGGAACCATGGCTTATCAAAAGATGCCCTTTGGTTTGTCAAATGCAGGATCTACATTTCAAAAGGCAATGGATATGGCCTTTAAGAGCCTAATGTACATGTTTGTGTTGGTCTACTTGGATGACATAATTGTCTATTCTAAGCATGCAGCAGATCACATCAAACATTTGAGGCAGATCTTTGAAACGTGTAGAGAGTTTGGAATATCTCTTAACCCCAAAAAATGTGTGTTTGCAGTTCATGAGGGAAAAATGTTGGGATATGTAGTATCCAAAGAAGGAGTTATAGTGGATCTTAAGAGGATTGTAGCTATCCTAGAGCTACCCCTACCACATCACAAGAAAAGTGATGAAGGGTGCTCCCCTTAATACCACAAACGCATAACAGAAATAGAGAAACAACAACAATTTGCAAGAACAGAAAATTGGCTTCTTATTATCTCCACAAATGTGGAATTACAAACTTTCAGAATTATAATATGCAAAGCCACATGGGCATTCCCTTACAATATTCTATAGGACAAAGCCTCGAACTATTACCCAGATCTACTACCCAGAACTATTCTGAACTGCCTAAGACAATAATACAGCCTTCCTTATATAGGCAATTTTCCACCGCCTGGGAAGGTTCCAGAATTTTAGCCAATAAGGCCGACCAAACTTAGAATTATTTTATTTTACATTTTATTACATCATATTCAGCTCAAGATAACCTTTGAAACCCGAACAGAAATTTTGAAGAAAATTATTTTTTGCCATTTCAGGTGGCCCAACTTCCGAAGACCATAAGTCATCACCAGTTGACCCGATCGGCTATTATAACCCCATTTCAGAAATGCCACGAAGTGCTCTACAGGCTTGACTAGCGCAAGTGCTTGTCACCCAAATTTTCAACCTCATCCAGGGCCTCTAAAGCCTTCAAAACTGAGTTCAAAGTTTCTGTACCCTGCTGCCAATACTGAAAATCTTCAATATCTTCCAATATACACTTGATCTGGCAATGAAACTTTACTGGCAGACTTATATGACCAAAATGAACCTCCAAGAAAGAAATCAGATCATTCTGAGCACATACAAAAATTACCAAAAATAGTAACTTTCCATAAATAACAGCTCTGCACAAAATAACCCTTATTGAAAATAAAAACAGAAATGTTTTTGGGTGATGCAAGATTGCTCTCACACCCAGGATGCTCCTGCATCAAAAAGTCTCCAATCTTTCATAGGAAAGATTAATTTTGTTAGGAGGGTCTTGCCTAACATTGCAGATTTACTCAAGCCTTTGACAGCCATGCTAAAGAAGAGTTCAACTTTCAGCTGGACTAAAGAAGGGAAAGCCAATTTCCAGGGCATTAAAGAGGCCTTAATAGAAGCCCCTACTCTCCTAAACCCAAATTTTAGTAAGGATTTTATCCTTTATGCTTATGGAGGTCCTGATGCTATATCTGCAATGTTGACCCAAGAAAATTTAGAAGGATTGGAGCAGCCTATTGCTTTCTTTAGCAAAGGTTTAGAGAAGTATGAACAGAGATACTCTTTTGTAGAAAAACATGTACTTGTTGTGGTGAAGAGCCTTAAAAAGTTTAGATATTTTTTGACCCATAGCAAGGTACACTTAAAAGTTACTCATCCAAGTGTCAAAGAGTTTTTTCTTTTCAAAGACCTAAATGAGAAAAGAGCTGGTTGGATCACCAAGGTGATGGAATATGACATTGATATTCAGACCACCAAGCTAGATAGAGGAAGAGGTCTTTGTGATTATTTGGCAGAGGATGAAGGTTCAAAGAAATCAGAAACAATAGATGCATCTCTAGTGGTGCATTCTATAGAAGAACAAACCAAGGCAACAAGCTGGTTGCCTAATATGGTCAATTACTTGAAGACAGGGCAATGTCTTGCAGATCTAGATTCAGCAAAAAGAAGGTATTATAGATTGCAATCTATTCCTTTTGTGTTGATTGATGAAGTTCTTTTCAGAAAGGATCACAATGGTGTCCTTTTAAGATGCATAGATTCACAAAAGATAGCTGATGTCCTATTTGAGTTTCATGATGAACCTTCTGGAGGTCACTTTTCTCCTAGGACTACTGCTTTTAAAATCATAAGGGCTGGATATTATTGGCCATCTATCTTTAAAGATAGTCATGATTATGTCAGAAAATGCATCAAATGTGCCATGTTTGTAGGAAAAGAAAGACTTGCAGCCTTGCCCCTACAGCCAATCAGATCAGAGAAACCCTTCATGAAATGGGGTATAGACTTTATTGGAATGATCAATCCTCCATCTAGTGTAGGCCACAAATGGATAATTACTGCAACTGATTACTTCACCAAATGGACAGAGGTAGTTGCATTAAAAGAAGCAAATGAGAGTGTTGTCCTAGGTTTTTTTGATGATATAGTTCATAGGTTTGGCATTCTTGATTCCATCATTTCAGATAATGCATTGGCATTCACAGGCCTCAAAGTCTTAGAGTGGGCAATTAGGAATGGCATTTATCTGAATACTAGCTCAAATTACTACCCCCAAGGCAATGGCTTAGCTGAATCAACAAATAAGAATTTAATTAAGATAATCAAGAAGACTCTGCAAGACAATCAGAGGGATTGGCATACTAAGCTCAGGTCTGCATTATGGTTAGATAGAATCACTCCAAAGAAGATTATTGGTAATTCTCCTTATGTGTTAGTGTATGGTAGAGAGGCCAAGTTGTCTATCTTAGTTGAATTGCCAGCTCTAGACTTGGCTACTTAGTATGCCTTATTTGAAGAGGAGGATCCCTTGCAGATCAGACATGCTTAGTTGATGGAGTTAGAGGAAAATAGAGACAAATCCATAAAAGATATGGAGTTCCACCAGATTCAGACAAAGAGAAGTTTTGATAAAAGAGCCAGGATCAGAAATTTCAAGGTTGGGGATGTAGTCCTCAAGTGGGATGAGTTCAGATCCAAACCTGGAAGACATACAAAATTTGATTCATTTGGGGGTGGACCATTTTTTATAACAGAGTGCAAGGGATCCAATGCTTTTCAACTATCAAATATGGAAGGAGCTCCCCTGCCTATCTCAGTGAATGGTTTCCACTTGAAACTTTGTTTTGAGGTTAATCCCTCTCTATAATTCTTGTAAATATGTGTTTTTTGTTTTCTTTCCTTGTTTTCTAGGTCAGTTCCCTGTTTTCCAAGAAGTTCTTTGTGCACAGTTCCAGTCCTGTCTCCCCGTGAGAAATTTTGATTTTTGATAGCCCCATGCCCAATGGATTGTTTATAGGCCACTAATCCATGTCTAGCAAGCTGACATCCAGCAGAAATCGCCAAAATGTTACCCTAATTTTCTTGTGCATGCAAATTTGGCTAAGATCCATCCCCAGGCCTCTATTTTTACCTTGCCAAGCATCCTTAAAAATTTCATGGTGTTGTGCCTTGTCCTCTGGCCATTGCAAATTTTCTATTTTTCTAGTCTGCAGTTTAAATTTTTGAAAAAAGTAGCCGTTATGCCAAAAAAGCTCAAAGAGCCCCAAGCCCTGTTATATTTTCATGTTACTTTATCGGCAACTTAAGTGATCAAAAAAGGCATGTGCATATTAATTTCTTCTTGTTTGCCAGTTCGCTATTATCTTTCGGTGATGTTTTAAGTCATTCAGTGACTCTGGGAAAATGCCCTCAGTCGAGCATTCGCTTAATCAAACCTTGAGTTTATGCATGATTCAGCGAACTAGCGAAGACTCTTTGTTCACGTATTCACCTAGCTCAACCATGGTTTACTAGAGTATCTCGCGAATAAGAATGCCTCTAGTCGCTGAATCACCAGGTCAAGGTGGGGTTAGTTTTGCAGGCAGCAATAAGATTCTACATCAGATGACTATCTTATAATCTGAAGGAATATTCTATCAGCATCAGATCATACACCCACTGTGGATTTGGTATCAGGGTAATGTGTCAGAGTGGGGTCCCAGTTAGGAAGATCGTGCAGCTGGCGTATCTTCGCATGGGCCGTTGTCAGAGCATGAGATCTTCAGATGACTGTTGATTTTCCCCTTTTGCTCAGCATTGTAGTGTAGTGGGTCCGATGCCACGTATTCTGATTTGGCAGCTCCTGGTTGGTCCATGTGTGCTGAGTTAGATTACTTGTCAGTGGGTCCATTGTCAGAAGGTCTACAAAGACGTCAGCAAGATTCAAGATCTACAATTTTCTAGTAATCTAATGAAATATTTAGGGGCTATTAGATCAAGTGCTCGCCGTTAGATTCAAATCCAGTCTTGGGTGGGTCCAAAGTTCTCAGAGTAGGCAATCAAACAACTGGCGTGTGTTCTCATGAAATGTGTTAGAAGTATAAGATCTTAAGATGACCGTCCGATCAAAGGGTTGTAAGTTGGGTGATTCGGCGATTTGGGGACTAAGAGAATTTAGTGCTCCTTATTTTTGGTGGTCTTGATAAATTTTTATGTGTTCGCTTGTTCGCAGAATAGTTTAGCAGTGCTCCAAATGACTTGGCGATTCAACAAACGCTTTGTTCGCTGAATCTCTAAATAAATTGGCAAGGGTGGAAAGTATTCTGTGAATAAGAGATGGATTTCAGTCACGTGTTTGTGGAATGGCTAAGGTTATTTAGTCATGCCCAGGGTCAGAAGTATTCAGTGAATCAGTGATTAAAGAACCATTTTCATGTTCACTGAATTGCTTGACCAGACTGGGGTTAGCCAAGGTATTAAATGATTTTGCAACAAGGGGAAATTGAAACCCAAGGTAAAGGTTGAGTTAGTTTTGCAGTCAAGTGCTGATCCCGGGTAAAAAAGAGGATCTAACGGTCATGTTTTAAAATAAGATTAAAGTTTGAATGCCAGTCGTTGATGGATTAAAGTTTGGCGCTATCTGTGACTGTTATTATATTTAAATTCAAATATCTAAGGATATCAAATTTTCAAAGTAATGGTGAGACCGAGTTGCAGAGAGGTAGATGGATCATGGCAGCTGGATTTTTGCAGGTATAAACATGAAATGGACACGCAAACATAGATATTTGATCAGATGGGATATTTTCATGTGCATTTATGGCCAAATTTGATAGGATTAGGGTTTGATTATTATATGAAAAATTATGTAACCCTAATTAGATTTTTTTTTTTGCTCCTGCCTGCGTGCAAGAGGAGATGTATATATTGTATTTTGGAGCCTTAGTGAAAAAAGGGTTGGCATTTTGTAAAGAAGAAAAGTATATTTTCTTAGAAGGCTATATGTGGCATTTCCTGCCCTCTGGTCTTCTACATTCTGTAACCTCCCATTGGTAATTCAGAGATTGAAGATACTTTGTGACATTTCTCATGTCCCTATGCCTTTTTTGTGTGAGTTATCTCTTATTGAATCAAAGTATTTATATGTTTCTCAATGATATCTTAGGGTTCTTGATCCTTCTTTCTTTATGCAATTCATGTGTATTATTGTGAATGATTTGATGTGAATGCTTTTGTGGGTATACTACAACCCCTTAACAATCTTGTCTCATTCCTATACCTAGTTGCAGAGGTGAATGTTTGTTTGCAGGTCATAGATTGTTGTCTACCCCAAGGAGTGTCATTATTTGTGAAAGAATCTCTTTCTTTCCCTAAATACCCTCTTTGTTTGCAGACCCCTCCTATGAAATACTTATGCAAGCCTATTCAGTAAGTTGTGACCTACTAGACCTAAGTCTCTCATTGATTTCATCCTACATACTGAGATCCAAACCCTAGTTTTGGTGCATCACCTAGTAGGTAGTTTGCTTTCAGTCATTTCCCTTTTAAGCATTCCTTCTATCCCTTTCCCTCAAAAGTTTACTTTCATGTCTAGAAGCAAATTAAGGTGATTATCCAAGAGGAACCAGCCTAGAACCTGGAGGTCTCATCTCAGTTAGCATAGGTCCCACAACCTGGAGATGATTCCCATGTTATACTAGGTTATCAAGACTACGAGAGCTTGAAACAAGGGTGCAAACTTAGTGTATAACACTTACATATGCTTCATTCTCTTTTTGCCTCTTCATCTCAATCACTCATTCTTTTTCCTCTTAATCTCCACCCTCCATTGTTGAGGCAAATCTTTTAAAATGAAGCTCTTCCTTGGCTCAAGGGTTCCATCTTGTCATCTTAGCTTTTGGAAAATTTAGATTTCTTGCATTCTTAGAGTAATCTTGTTATTTGAATTTGTTAATGTTTTAGGATCATTGCAAATGTAATAGCACTATCTGATTGTATGTTCTTTCCAAATGTGACAATCTCTTGCATTTATATTGAGAATGAGCCAAGAAGAGACATGTCCCTTCATGGGACATGTCTATTCATTATTATGTAATTAATATAATGACAATTATGATTATATATATATATATATATATATATATATATATATATATATATATATATATATATATATATATATATATATATATATATATATATATATATATATATATTAGTATATATGTACATCTCATATATACTAAATATATATATACATATCTTTACTAGTATTGACTCATAGTGTTTATCCGTCTGAAGCTACAAAATATCAACAGAATTCCTAGCTCCTAGTTGCTTTGATTTACATGCTCATAGCTCTCTTGCATTCTTAGTTTACTTCATTCTTAGAGTAATCTTGCATTGTTAATCTAGTTTGCTTTCTTGCATTGTTTCATAGCATAATCTCTTGCATTATCATTCTAGAACGCTAGTTGTTTGCATCCATTCTAGTTTAATCCCTCATTCTAGCTTAAATCTTGCATTGTATTTAGAATCTTCTATTTTGGAGTAGTCAAGTCACTAATCCTTGATGTCAATCTGATGAGCATTCAAAGAAAGATTAAAATCACTTCAACTAGGAAGCAATAAGTCACTTTTGAGGATTTATTTGGCTCATTTGATATGGCCTCCTATAGATAAAATCTTGAGCAAATGGTTTATTGAGTGTTGGTTGCTTTTAAGTTTGATACCAATATTTAACCACACATTTTTTGTGCCCACCATGGGTCTAGAATCGAAAAATTGTTATTTTACTTGCAGGTTTTATTTATTCATTTTATGAAACTGTGACAAAAATAACACCCAAAGATATAGATTATCATACAATAGCCAATTTCATCATATGCAACGGTGAGAATTATTGTACGATGATATGGTGAAGGGTACATCATCATATGCAGTGTTGAGTTTTATCGTATGATAAAAAATTCCTAGAGTTTATCGTGTGGCTTTCTGGGTTTCATCGTACGATAATATGGTGATTGACTGTGTTTCATTGTATTAAAAATAGTGAGCATTTTTTAGGGTCCTGCAGTTAGATTTTTTAGATTTTGATGCTTGATTCAGCTTTGTCTTGGTCTTGACCTTCTGTTTTGCAGGTTTTAATAGGTTTTTGTTGGGTATTTGGTAAAGAAATCACTTGTCAAGGAAATCAACACTTGCTTATTTCAAGACAATTAATACTTTTGTGATGTAGGATGCTTGTCAAAGATATATTTGGAGACTACTAAAGCTATTTGTGATTGCAAATTTCCTTGGAGAGACAAATCAACATTGTATTTTTATAAATTTGATTTTCTAGGCATCTAGCTTAATTAGTAGGTTTCTTTTTCTTGTGATTAGTTGAGTAGTAGGAGAGTATGCTCTTCACCTCCTAGAGGATGAATCAAAAATCCTAACCTACTTGATTGATTTCTTGTAAAAGGGATCTTGGGTAAATGAACATGTGTTTGGTATAAACTATGAATAGGAGAGTATGCTCTTTTCCTTATGAAAAATAAAAAATCTTGACCTCCATTAGCTATCCATTTTACTTTCTTGCATTTACCTTTAGAGGGCCTGCCAAGAGAGCAATCTTTTGGGAATGATCCAAGTGGGGAACAAGAAAACCCGGCTAACTCCATCCCACTATAATCAAAAGCTTCCTTCAATCTAAAGAGAGGGAAGACTTGGCTATTTTCTACTTCCAATGCTTCTTCATGTGTAGGGTCTAGTTGCTTTAGTCTTATTAAGTAATACTACACTTGACTAGGTGCTTATAAGACCTTCATGGTCTCAATCTTGTTTACAAGACTACAAGGGGAGTATATTCAACTTGTATAGGGCTGAGAGGTCTCAATCTTTCTTGAGAGACTATACATTTTGGGTACTTGTAGGGCGATATGCCTTAATTCCGCTTGCAGAACTACAAGGGGTAGTCATGAACAAAGACCCTTATTAGACACCTAAGGATTTAGAGGCCAACCATTTTAGTCATGTGACTTCCTTTGTGCAAGGATTGATCCAAGTGGACTTACCTGGAACACCCCAAGATACTCACCATATGTGCTCTCTTGGATGCTAAAGCTTGAATGTGGCAATATGGAAAGACATGCGTTGCGAGCATTATTCTCTTCCAATTGATCCATAACTTGCATAGTCCTAGGAAAGGCCATTCAACCACTTAATTATGGGGCCAAGAGCATCAAGTTGTGGGAAAAGGTTGGAACACTTCCTTTTTTACCTTAGATAGTTTTTCTTGATGTGCTTTAATGTGATAAGACCCGTGAAGACTATTGTGAACATACAATTGATACATTGGACACATTGCTATACCTTGTTAGACTTCATAATTTCTTGTATCCCCAAAGTTGCTTTGTCCTTTGGTGGATTTTTTGGAGACTTTTGATTGATCACACTATTTTCTTACTTGGAAACATTCAAACTTGGTTTAGGGACACATAAACTCATCACAAATCTGAAGCCAAACTTGTCTAGATTGATCAAAACTTTTGAAGACAGTGATAAATTGCTCATCCTATGTTTGATTGGTTGTCATAACTTGTTCCTAGATTCTTGAACCTTGGTTGCCTAGGTGTTTTCTTGGCTCCTTTTGATCAACATATATTCTATCTAAAAACTAGTATTCTTAATTGGTTGACCTTTTGATTAGTGATTTGGTATCTCTTTGCTTTTTCTTTTAGATCTTGGAAGTGCTCTACTCTTGTCTCAAGCATCCTTTTAAAATTTTACACCGTTTCTTAAACTTTTTCATAAGTGCCACCTAGCTGGCATTCAGGCCTCACTCTTAGTACCTTGTACTTAGTTCTCTTGGCTATATCAACTTGGTCACAAGTGCCACTCAACAAGTGTTTAGTCCTCAATCTTGGTACCTTGCACCTTGTTCCAAACATTTTATTATTAAATATTTATTCTAGAGACAACACTGTCATTACCTTGATCTTTTGGTACAAACTTAAGTTACTTTATTATTGCCAATTTGTTAACCTCATCTTCCATGCCAGTGAGAAATCGTAGTCATTCTTACAAGGCTACAACAGATCCCCTAGGGAAAGCCATTTATGACACTATTGGGCCATCTTTTCATGAAGAACCTTTACATCAAGCTTCTGATTATCAGTCAGCACCCTTTGGTGACACTAAGAACTTTGATTATCTCAACATGGCCAACTTTGACTCAGGTTCCCATAGGAGGCATGACTCTTATTCCTCCAAGGATGAAGAGCCGACACAAGAAGAGATTTGAAAGTGTCGAGAAGACAAGCACTTTCACAAAGTGATGCAAGCCATCATGAATCTAGACAAAGATTACTACTTCATGCACCTTTATTATGTGGATATGAAGCTTCCACTAGACTTTGATGTCGATGCCTTAAAGAAAAAATAGGAAGTCTCCTCTCACTGCCCTTACCAAACAATTGCAGGATCTACGTTGTGAGATTTCCCAACTAAAGAAAGATAAGGACCAACCCTCTAACAAGTACTCACTTGAGTCAATTTGTCCTTTTACTTTTGACAAGAATCTATACATGCCACCTTTCCCATCCAAGGTGGAGATCCCTAAATATGACAAGTATGATGGCAATAACGATCCTCAAGATCATGTGCATGAATTTTGTGCCCTAAGCATGGAATTTATGCATGAACATACTTATCTGATGAGACTCTTTTCTCAAAGTATTGGTGGTCTTGCAATGAGTTGGTTCACTTCTCTTTCCCCTAGCATCAAAACCTTTGATGAGTTGGTTTGAAAGTTTATCCAACAATATTTTTACAATATATCTCATATTGTCACTATGCTTGATTTGTGCAATACAAAGTAGGGTGTGGGAGAATCTTTCGTCACATTCCTCCAATGATGGTGGAAATTGTTCACTCGATATCTGTGACAGATTCCTAAGATTGAAAAAGTTGACAATATTCATTAACACTTTGGTTTCTGAGATGAACTATGTCTTGCAAATGTAAACACATGCTTCATTCAATAAATTTGTTGATTCATCTATACGCATAGAGGACATCCTTTTTCCTAAGGGATAAATCACTCTTCAGTATAAAGAGCATAAATCCTCTTCAAACAACCAATATAACAAAGACAAGCATAAGTTCTGGAACAAAACCAAAGATGTCATTAATGAAGGAATTGTAGGCACAACCTCAGCATCTTCTCATACCAAACCCAAAGAGCCAACTTTCAACTTGTTTAATACTATGAAAGCTAACAAGAGTGCTCTAACAAAATCTAAACCTAAAACCAACAGAGATAGGCCATGGGTTCCTAGGCCTAAGAGAGAATTTACTCCTGTCGAAGAATCACTTGAGAATGCCTTGAAGACGCTTTTAACCAACAAGATCATCACTTTGCCTATCAAAGCCATATGATCATGAGATTAAGCCTAAGTGGTGGAATGACAACCACTATTGCGATTATCATTACAACAAAGGCCATACGACTAATGAATGTATGAAGTTTAAACATCTCATCCATGATCTAATCGATAATGAGACAATTGTGATTCATCCCCCACAAATGAATACTAATCACAAGGCTTTCAAAGAGCCTTTTCCCAAATATGAGAAAGGGGAGTCTTCTAAGGAAAAGGACAATAAGGTTGGTTACACATACCCTAATACCGATAACGCAATTCACATGCTTGAGTCCTCTGATCATCCTATCAATGTTATCAAGATCAAGACCAAGACTCAAGCTGAGGCTGAGTCATCCAATGTAGTAAACCGTTCTCAAGGAAAAGTCACTCTAAGAGGAGTTGGTCAGTCTTCCTCCTCGTCTTCCAAACCAATGACAACACAAGTGTCTAAAGCTACTACCTTGACTCATGATCACAATCTAGTTGACCAAATCTAGTGCATGTCAGCTCAAATTTCAATTCTTGAATTGATGAAAATATCTCTTGCTCATAGAGAGATTCTTGACTAAGCCCTTCTTGCGGCTAACGTTCCTAAGGACCTAGACATAGATAAATTCTAATCCATGGTCAGTCATCTCGCTTCACCTCATTATTTAACTTTCTCAGAAGAAGATAACAAATCTGTTAGCCATCTACATGATCAACCCCTCCACATCAAGGTTCTCATACATAAGCATAGGGTTAAGCACGTTTTGATAGATGGAGGTGTAGGTTTGAATATCTACACTCTAAATTTAGTTAAAGCTCTTAGTTTCTCTTAACATGCTATTGATCCTCAATGCAAAATAACAATCAAGGAATATGATGAAGATGAATGTTCTTCAAAAGGCATGGTGGTCTTGCCCATTTGGGTAGGTCATGTTCAATGGGATGTCATTTTCCAGGTCTTGGACCTTCCTTTGGCATATAACATACTTCTAGGTTGCCCTTGGATCCATGCAATGCAAGCAGTCCCTTCTATATACCATCAATGTATTAAGTTCCCTCACAATGGAATTGAGGTTACTATTCCTGTTGACTCTGCATACACATGCAACAATCTTAAACAAGCGGAAATAATGATTTCTCACAACAAAGAATGGTCAAGTCCTAAAGAAGTAGAAGAAAAAGGAAAAGCAACTTTATCCGATTATGGGAAAAGAATATTAGTCAAACCTACTAGTATGGGAGAAGTGGACACTCTTCCCATTTCCCCAAGATCTTATGGTAGACCATCTTCCTCATTTCCTCCTACAACTGCAACAACACCTATCATACATGAAGGTACCAAAATGGTTAAGGCTAAAGTTCCCCTAGAACTAGAAAGGGAGGAAAGCGTTGTGCTGCAATGGATTTACAAGGGAGAAGAATCTAAACAAGAGGTAAAATATGCTGAGATTTCACCTGAAACTTATGGTGTAGGCTACCAACTTATGAAAAAAATGGGATATGATGGGAGAATTCATCTAGGCAAAGGCAAAGGTCTCCTTGAACCTCTACATGCTAAATTTATAAATCCTAAGGACAAAATTGGTGTTGGCTACCATGAAAGAAAATTTGACAAACCTACCAACAACACTCTTGTATTTGATCAATATGAGGACTTAGATGAGGAAGAAGGAGAAATTCAACCAATGACATATGAAATTCTCTTACATATTCAAACTACTAATCCATATTATCAAGGAGAGCCCTATACACTATCTCAAGTGCCTCAAGAGAATGACACCGTAGAACCCATGGACCTAGCGAAAAATGGTCTTAATCAAGAAGGTCTCACCCAGTCTCTTGAGCCAATCCCTACTACTATTGAACACATCACTGAGCATGATCATATGCATCCTAATTGGGGGCAACTTGTTGACATCTCCCATATCTTGGATATTCCTTGATTCATGCTTATTCTAGACTACTCTGCTGCTGATACTACTGAACAAGCTCTTATCGCCAAAACTACATCTCTTGAGATAAAAGAAAGTGATGATGAAGATCTCCCTCCTACAATAACCCTAGTTGATTACATCAAACAATATCATAATAGTGAAACAAATTCACATGAGTATGAGTGGGACTCATTATCAGATGCTATAGTGGAGATTCAGGTTGATGTCATACATAGATACACCACTACTACAAATTTTGAAAGAGTAGAAAGCTCAAAATCTCAAGACCAAACAAATGATGAAGATCCCTTCAATCCTCTAGTGGAAATCATCCCTATGGCTCCTAGGATATCTTCTTATAATCAGGACAACTCTCTAGCTAATCAAGAAAACCATGGGTATATTAGACCTCATCCTACGATAGCTACATGGAATTTAGGAAAGTCTAGGATTGAGATGGTTCATGTTTGCACACTTCTAGAGCTGATGACTATTCAAGAAAAAAATAAGGGACTTATTTCTAGGAATATGCTATCTCAGTTAGGTTCATGTAATACTCCTCTAAACTCCTTTGATGCTTCTAGGACAACTCATGATCGACAACGCTCTATGGAGTATAAATTTATTGACCTCTAAGGGATTCATGAATGATGAGGATGATACTGGTGTCTTTGCACTTGAACTCGTTGAGCCTTTATCCCTTATCCATCCTGAGTTAATTGACTAGACTCCTTCTGAATCTATCCAACTCATATCCTTTGATACTGATCATGAACTAGCATCTTATCTAAATGTTGTTGAACCTTCCCCTTCTTCCACTAGTGCAATGAGCAGAGACATGGTGGTGGAGGATATCAAGTATCCTAGTCAAAGAAACAAAAATAAAAAGAACAAGAGGTATGATGGTGAAAACCACTCTGTGGCAGTGCCAGACCCAAAAATATTAAAAATAAATGACACATCCAATGGTGAAAACCTCTCTAAAGCACCTACGAATGAGGTAATTGATATTCTTCTTGACCACTTTATAAAAAAGATCATCAGTGATTATCAAGCCTACACAACATGTCAATTCAGGTTTAGCTGAGAATCCTCAAATTAAACATTTGGCACAATCTCTATCTAGAGAAGATAAGAAAAAATCTATCCAGTTCTTCACTGAAAAGAAAATCAATTTTGCAAGGTCTTACTCTGATATACCCAACTTGGATACAAATCTCATCAAGCATCATTTATCTATTGCTCCAGGCATTAAACCAATCAAACATAAGCTAAGAAAAATGCATCCACATATTGCATTACTAGTTAAAGCAGAACTTGAGAAGCTACTAAAGGCCACATCCATTCAAGCTATAGACTATGCTGACTAGATATCCAATATCATGTCTGTCTCCAAAGATGACAAGTCAATTCACATATGCATAGAATTCAGGGATTTAAATAAGGCTTGTCCTAAAGATAATTTCCCATTACCTAACATTGACATGATCATGGACCTCACTGATGGTTATCAGATGTACTCCTTGATGGATGGATTCTCACGCTACATTCAAATCCTCATCGCACCTAAAGATCAAGAAAATACAACATTTACTTGTGCATGGGGAATATTTTGTTGGAATGTCGTGCCTTTCAAACTCAAGAATGTTGTTGCAACATATCAACATGCCATGATGACTATATTTCATGATATGATGCATAAAAACATGGAGGAATATGTGGATGACACATTGGCTAAATCTATCACTAGAGACATTCATCTTTCAGATTTAGAAAGAATCTTCACTAGAATGTAGCAGTTCAAACTAAGGCTCAATCTTAAGAACTGTGCTTTTGGGGTCACTTCTGGTAAAGTGCTTGGTTACATTGTCTCAGAGCTTGGAATTGAAGTGGATCTAGTGAAAGTAAAAGCTATATTGGAAATGCAACTCCACATAATATCAGTCAAATGAGGATGTTGCAAGGAAAACTACAATCCATCATAAGATTCATCTCACAGTTAGCTGGCAAGGTACAACCCTTCACCAAGACCTTGCATAAAGGTGTCACCTTCAATTGAAATGAGGATTGTGAAAAACACTTCCAACAGATCAAAGAATACCTAGAAAATCCTCCAGTGTTAATGGCTCCTACTCCTAGAAGGCCCTTGTTACTCTACATTTCTGCTACTGATTCTTCTTTGGGAGCCTTGCTCACACAACACGATGATCAAGGATGCAAGAGATCCATTTATTATATTAGCAGAACAATATTCTCCTATGAGGTCAATTATACAGTAATCGAAAAGGATTGCCTAGCAGTAGTGTTTTCTTCTAAAAAATTAAAGCACTATATGTTGGCTTACTTTACATAGCTGATTACAAAAATAGATCCTCTTAAGTACCTACTAAAAAAAGCAATGCTAATTGGGCGATTAGATAAATGGGTGATGATACTCAGTGAATTTGACATCACATATGTTGACTAGAAAGCTATCAAAGGGAAATTAGCATTGGTTGATAAACTAGCGAACACACCATTACAAGATACATGACCTATTGTGGTGGATTTTCTAGATGAATCTATTTTACACTCAACACAACATCACTAGAAAATGTACTTTGATGGCTCATTCACACAACAGGGTGTAGGTGTTGGAGTTTTTTTCATCTCTCTATAGGGTTACAAAATCTCTAAAGCATACAAGATGGTTTTTCCATGCACGAACAATGTGGTGGGATATGAGAGATTAGCTAAGGGCTCAAACTTGTTATTGAGTGGAAAATCAAGGAACTCCATGTTTATGGTGACTCTCATATGGTAATCAACCAAGTTACTAATGAATACCAAACTAGAGATGAGAAACTCTTGCCCTACAAACGTCTGGTTGATGATTTGAAGAAATAATTTGTATTCATCACTTTTCAGCAGTTACCTCGTGTAGAAAATAAAGCAATTGATGCCATGGCTACCTTAGCCTCCATGCTACAAATTGAAGAACACCAATTTTGCTATGATTTCCTAGTGGAAGAACTTACATTCCCTTCCTATGACTCATCTGATTCCCAGATTGTCTGCACCATCATTTCTTGCGATACTTCCCGCTATAGAAAAATCTATCACTACCTTTGACACAAAGCCATTCTTGAAGGCTTATCTAAAAATGAAAAAAGAAACCTCATAAGAAGTGCATCATGGTATCTACTTATCGCTAATGACTTGTTTAAGAGGACTCTAGACGGTACCCTTCTTAGGTGTCTATAAGGTGAGGAATCTATCAAAGCATTAAGAGAAGACCATGAGGGTATTTGTGGATCTCACTCGAATGGTCTTTCCCTAGCTAAGAAACTCTTAAGAGCAGGATACTACTAGCCTACAATGGAAAATGATATCATTCAATTTTATAAAAAGTGTCATAAGTGTCAGTTCCATGGGAACCTAATCCATGCTCCTACTCAAGATCTGCTTCCTTTTATCACGCACTAGCCATTTCAACAATGGGCTTTTGACCTCGTGGGATGGATCCATCCTTCATCTTCTAATGACCACAAATTCATCATTACATCTACTGAGCATTTTACCAAATGGGTTGAAGTTGTTCCTCTCATCCATGAAACAGTAAAGAAGATAGCTATGTTTATCCTCATTTATATCATCTACAGATATGGGCTCCCATCCTCGATTGTTACAAATAATGGAGACCAGTTCAAAAATAGTGACATTAATGAGATCTATGATAGATTTCATATCACACACCATTCTTCCTCAATCTACTATCCTCAAGGGAATGGACAAGCAGAAGCATCGAACAAGACAATCCTGAAAATCCTACACTGCGTAGTTAATAAATCAAGACAAGATTGACATCTGCAGATCAATCCAACTCTATGGGCTTACATAACAAGCATTAGAACGCCTATAGTGGCTATGTCATTTTCATTGTTCTATGGTTCTGAAGCTATCTTACTATTTGACATCGAGATAACTTCGCTTAGGGTATCACTACATGGGCTTATCACTGATGATGACTACTAAATCTCCCGACTTCAAGAGCTAGAATTACTTAATGAACATAGAAAAACAACATTTGACCATCTGAGGGTCTACCAAAAGCAAATGTGTAGAGGCTACAATAAGAAGGTATGATATCGATAATTTTAGGTCAATGATCTCATTCTAAGAGAGAACCCAAAGAATCAACAACATCGAGAACAAAAAGGTAAATTTGAGCCCAATTGACTGGGTCCTTGTGTTATTACTACAACATTTGGTTCTAGAGCTTATCAACTAGTTACTCTAGAAGGTGATGTTCTCAAAGAGCCTCTCAACACTCTACACCTGAAACAATTCTACAACTAGACATTTTGCTTCTTGTACAACAATCTATGATCTTGAAAAAATTCTAAAAAGCATATAAATTCCTAAAAAAATGATCTTCTTGGTGAAAACCTAGAAACAGGCACCTTGATGTATCCACAAAAAATCAACTATAAAAAGTACAAAAAAAGCAAAAAAATGAAAAGAACAAAAAAAAGAAAAAAAAAGAAAAAAGTACCTCTATGAAAACTTGGAAACAGGCGCCTTGGTAGCAAAAGATGAATAATCCCAAGTGGTGAAAAATTGGCAAACAAGCATCACTTGTAACCAACGCTCCATCTATCAACGCATGGCTAAGCTCTTGCACTTTCATCAACCTCTTTGCATTCATCTCACTTTTCATTTCCTTGTGGCATCATGGGCTGGAACTAGTCTTAGGCTTGTCCTCGGTTCTTATATGTTGTTTGGGGAAATCGTACGCCCATTTGAGTTTTCAACACTTTATCACTTGGTTGATCTCTTGAGCTTAACCTAAGTTAGTTTATCAGTCATTCCCGATGGGAAATTTTTCACTACCACTACTTGGTGTTTCTCAACACCCCAATCCTATAGTGTTTCATAACACTACCAATCTGGACATCACTGTGTTTCTCAACACATATAGGATTTTGCACTATTCACTATGCACTTGCACTTTGACACTAACACAAAGGTGTTCCTTAACACCCAACACAAATTACATCCTAGAAAACTGAAAATGACTGAGATATGTTGAACTATTTTTTTTTGTTTGTTGTCTGTTATCATTGATTTTTGCTTGTTATGTCTTCTAAGGTCACTCGATGATGTCTACTTGACTAGAGATTCATGATTGGGGGCATAACAATTTTATCTTTGATTTATGCTTGTGGTGTGTGTATCATCTTAAAATGGAAACACTTCCATGATAAGAGCATCTAGCCCTTTGAGTAGGTGTTTTGGGATCATGTCAAGCACCTTGAATGGGTCCCCGGCTTTGATCTGGCTCTTTCCCCATTTTCCACTTCTTTTCTGCACTTGATTCCTTCATTCTAGGTGAAATTAGGGTTAGGATCTTGAGGATTCTCCTTAATTTCCCTCTTTTATGGCTCTATTTTCTAGGTAGGACTTACAAATAGGTCCTCTAGGCCTTCATCATGTTCATCATAGGATTTTGTACCTCTCCCTGGCACTCTTCCTTGTTTTGACATCATTTCTAGGTCTTCGGGCACCCCAGGACCTCTTGTTTCTCACTCTGACTAAGACCCTAAAATCTGTGACCTCAAGGTCAATGAAGACCTTGAGGGGTCAATGATGATCTTGGGCATCAAGGAAGACCTCATCCTTGACCTAGGTCAGGGTCGATCTCATCCTTGACCCTGAGTTCAAGTTTCAAGGTCCCGTGATCTCTGGATGTCGGGGTTCGGAAAGAATTGTTTTCCCGCTTCCGGGTTGGTTGTTTTGGTCTCCAAAATGGTAAAATCTTAAATTATATTTAATTTAGGTCCATTCCTAAAGGCTTGAAGCCTAATTGGAATTTAATTCCCTGAGGTGGCCCCTCTAGAGGATTGTGCCCTAGATCACTATAAAAGGAAGCCTTCCTCTCTCATTTTCACATCCATTATTCACCAAGCAATTTGATGATCAAGAGCTCTCAAGGAGATATTCACAAGCCATCAAGTTCTCTCTCAAGAAAGCCTTCAAGAAATCATCCATTCAAGTCTTCTTCTCCATTCAAGTTCTCCATCGAAGATCAAGGATTCAAGCGTTCAAGCCTTTGAAGGGATTTGGTTCAAGCACTCAAGATTCATCATTCAAACCCTAGATCTAGCCATCATGATGGTGTGATCTTCCTTAAAGATCCTTTTGTTCATCTTCAAGATCCATTCATTCTTCCCTCAAGGTGGATTCCAAGCATACAATCATGGAGGTTTGATTTACATTTGTTGATGTTATGTTCAAGCTTTCATATTAACATACTTGATTACATTTCAAATACAATTTGCAGATCTATTGAATATCATAGCTTTGTTATTAGATCTACTTATACTACTTTCTAGCATTCTCCATTTCAATTTCATTATTAAGGTTGATCCAAACTGGGGTTTGACTAAGGTAAACCCCCCAAACAAACAAAAAAACCATTTTTCTTGTAGGTACAAGTGTCAGACGGTGAATTAAAGTGCAAATCTGGATACCCTTTTCACCAAACTTCTGGGATATGCGAACAAATTCAAGGTTGACCTTCAAAATATTAATGTAGCCTTTGACCTTTTATGGGGGTCAAAGACTACCTGCTTCTAGAAAGACAAAAAATTTCTGGGTTTTCTCCGTCTCGGCATTTCCAGTCCAGGATATGTTGTAGAATTCCCTGAAACTGTACACAGACACCAGAAAATAGGTATTTCCAAATTAATTTCATCATGAGGTATGTATCTTATTTTATCTGATTTCAAGTATTTCCCTTATAATTCAAATGCATGTGTAAAATATTGGCTTTGGGGTCTCTTTTATGTGCAAACCATTATTCTAGGACCCCATCCACATTTTACCCTTTACATTTTGGTGAACCCGACATACTTACCCCTTTCTCTTGTGGAATTAGATGCCCTATTGTGTTTGATTTTCTTTTCATGCTTATAAGTTTCATTTGAATGCATTGGGATATATCTAGATCTATTTTCTATGCATTTCTTTATTTGTTATCATGTTGCACAAGTTCTTTCAAATATTTTCCAAACATTCTTCTATAACTTTTGGGATTACACAACATTCTCCTCTTACCTTACCATTGCATGGTGTTACATCTAAAAAGACTTTATCTAGTGCATGTGATGTTGCTTTGTCCTCTCTTGTATTACCTTGTAAGCATGTATTAGAGCAAGAAGATGACTTTAATCTATCTCTCCATCATATTTCTCTTTATGGAGATGAGTTGAGGATTGATGTTAATTCTTCTCCTAATATATGTCTTTTCTATGAACCTACTTTAGAATATAATTTACCTTCTTTCCCCTCTAGGGATCCTACAATGTGCTTTATTGGTAGGGATGATAATCCTCCCATTTGGGATGAACCTTTGGATTTGGATGTTGATTACTCTCTTCCTCATGACACCATTGTGGATGATCCCTTGGATAATGACATTGATTTATCCTCTCCTCATGAAGATGCTTTGATACAAGAGGATGACAGATTCATACATGATGATAACTCTTTTTCTAAAACACATGTAGACATTTTAGTGAAAGAAGATGATATTATAGATGCTTTACCTCCATTTGGGATTCCTTCTAGTTATGAGGCGTTAGCAGAGAATGATATAAATTCCCTTAATCATCTCCCTCTTAGTGATGATCTTATGGAGAATCAAGATCTTACCTCGTCTCCTCCTAGGATGTCTTCTTTTCTTCCTTTTGGTGAATCTATTTGTAGTGTTGAGACAACTAATATGGTTTATCCCAAACCCTTGTTGATTGTCAAAGGTTTCCCTCGCATTACTATCAAAGGTAAACCTATGGAGTCTTTCAATGATCAAGATTCGATATCTTACACATATCGTACAAGGAATAACCTTCAACCTAATCCGGTGGTTTCTACTTTGTTGCCACCTTCTCAACCTATTCTTCCTCCTCCACCCCATCTTCCTAGCAATGAGTATGATTTGATAAACCAATTGCAAAATACCCCTGCCAAGATCTCTTTATGGGAGCTTCTTCAAACTTCACCTACCTACTATGAAGCCTTGCAAAAAGCTCTAGAAACTCTTCCTACTTCACCTCCTAATCAAGAGAGCATCAATAACTTCTTACAATGCATGCATGCTACCCCTGGTCCTCTTGATATTATATTTACTCAAAAGGATTTACCTTCTAAAGAAGTTCAGAATCAATATGATGCTCTTATGGTTGTTGTTTCTATCAATAAAGTATCATTTTTAGCACCTTGATTGATAATGGATCTGGGCTTAATGTTTGTAGCATGGACATGATCAAAGCGATTAACGTCGATCTTTCAACTATTCAACCTGACAATGTTCCTATACGTGGCTTTGATAACATTGCTAAGAATACTTTACGAATCATTACCTTACCTATCAAAGTAGGTCCAGTCATCCTGAATACTCCTTTTCATGTTATGCCTGGACCTCTTAATTATAATCTTCTTTTGGGTAGACCTTGGTTGCATGAGATGCATGCTATTCCTTCCACCCTTCACCATAAAGTCAAGTTTATACATAATAACAAGATGTATGCACTTCATGCAGATGATGCGCCTAATCCTTGTCTGAATATTCAAACTCACACTACTCCTACTTCTAATAGTAATCCTTCATCGTCTAATGCTCTTCCTGACGATGATTGGGTATCCTTGGATTTTACTCTTACCTAAATTAGTGAGTATAAGGTTAATGATCTTGATTTTATGAAGCAACAAAGAGAACTTGAACAAGGAGTTTTTACTTCTAAAGCCCTTCATAATAACTTTGTCATTGTTTCTACCCACAATGAATCTGTCAAACCTACTAATGATGACATAGTGACTACTGAAGTTCCATTGAAACCTTCTGATATGGCTTCTTGTTATGGTCTTGGTTATCATTTCCTAGTTAAACAAGGATTTAATGGTCAAGAATGTAATAAGCATAAATAGGGAATTCAAATGCCCTTACATACTGGGGGGCATGAGCATTCTTATGGATTGGGATTTAATCCTCAACAACAAATCAATGTTAACAACATCTCAAATAACACTTCAAAACATGATGAAACTATGAAGGAATTTGACCAAGAAGTTATTTTGCCTAAACTCCTTCGTGCTAAGATGATTACTAGACCTAAACACAAAAAGAAACATAGTCCACACTTGAAGACTCTTCCTTTTTGTTTATATCATAGATTTCATGATCACTCTACTAATGAATGTCAAGCTTTACATTATAAGATTAGGCAGCTCATTGATAGTAAGGTTATTTATATATCATATGACAATGAGTTGTATTTCAATCCCGTTTGTTCTAAATAACATTTATGTTCCTATTATGGAGCTCTACATTATGTAAACAATGTTAGCCTATTCCTTGGGGGCTCATTATCTTGTATAGTGTTACGAGTGATATAATAGGTCCCCTTTCATCTTTTTTCCTACACTTGGGGGGCAAGGATGTCATCTCCTTCTTTTCTGTCTTTCCAGGATTCACCTCTTTCCTTGGTTAAGCAGTATCTATCTATTATGTGATATCCAATCATACATGAAAATTTTGGTTTGCATTAAGGATCTATGTCCTTGATCACAACCTCTTTCATTGTTTGACATTGGGTTTCCATGGTTGATATATATCTCACCTTGGAAACTTAACAGTGTGCTATCCCTCACAAGGGTTACCTTTTTCACTTCTTTCATGATATCTCTTTGCATTCGTCCCTTCCATGGCCTCATAGGAGTTGTGACCTTCTTGGCTTGGACTGGGTGTTGTCTATGGATATTGTCTTGATGTTGAAGAAGGCTTTATCATTTTTCTTTTCTTTCCTTAACATGTCAAAATAGTATGTTTTTGCCATCTTAAGGAGGGGGGCATATATACAGCCTCCCTCATTCTATATTATGCATTTTTGTTCTAACCATTTGTTTTGCAGCATGCTAAATCTTGGAAGGTAACGCACATAAGCTACTAAATCCTAAAGAGACACACATTTTTCAATTTTCAATATGCTAAATCCTCTGAAGATAACGCACATAAGTTGCTAAATCCCGAAGAGACGTGAATTTTCCAATTTCAAATATGCTAAATCTTGGAAGGTAACAAACATAAGTTGCTAAATCCTAAAGAGACACACATTTCCAATTTCAAATATGCTAAATCTTTTGAAGGTAACACACATAAGTTGCTAAATCCTGAGGAGACACGCCTTTCATATTCATAGTGATACAAGAAGGTGGATCTATGGGTATTCCAGAAGCTGTCAAAAGATGCATTTCAATTGCAAGCACAATTTATGGGTGAACCTGTTGGGCTCTCCCTCCAGGGTGATTCATGGTAAAGTGGGCATTTTAGTGGGCGAGGTAATCACTTTCTCCTTTCTCTCTTTTTACTTTCATGCTAGTAGGACTGGATCATGAAGCTATGTTATTTATAGTGTTGCTCTTGTCTTTCTTATGTAATCATTTATGCTTTTATGATAGCTTTCCAAATATGATATTAGTATAGGAAATATTTCTTAGCAAGATTTCCTCTGCTAATTGATTTGGGGTTATTTAGTACTAACCCCTGTTCTTTTGGTTTTCTCTTTTCGCACCCTCGTGTGCATATGTGGAGTTAGAATCCTTAGTCTAAAGGCTTGTGTCCTTAGCTAAGTGTTATTTTATCTTGTTACAAATCCACTTGGCTCTCCTATTTCTTCTCCTTAACCAAGAGTTTGCATCGAGTCCATACTCTTGCTAAAGTGGGGGCTTAATGTATCGTCTTAAAATGGAAGCACTTCTATGATAAGAGTATTTAGACCTTTGAGTAGGTATTTTGGGATCATGTCAAGCACCTTGAATGGGTCCCTAGCTTTGATCTGGCTTTGTCCCCATTTTCCACTTCTTTTCTGCACTTGATTCCTTCATTTTAGGTGAAATTAGGGTTAGGATCCTGTGGATTCTCCTTAATTTCCCTCTTCTATGGATCTATTTTCTAGGTAAGAGTTAAAAATAGGTCCTCCTTGCCTTCATCATGTTCATCATAGGATTTTGTGCCTCTCCCTGACACTCTTCCCTATTTTGACATCATTTCTAGGTCTTCGGGCACCCCTGGGACCTCCTATTTCTCACTCTAACTGAGACCCTGAAATCTGTGACCTCAAGGTCAATGATGACCTTGAGGGGTAAATGAAGACCTTTAGGGTCAAGGAAGACCTTGTCCCTGACCTAGGTTAGGGTCGACCTTGTCCTTGACCCCAGGTTCAAGTTTCAAGGTCCCATGATCTTCGGATGTCAGGTTTCGGAAAGAATTGTTTTCTCGCTTCCAGGTCGGCTGTTTTGGTCTCCAAAATGGTAAAATCTTAAATTATATTTAATTTAGGTCCATTCCTAAAGGTTTGAGGCATAATTGGAATTTAATTCCCCAAGGTGGCCCCTCTAAAGGATTGTGCCCTAGATCACTATAAAAGGAAGCCTTCCTCTCTCATTTTCACATCTATTATTCACCAAGCAATTTGATGATCAAGAGCTCTCAAGGAGATATTCACAAGCCACCAAGTTCTCTCTCAAGAAATATCAATCAAGAATTCAAGCAATCATCCATTCAAGTCTTCTTCGCCATTCAAGTTGTCTATTGAAGATCAAGGATTCAAGCGTTCAAGCCTTTGAAGGAATTTGGTTCAAGCACTCAAGATTCATCATTCAAACCCTATATCTAGCCATCATGATGGTGTGATCTTCCTTAAAGATCATTTTGTTCATCTTCAAGATCCATTCATTCCTCCCTCAAGGTGGATTCCAAGCATACAATCATGGAGGTTTGATTTACATTTGTTGATGTTATGTTCAAGCTTTCATATTAACATACTTGATTACATTTCAAATACAATTTTCATATCTATTGAATATCATAGCTTCGTTATTAGATCTACTTATACTACTTGCTAGCATTCTCCATTTCAATTTCATTATTAAGGTTGATTCCAAACTGGGGTTTGACTAAGGAAAACCCCCTAAACAAACAAACAAAACCATTTTTCTTGCTAGTACAAGTGTGGGATGATGAATTAAAGTGCAAATCTGGATACCCTTTTTGCCAAACTTCCAGGATCTGCAAACAAAGTCAAGGTCGACCTTCAAAATATTAATGTAGCCTTTAACCTTTTATCGGGGTCAAAGACTACCTTCTTCTAGAAAGACAAAAGTTTTATGGGTTTTCTCCATCTCGACATTTCTAGTCCAGGACAAGTTGCAAAATTCCCCGAAACTATACATAGACACCAGAAAATAGGTATTTCCAAATTAATTTCATCATTAGGTATGTATCTTATTTTATCTGATTTCAAGTATTTCCCTTATAATTCAAATGTATGTGTAAAATATTGGCTTTGGGGTCTCTTTTATGTGCAAACCATTGTTCTAGGACCCCATCCACATTTTACCCTTTACAGTGTGATTTCAATGATCCTAAGTTGTCTATATGTATGTGGTAAGATTCTCCATCATGATTGGAATGTTTTACATACCTCAACACTCTTTATTTGGACACTTAGGTGAGGTTGGAATCATCTCCTTGTCTGTTGCTTATGTGTAGCAGGTAAGATGACACTCCTAGTTATCTTGGTTGTTTATGCCTTGGTATGGATGTTATCCTACAAAATTAACTTGGAAACCATGTTCATGTCATCTCGACACTTGCAAGTGTTTCCTACATCTTATCCGATAAGGTCGTATTCATATCTTCATGGTTGCTCTCACACCAATGAAGGTTGTACTAACCCCAATGTCCCAAACGCTCAAATGATGATAAATGAACGACTACATGATCAGTGACTTGACTTGTCTCGTAGGTTGCATTTCTATTCTAGGGATACTTTTTAGGTGTGTTTTGTTGGTTCCTTTGATCCATCCTTTCTCTCTACCTAAGTGATCAACTACATCATCTTTCATCAACTTTGACTAAATCTGCCTATGCTGAGGTCATAATCATCATACAAGGGGCCTAGAGTGCTAGGTTTTCATTATCACATGCATAATCATATATCAGAGAAAAGATAACAAGTGATACAAATGAGCATAACATCAAAATAAAAGAGACAATGCTATCTACATCTATGATATACAGTTCAGTGGCAACATATAAAGTAAAGACATGTGGATCAACATCATAGGCATAACATGGGATATATCAAGAAAGAAAAATTAAAGCATACATGAACATATACACACAAATAACACATAAGAATCAAGAGACACCAACTATAAGTTAAAATTCCCACAAAAATGGTGCATCCTAGATGAAAATATATAAAAAATGGAGTACATCTAAATGGGACTAGAATGGGATAAGATAAGAAAGAGGATATCTAGACTGGCTCCCTCCCTCTGCCTGATCTCAAGGTGGAGGAGGAGGGGCATATACTCTAGCAGGTGGTGGCACTCGCACAAATATCTCAGACTAAGCTACAAACTATGAATATGAAGGCACTTTAGCCCCAACTGGTACTGTTGCAATATATAAAGCATAGTAATAAGAAACACGTGAGGCCTGGTAGGTGGTTGTGTTGGGAACTATGAAGCTCTCCAAGCAGGAGATCCCTATACCACTGTACTAATCACAGCTCTACCTTTGCTACTACTCTTTGAGTCTTGGCCTCTGCCAAGTCTGCTATCAACTGAGCCTCCCTATCCCCTACTACCTCAGCCCTAGGTGCCTATGCAGGTGGAGCCTACACTGCTGTCATCTCCTCCTCCTGATTTTTTGTCTCCTCCCTAACTAGTCTCTCCTGCCTATCTCTCTTGAGGAGGTTGGCTCTGTCCACCTTCTTCTAAACTAGTCTCCCAATCTCCTCCTCCTTCACATCCTCAAAATTTTCCCCCATAGCCTTCGACGACCCTCCCTCTCCCTAGGTCCTTTGTTGACTTGATGTTGATGACTGGCTAGTACTAGCCCCTCCTACAGTTGGCCATGCTCTCCCACCTTTTCTCTTAGAAGTGCCTCCCCTCTATGGATCATCGAAAAGATCATCCCTCATTTAGACGGGGTGCTTGCTCTGCCAGATCAGTAAAATAGGGGAATGAATGATCAATGCAATACTGTCTATATGTCAGCGTGACCCTTGCATCTATAATGATAGGAAGGTAATCCCAGTCTACCCCCTGCAACTATCTCAGATCTTGTACAAAAACTACATATACAGGTCGTGCTCCCCAATCACCCTCCTCATCAACATATTGGGCATAGGTGACAAACTCAGCGGGTGTGTCTTGGTGACACCCCAATTGATGCCAAATGCGGCTAATGAAAATCTCTCCATAATGGGAGAATTCCTACAAAAACAAATGGTACATGTCAAAAATTGGAAGCAAGCACAAATATATCAAGAAAGGAAATGTAGTATTAATAAAGCATCAAAAATCACAAAGAGACTTACCTACCAATCATTAGCCTGCTAATAAACATAAATGCATACTCGTGGGTTGAGCCCGTCCACCTCTCGCAACCAAGGTATGGTCACCATGTCATAGAGGTCAAGTCATCAAAATCCCACCTCCAAAATGTAGTCTTTCCCAAATTAGATTGATGAATATATCTGGTATATCTAAAAATATAAGGCATACCCGCTCCTTGGGCAGCCTGTGTCACATGGCATGCGATGGGAATATGCTCCCAAGCCTAGATCTATAAAACTGTGACATTTGTTGCCATGCTCCTACTACGATGGTACACTATCTCATGGAGCTCTTTGAACATGTGACAAAGAAGGTAGGCTCCCTAGCTAAATCTCTATGAATGAATAATCATATCATAGAGGATCTTGCCCCATGCACACTAGAAGCCATGCTGGCCTTGATTAGGTACTACGACACATCCTATCAAACCTTCCAGAATACACACTAATGAGTACTCCTACCTGTACTATCACATCACATAATCCCATGTAATATAATGATCCATGATCATATCGTCAACAAAGATCCTACGCATAGCTACAATACCCTCTGTAGGATCCTAGTCATAATATACTAAGTCTCCAACAACAAGCATTCACAGATTATGACACACATCCTCTGGAGTCACCATGATCTCTCCAATCGACAGATAAAATGTATTATGAGCAGAATGGAATCTCTTTGCTAGGGCGGTCAGTAATATGTGGTTCACACAAATATTAGGTAATGTCAGTAACTTACCTAGACCGCACTGATCCAATACGACTAGGTCTGCTAGTGATAATAAGCAAGCTAGGTGCAACACCTATGGATATGCACATCTGAATATAGGATTAGGCAGATGAATTTGTAAAACAAAAAATAGGAATGACATCGGTAATCAATCTCAGGTGAACATTCAACTATCAAAATCAATTGCTAAAACATCTCTAGAAAGTTAGAAAAGTACAAAAGACTCACAAAAATTTGATTGCAAACGTCAAAGTATCACATTTTGGCCATATGATGAAAGGGGCTGATTGACATTTATCGTACGATGAAACTCAACAAAGGGTACGATACAATGTTTCAATACAATGAAGTCCCCCAAATTGTATGCTAAGAGAGTACCTCTCATATGATAATTTTTATAGAAGCCATATGATGCACATTTGTTAACCAATTTATTGTACGATATACTCCAAAGCTGCATAGAATGAACTTGTTTCATCATATGATAAACCACAATGAAAAATAAAAAATGTGGCTAAAACACCAAAATTTGACTCAAATCTACCAAATCACAAGGAGACATCAACTACTTACTAGTGTGTCATACGCTTGAGGCTGATTGTGTCTCCTATGGAGCTCGAACCGATGGTTTTGGATTGGAACACACATATTTTTGCTTCTGGAAGGCTCTGAGCTTTGAAAATTCAACTATAGAAAATGATTTGGAAATGACCCCTAGCTAATTTCGACGTCTTGAATCCATTTTTGCAATCAAAATCAAAATCTGAGATGGTTTACCTAGTCAAATTATAAAGTCAACCCTTCTTGGTCAAACATAGTTGACTACTAATGCTATCACTTCTTGTTCACTTTTGCCTTCACTTCTTGAACCTCTAATGATGATCTTAGGTAATTTATCAAATTCCAGTTCTCTCATGATGGTCAAACTTAGTCAAACTTTAGTCAAATCTAGTCAATAAGACCTCCAAATAGCTCCAAATATGCTAATAACCTCTCTCAAGCTTTGCCCCTTGTACCTCATTTTGATTTTGATCTTGAGGGGGCTTGACAATATAGCAAATTTTCTTTAATCAAATCTCCTAATATGTAAATCTAGCAATTGATTAGATCTTTATTGATCAAGTCAATCGGGACAGACATTATCGCTCGCGGCATCCCAACCTCATTAGGAACCATATCAAGTTGAGATTCTCCACATCTCCTTTTGAAAGAGTGTTCTCATCGCTTCATATTAGTTCACTTGGATATACATCTTTTCAATCTCTTGGGGCATATCAGGTTCATCAGGACCCATATCAATCTAATATTGTCTCTTAGGTGATTAGCTTCTTCAGAATCCTTGTCGAGGTAGTTTTTTCAAATCTTTCTGACATATATTTAGTCTCATCTATTCAAATCAGTTTGGATACTCTTGTCTTGCTCATTAGTCTTCGCTTAATTAAGTCTAGAGTTGATGTCTCTTATCGATCTTCATTGGATCAAGTTTGGAGTCGATTCCTTATCTACTATCTATTCTTTGAATCAACACACTGCTCGGATATCAATTCAAAGAGGGGCAAATGTAATCACCTAAAATTTGTCTAGTAGAACTTAAACCCCTATTTTCGATCAAATTGGCTCAAATAAAATCCTAAATCTCAAAGGCATATTTACTAGACATAATTGTGCAAAGTAACCTTGAAAATCCCCTTTGCATAATTAAATAAAAAATAAAAATCTTATATCAAGCTTGTACTATGGTCTGATTTCTAGAGCTTGCATATTTATTTAATTGCTATAACATTGCTTTTAATATAAAGTTTTTACACTTTTATTAAAAGAACACATTCACATGTGTACGCATACTTAATCCTGATTAATTAGCAATTAAAAGAGATTTGTGCTTTCAAAATTGCTATTTTGTCTCATCACTACCTAACCTTACATCTCCTTCATTCTCCTTTTGCCTCTTCATCTCAATCACTCATTCTTTTTCCTCTTAATCTCCACCCTCCATTCTTGAGGCAAATCCTTTAAAAGGAAGCTCTTCCTTGGCTCAAGGGTTCCATCTTGTCATCTTAGCTTTTGGTGAATTTAGCTTTCTTGCATTCTTAGAGTAATCTTGTTATTTGAATTCCTATCTCTTAGTTGCTTTGATTTACATGCTCATAGCTCTCTTGCATTCTTAGTTTACTTCATTCTTAGAGTAATCTTGCATTGTAAATCTAATTTGATTTCTTGCATTATTTCATAGCATAATCTTTTGCATTGTCATTCTAAAATGCTAGTTGTTTTCATCCATTCTAGCTTGTTGGTGCAATTAAATATTACTAATTACACTTTACTTAAGTTTACTTAGGATAATGCATTTGCATATTATTTGTCTTTGAGACACCTAGGAGTTTGCATTTTATTTTAGCACATGGTTAGGAGAATTTCCACTTTAGGTGTTATAGTTGTCATCACATACCTCTTTGTGTGTGAGATCCACCTTTAGTGCTCTTATCATATTATCATCCTCTCATTGTTGCACATGTTGCACATATTTTGATGTATAATGGAGGATGATCTACCTTTGGTGGACATGTGATTCCACCTAGTATGGTTGATAGCTTATCATCTCCTTATCATGTAGTATTATCACATTGCCTATATATTCAGGCATTCCTACATTGTATGTAATTGGATCAATTCATTCAATTTGATTATTGATTATTATTTGATCATTTGATCATATCATATTTGTCTCTCTTGTGCTATCTCTTAAGCTTCTAGATCTTGGCATTTATTAATTTCTTTAGGCAAATTCTAACATGGTATCAGAGCCGTAGAAGATCTCATTGCATATCCGTTTGAGAGCCATTATTGCTTCAACCTTTGGAGGGCCATGATTTAGATCTGAGATATCAACATTTTTTGAGAGCATCTAGAACAAGATCTGACCTCACCATTGCGTCTGGGTGGCTGTTTCCATAAATTTTGACTATAAACTTTCCTATATTAGGCAAAAGTTGAATATGAGGCAAAAATATTTTGCAAATCAGACTTGCTAGTCCGATCTGTGGTATGGTACAGATTTTGGATTTATATGGTTCATTTTTGTATTTTCTAGCAAAATTTTGGGGTTATTTTGGGGTCCCCACCCCTGTTTGTCGATGAGATCACTTCTACACACGTTACACGTGTCAGATTCATACTACAGTACACTATCAGGCAACGGGGACATCACTGTCAGGCGAGCCCGTACACTAGCTAGCCTGCACGATTCAAGCACCTGGGCAACAAGCCCCGAGAGTTCTTTGTCTTACGTCTGCAGTTGTTTTCCTTTAAACACAACTCTTTTGTCCCACCCCGTAAATGTGGGACTAAACTACAGGTGATTTGCAAAATTTTGGGGCCAACATCCAAACAACTGAGCTGCAATAATCACTGCAAGTCGATGACCCAAGATCATATCAAGCTGACGAGCCAAACACTTGCAGCCGAGCCGAGCCCGTTACATCGATTGACCCAAACTGCACACTGCGTAATGAACCTGCACACCAAGCTAACCACACTGCGACCTGGACCTGAACCCGAGCTCGTTTATTTCATACCCAGGTGATCAGACATATTTATCACCAAAAACCCCACAACGAGGTGAATGTGGGACTAAATATAGTCCCACATCTACCTCAAAAAAGCTTCTCCTCCACTTCACTTGAGCGCTGCTCCACCCTTCTCTCCGCTAAGGCCGCTGCCCACCTCAGCACATAAACAACCCCCTCTCCACTGTCCATGTGGGCTCTGTTAGCCACCTTAGCTGCCACATCATCATAGTGCCATGCGCGCCACCGCCCTGCCACCTCACCTCTACCCAGCCACAAAAGACACATCATCAGCCAAGTAGCAAATTTGGATGTACCACATGGTAGAGAGGAAAATGGGTATTTAAAATTTTTTTGCCTTTTCAACCATTTTTACTATGTTAAATTTGACGGTTGTCCAACCATCAACTGGGCCATTTTTTCTTTTGCGGTGACGATCTCCAAGATGTCAAATCAGGATACTAATTTTGTCAGCATTGCATGAAGTTAAAATTGACGATTGTTTGACCGTCAAATCTGGGCATTTTTACACTATTGTGACTACCATTTGACCGTCAAATTTAAGACAGTAAATTGCTGACGTCGGCAAGTTTCAAAAATTTGCAGCCCTCACCATATGCAATTTTGATTTGGCAGCCCGACTTAGGGAGGCCATAACTCGGTCATCCAAACTCCAAATTGAGTGCAATGTTTTTTGAATTTGGGTAGAATTTCCTGAGCTTTTTAGTGGTGCAACTATTTTCTGGTTTTGGTGCACAAAGTTTGCAGAAATTGTAGTTTTTGGTGACTATACCTATCTAATCCCTATTTTTGCAACTTCAGAGGCTTCGTTCGAGCTCATATGAACACATTTTTCATGTGCAATTTTTTTTGAAAGTGCATGATTTTTTGTCTGCTTTCCAGATATGATATCAGTTTGGAGAAATTTTGAGTGGACATAGTACTTTCAGGATATGGTCTATTTTGGCCTATTTTAGCACTTGTAATTGATTAGATCTTTGAGGGATCTTGTGTCTTATCTTCTTGAGTCTGCTATAGCTTCATATTTTTTGTTGTAAACATCGAAATCAGAAGTCCACTTTGATCTATTTTGACAAGTGGCAATTGTACACACACTAGCTATAAAGTGCCAAAATCATCATTTTAGGGGGTTCTTTGATGATTGAATTGGGGGGTGTATTTTGTGTTGGTGTCTCTCTCTTTCTTGTTCTCTTTTATTTTTCATCATGGGTTCTATTGCAAAATTAACTCTGCATAACTATGCTACATGGAAAGATAATGTATCGAGCAAGTTAATGGTAAAAAGTTTAAATCCTTATGTGGATTGTACAATTAAAAAACCTATTGATGATGATGCTATTACAATAGCTAATTGGTCATGCAAAAATTTTAAGGCTTTGGGAGTCTTGACAGAGAATGTTTTTGAAGCTATCATGTATCACATCAAAACCATAAATGATGCTGGAGACGCTTGGGATAAACTTGCATAATTGTTTGGTAAAGTGGATGAAGAAATGGGATTCACAATTGAGACCAATCTCCTCAAATTAGAGCCCAGGAACTTTGACACAATCCAAGATTATCTCAACAAAGTCAATGATTATAGAGCACAACTTGAGGATTCTGGTAATCCCATGAAGGATGCGAAGTTGGTTAGTCACTTGTTGAAACATCTTCCTCCTGAATATGCAGCTTTTGTTTCAAGTTATAATACTCACAAGTTGACTATGGGTAGTGCCTTCACTAAGCCTTCATCTGAGTCATTTTTAAAAATGTTGGTCTTAGAACAAGAAAAATTGATGAGTATGGGGATTCTCAAGTCTTCAACTTCCAAGGCATTGGTGGCTAATCATGAGAGTCAAGGAAATCAAAGTCAAAAGAAGAAGAAGAATTGGAAGTCTAAGTCTCAACAAGAAGGTTCAAAATCAAATTCCACACAACATGGCATTTCTACATCACCTCCAAATGGTAAATTTTCAAAGAAGGAGAAGTGGTTTTGTGCATATTGCAAAAAGGATGGACATAAAGAAGATTTTTGTTATAAGAAGGACATTGATGAATTGAAGAATCTTCTTGTCAAGGACAAGATCAATTTGCCTTCTAGGATGTCTACCTCAACTTCTTCTTCACAAAATTCATAAAAAGATAAAGGAAAGGGTCACACATTTGTCACTCAAAAAGGACAAGATTTATATGCTTCTTCATGTCTCGATTCAGGTAGATGGCTTCTAGATTCAGGGGCTTCTCATCATATGGCTTCTTCACAGTCCATGTTTTCATCATTTGAGCCTTGCAAAGGTCTGCCTATTTTGATGGGCAGTCACACTTACATAAATGTGATTGGGAAAGAAAGTATTGATGTTAGGGAGGGACACTTCAATGAGGTGTTGTGTGTTCCACACTTGACCAATAACTTTTTTTCTATCTATCAAATCACAAGTGGTGCTACAAAGAAGATTGTGGAATTTACACCTAATTTAGTTTTCATCAAGGACTTGGAGAGTGGAGCATTTATTGCTACTGGGATAGTGGATCACTCTTCTCGATTGTACTCCTTTGCAGATTTTGTTCCTCTTGATGTCAGTGATTCTTCAGCATATGATCACACTTACAGTGATGATTTAGATTCTGAGGAGAGTTTTGGCTACTTGAACTTGGGTATTCTCACTCATGATCAAGTTCTTGAGCCTTCCATTTCATCTCCTCCTATTGAGATTACTTCTACTCTTTCTCCTGAGGATGCTTGCATTCACATGACCATGGGTTCAGGTGCTTCAGTGCAATAGGATATTCATTGTCTTCTAGACTTGGTTCCATGGGATGACTACTTGATAGACATTACAGGTTTATTTATGGAGTCCTACATTTCAGATTTGGGAGACTTCATTGATGACTTTCATCTTCTCTTTGTTGAGGATGATCCTTCTCCAGTTGTTGCGAGGGAGCATGTTGAACCTCATCTTCATTCTCTACTTGATCATTCTTTTGAGGGTGACATGATTGTGGATACTTTGATATAGTAGTTGGAGGGGGTCACTTTATCTTCAAAGGAGACACTTGGATCTTTGGGATATGTTCTACATCCATCCTCAGTTGACCCTGATTTATCTTTTTCAGCAGAGTGGCTTAGTACACATGATTTGGAGGAGGCACCTTTCAACATTGACATGGGGACACTTGAGCAGGTTTCAAAGATTCCATACATTTTGAGGTTTCTTCCTATATATTGGGGAGGAGGCTTCACCTATACACCTTTGATCTTGTTTCTTCCTAAGGGGGGGAATGTTGTTCTTCACTCATGGAGTAGTTTCTACATCGAGCTTGGAGCATATACCATTGGTGTTCATTCTACATTGAGGGGGGCTACTCGGTCTCTCTTCCACTTCTTCTCTCTTATGGGGGGGATATTTTCCTCACATGAGGTCTTCTCTCTCATATTCTATTATTGTATTCATCTCTCTTTTTTGGGGAGGGTTTTTCCCATGAGGTTTTCCCTCTTTCTCTGCTTTATGAGAGATTGCATTGTTCTTGCATATTGTACATGGGTACCTAACATGGCCTAGTAGCCAGGACCCATATTGTATTGTGAGATTAAGTGCATTCTCCTAAGTTGCACTTAAGGGGGGTGTTGGTGTAATTAAATATTACTGATTACAATTTACTTAAGTTTACTTAGGATAATGGATTTGCATATTAGTTGTCTCTAAGATACCTAGGAGTTTGCATTTCATTTTAGCACATGGTTAGGAGAATTTCCACTTTAAGTGTGATAGTTGTCATCACATACCTCTTTGTCTGTGAGATCCACCTTTAGTGCTCTTATCACATTATCATCCTCTCATTATTGCACATGTTGCACATATTTTGATGTACAATGGAGGATGATCCACCTTTGGTGGAGATGTGATTCCACCTAGTATGGTTGATAGCTTATCATATCCTTATCATGTAGTCTTATCACATTGCCTATATATTTAGGCATTCCTACATTGTATGTAATTGGATCAATTCATTCTATTTGATTATTGATTATTATTTGATCATTTGATCATATCATATTTGTCTCTCTTGTGCTATCTCTTGAGCTTCTAGATCTTGGCATTTATTCATTGCCTTAGGTAAATTCTTTCATATCTTAATCTCTCATTCTATCTTAAATCTTACATTCTAGTTTCTTTCTAGTCTTGCATTTTATTTATAGAATCTTCCATTTTGGAGTAGTCAAGTCACTAATGCTTGATGCCAATCTGATGAGCATTCAAAGAAGGATTAAACTCGCTTTAACTAGGAAGCAATAAGTCTCTTTTGAGGATTTAGTTAGTTCATTTGATCTAGCCTCCTATAGCTAAAATCTTGAGCTAATGGTTTATTGAGTTTCAGTTTATTTTAAGCTTGATACCAATATTTAACCACATAGAACCTACAATTGAGACAAGTAAAACATGACCCCAGGTTTTTTATGACTTCCTATATTGTATATCTCCTCATTGTTGGAGCTGATTATCTAGGGTTCACTAAGATAGGGTCATTCAATGATCAAAACACTTGGCCATATATCATATACCCTCAGCTGGTAAAGAAGGCAAAGATGAAGGATGATAGTCCAGAGTATAGGATTGTAAATGACGCTTTCATCTTTGCAATTATTAGGTCCAATGAAGGGGAATATGCCAAGTGGATTTCAGAAGAAGCTACTGCCAAGCTTTGAGCCCTAGGAGCTTATTATATTCAATTTAGAACCTTTACTTATATCTAGGTTGATGGGAGTAACATTAGTCCCAAGAAGTTGCCATGCAACCCATCAGACAAGATTGTGTTGTTGGAAATGGGTAGACAGATTGCATATGCCTATGAGGTAGTCAAGACTAAGCGGAAGCACTACTGGGACTTCCCTATTTTTGTTGGGGCCCTACATTTCAAGATATTAAGGTCTACAGTTTAATAGCGCTATAATGGGATGGGTGTCTACTACAGGAATTTCATTTAATAAGGCCAATGTTTGATCTAATTAGAACCTTCAACCACATTTCTAGCAAGTTTTACAGACACAAACCCCATCTAGAAGATCATTGGATGAACTATGTAGATGATTATGAGGTAAGGATCAAAGATCATTGCAAAATGGATTTAGAATTGGCACAAAAGATAATTAAATTCTGGATTCCTCCGAAGGTTTGGGATAAAGACATAAAAGATAGCCTTGATCCCATTTACAATAAAGACAAGGTGTACACTAATGCAATTTTGAATGCCAAGGTACATAGAGATGAAAATGATGATATTAAACACCAAGCCAAGCATATAGTTGACTTAACAATGAGGTGGATACATAAGCCCTTCAGGCTTGACCCAACATTGATTAAGCCCCAGCTAGACCCACCTTCTAAGGTAGAAAAAGGGAAGGGAAATAAATTGAATATTCCTACTTTCAAATAAATAGCTCCCTTAAGGTTGGAAATAGTCTATATGCATGCAAGCCCTACTACATATGGTCCCACAGAATGAAGGATAGACAAAAGTAAAAGAAAATATGACAATGTTCCTTATCATGTTGAACAAGTGACCCAATAAGAAGAGCCGTAACAAACAGATGTACCATCACAAGTTCCCAAACCACTATCTACTTCTAGCCAAAGGAAGATTCCAAACATAAGAGTTCACGACCCTAAAGGTGGAGAAATGAAAATAAAAGGAAAATTATATAAAAGGAAGAGAGCCTTAGTGTATCCTCTACTTAGGACACTCCTAGAAGAAGAGGATGGGGAACAAGAAGAAGATGTGCCCCTGGTAAAGATAACATGACAATATATTGTTTCAGAAAGAGATAGGGTACAAAAGGAAACTGATCCCAAGGATGAACTTGGTCCCGATGAATTTTACACCTCCAATTTTGAAGCTATTCATGGTTTCAAAGATATTATTAAAGATCAACCAACTACAACAGAAGGTAGAAGTACATATACTTCAAAATTTACCCCTCCTCCCACTCAATTTACAAGGGAATAAAGTCAGGATGAGGAAGATATTAGAGAGAAATTTCTTGAAGAAAAAATTGGAATTCCATTGCCTATTCATCCATCTTTTGATGAGAACCTGAAACAAGAAAAGATACAGAGATGGGGGAACAAGAAGATATAATAGAAGAGAAAGCAACAAGGCTCAAGGAAAGAGATATTGGTACATAAGAAACAACCAAGGAACCCAAGGGTGATGACTTGACACCGGCTATTGAAGAGTGTTAGAATTTGTAATCTTTCCTTGGTGTATTTATAAACCAAGGTTAGAATATTAATCTTTTCTTATTGTAATATATTAGGATATAAGCCAAGGTATCCTAATATACTCCTTTTTGTCTTCTTTCCACTATTCTATTTCATCCTCTAGTGGAATATGTGAGGACAAATATTTATTGTAATTTGTAAATTAGTTTATTCCTCCCTAAGAGGAATCTCACACTTGGCCCACACACACTTATGAATGGTGGCATTCATAGACTTGGGAGTTACATTCCAACTCCTCTCTCTCATCTCTATTTAAGAGATGCTCCTCTCTCTCATTTCTCAAGGGATGATGAAGTTATTGTATTGAGCATGTTTCTCTTTTTCTCTCTTCTCTCTCATTTTAGGCTATGGCCTCATTCATAATGTCACAAGGGGTTTTCTTTGCTTTCCCCTTTCAAATATCTTGTCTCATTGTGTTGGATCATGAAGCTTTCTCTCTCCTTGCTTATGGTAATATTTTTTCATGCATTCACTCACTTAGATTCTTTCCTGGTATTGCTTATTTTTACATATTTCTTTTTCATTTCTAACATGGTATCAGAGCGGTTTAATCTTTGTTTTTGAGTGTTTGCATTCAAAGGAGACTCTTGAGAGAGTTATCTTTTGCTAGTATTTTCTTGTTCTAATATATCTAAGTAAAAATTAAAAATTTTTCTTGGGTTTGGCTGGTTTACCGCCAAACCCGATTTATCTAGTTGGCTAGTTCATTAATAACATATTTCTTTCAATCTCTTTGTTTTCAAAATCTCAATACCTTGTTAGTATTTTAACCTTACTGTATTTTGTACACGTTTGATAGATATAATATTTGTCAAAATTTCTACAATCAATTATATCATTATAAATATTTCATTATCCCAAAAGGATTTAAAAAATTAATGTTATGATTTTTTTAAACTAAAAAAAAATAAAAATATAATTTAAATTTTTTTTAATTTCGGCCTCTTGCCTCATGTGCACTAACGTTACTTATGCTAGATAATCATTTGTTTCTATTTTCTGTGGCTACATGTATAGATTTTTGTAATTTTGCTATAGAAACTTATTATTAGCTCAGTACCGTTTTTTTTTCATCATTCATTTTGCATTCATTGATTAGCTCTGCACTTCATTTTTTATTTTATTTTATTTTTAAAAAAAAAAACTAATTAGTTCTGTCTTTTGTATGCTTTTGTTTCTTAGAATATCATCATACTTGCTATTTTTCATAAAATAGTCTTCAGGCGTTTCTTAGTTTCATTTTTTCCTTTAAGTACCAATTTTATGTTACCGTCCTTCATTTTTATTATTCTGGTTCTCTGTTAGATTTCATCTGTGATTCTATTTATTTTTAATTCAAAACTGTTGCTATCATTATAATAGATTTGGTTCTGCTCAAAAAATTTATGTTCATTCTCTGCAAGACGGTATTTGCAAACAGTTGATCTGGTTTAAAGGCATGTCTATTTCTATATATTAAGATTTAGAGGCATGTCTATTTCTATATATTAAGATTTGTTTTTTCTTGCTGTGTATTTGGCTCGTGAGGTTCAGTTTTCTAACTCTCTGCAAGATTCATAATTCTTTGCTTATTCTATTGAGGTGATTCATCGGTTTGCTCGAAGGTTTGTTTCATAGTTTTTCAAATACTCAAAGTTGGTATTCCTGTTTTCGTTTCCTTTTCTGTCTGTGAGATCTGATATTACAACAGAGGAGGCTTCCGTTGATATTTATTGGGCTGCATTTTTTTAAATTCTGGCCATTCGCATTAGATTCCTCAATATTATTTTCTTCATATTTCTTTTTTTAGTGGTGTCTGCATTAGTGAAAGATTCGCATGCAACATGCATTGTCATTGAAAGTGTTTTGCTCTTACAGTTTACATTTTTTTGTTTGCATGGACCTTGTCTTTTATAAAGAATAGTTTATTTGATATTCTCATCGTTGCCTAATATATATATATATAAAGAACAGTCTATATATATTTGCTTTACCATTTTCTTCCATTATTATTGTTCGTTGTTACTTAGCTTTGTTCACCGCTCGTCCCGACTTATCACCGTTTCAGCCTTTGTGATCGCAATCTCCAAGATTGCCTCTTTTTTCACTGTGGTCGAACAACAACGTATCTGTTGGCATGTTTCCTTTCGCATTGAGGTGCCATATTTTACATTTGATCTATAAGTCCTTTGTGCGTGCATTTATTTCTTAGTTGCATCCATTTCTTATTGGATAGTGTATGCTGCTATTTTTTTCAATCTTATTTCCATCTTTGACTGTTTCAGAACTTTGTGTGTGCTATTTTTATATTCTCGTGCATGTTATCTTTGTTTGCGTGAGTCTCATATGAGTCTCCCATGCGTAAGTCTTGTTTTAGCTTGTGTAAGTTTTGTTGGGTCTTGACCAGCCAATTATAAACGCAACCTGTACCCTCTCCCTTTGGTCACAATTATTATATTTAGCCTTATCCCTTAACCCACGCGCCTTATCTCTTCTCTTCCTGCCATGCGTTTTAGAGCAGCCAAATATTGATTGTGGAGAGTTTTCTTTCCACCATATTTGCTTTCTATGTTTGGTATTTTAATCATTACCTCTGCTCTTCTCATTACCATTTTTTTTATGTATCTGTCTTTATCTGAGCCTATGTTAGTTTTAAATCATTTCTTTTATCTTTATCTCATCTTATTTAGTTGGTAACGTCTTTGCACTCTTTTAATTTATTCTTGGGTTTATTCTAGTTTGCTTGGTTTTAAAAAAATTAGTTTGATCGTTCATTATTTCCTTTCTCTACGTTTATCTCATTCATATATTTATTTAAAATCAACGCAATAAGGGAGCCACTTGACTTAAAATAGGTGAAAGACCAAACACTGACCATTTGCCATAATTTCAATGCTTTGACTCTTTTTCTTTTTTATTCATTGCTCTACCTTATTTTTAGTCATTCGTGGTAGTGCTTTTAACAAATGTTAAATGCATTATTATTGGTCTACAAAAGTATTTCAGTTTGACTTGAAAAATGATAGCACTTACTTTTTTTATCCTAGGTTAAGATATATTTTTTAATTGAAATCTTTACTACATATCCAAATTTGATTCATTCGTAGTTATTTTTGGTTATAAAATTTTGTCTTACTTTTTACTTCCTTAATTTAGTATGAAAGTTTTTTATTCAAAAGTGTAATACCCCAAAAATGGGCTATAAGTTCATTAACCTCCTATATCATCAAATCATATGAAATCGACATCAAAGTCCTAATCTAAGGCACATCTAAACATCATCAAATCTAATTGATTATCTTAAATTTTGCATCGGAGAATATTCCTAATAATATTCCTAATTATCTTAATTATCTTTAATTTTATAATTATTTGGCAATAAATCACATTTATCCTAAAATTTGATTAATTGAATATTTTCATATTTAATTAATTAGATTTAATATTTGCCACTTAATTATGTAATTAAATTTAATTCTATCTATTATTAATTGTATTATTTAATTTTGACAATAAATCAAAATTCCTATCTTTAATTGATTAAATTCTTATTTAATTAATTAAAGCATGTTGTCATTATTTAATAATATAATTTTTAATAAAAGTTTGAATAAATAGTTAATTAACCCATAAATTAATTATTTATTTTCAAAAATCAGTTGAGTTGAGGATAAATCACTTTATTTATTTATTTAATTCTTAATTATTATGCATATTCAAAAGAAATAGTTAAACTCCAAATCAGAAAATCAATGCAAGTTATTGACTTTTTGGAACTTAACATCCTTTTGGAGTTCAAAAAGCTGATCTAAACTCTAATTTGAGTTAAAAAGCTGTTTTTGCATGTTTTTGCATGATTTTGAGAATTAACTATCTTTTATGATCAGATAACTCAAAAATCAAGATGAGTTAATTTGAGTGATTTATGGCTTTTATTCATGCACCTCCAAAGCCCTGGATTTCTATAAATTAAGGCTTTAGCTCTTCACAAATCATCTCATATTTTGCACAATCACGCTGGAGAATTAGAATTGAAGAATCAAAGCTCTTGCGAATCGACATCTTTGTGAGATCAATCTTATTTTTTTTGTTTTCATTTAGATTCATATTTCATATCATTTCTAGATTAGCATAGCATATCAATTTCATTTAGCATAGATTTCATATCAGTTTTTACAATTATTATTGCATAGAAAATATCAAAAATATAGATTAATTGCATTTATTCCATATCTAGAATTGCATTCAAATCCTTCATTTAGGTGTCGTCTAGGTCACTGATCTCGATAATAATCTGAGAACATTAATCTCACACCTATTAGAAGGCAGTAAATCGCTTGGTTAGATAGCTTTCAATTTTGCACGATTTTGATTATAGCTAACCTCTAATGTTTTACTGAGTGTTGTGTCTACAGATCAGGTACAATTTTCACACACACATTTTTGGCGCCCACCGTGGGGCAACCCACCTTTGCATGCTGGTTTTGATTTTTTTGGAGCTAAAACCCCAAAGTTTCAAAGATTTAATTTTATTTCCCAAACGGCTTGGAATTTTGATCTGAAATTTTTTTTGTAGGTTGGTGACATGTCATGGAAGCTACAGTAAAAAATTTAGAATTTTTTGAAATGTTTTGAAATTTTAATAATTTTTTCTTGAAATTCCGGAAAAAATTAATATCTGACGCAAATCAGCATATTTTTCGAAAATTTTTATATTTTCGGAAATCTCTTTAAATTATACAGGGGGTCCATTCTTTGTGTTTTAAATTTGGACATGATATCATAGCTCAAATAGTCAATTTACAAAAACTGGTCTGTATTGATAAAATGGGTCTCTAGGGCACAAATGAAGAGGTTTTTCTAAAATTTTTGCATTTTTGGAAAGCTCTCTGTTTTTTAGCAGGGGTCTTTATTCTGAATTTCTATTTTTGTGGCCAAAATCATATCAAAAAAATTAGATCTTGTTGACTAGGTCAAATGCAGCAAAAAAAAAATAAAGTTTTGTGATGGGTATGCACTTATTTTTTTTACATGGTTCAATGAATGATATGAGTTGTCATTTGGGTTGATTACTGGTTATTATTACTGATAATAATTGATTTTTAGAGCTAACCCTATGGTTTTCATAAGTTGAATATATTTTGCATATCTTGTTTGCTTGTTTGCTTGTTGGAGAGTTCGTCACTTGCTTGCATGGAAAAGCTCAACAAAAATTGCTAAAAATCAAGTAAAATCTACTAAGCGCATTGCAAGGATCCCAGGTATTCTCCTTCATCTAATAATATTTTGATTTGGGACTTAAAATAAATCTCTTATGTGTCAAGCTTGTGTGCATCTTTTCATGCTTTTGATCTATTTCTACACACTTGCATAATTGATACTAGGTTGTGAACCCTTAAGGATTCATTAAGTAGTCTTAGAATACTTGTGATTGATCTTGATTGCTATCTTGGGTTATTGGACTCGCTAATCCGCCGGCCCCTCATTTCTGCCCCGTGGTTGCAATCTCAGCGCCATAAAGGGGAGGGGTCAACAGGACAGAAGCGTTAAATGTTCCACTTGGCAACCCTTTTGTGCTTTTAGGAACTCCCTTGTTTTCTAAGTTGTGGACTCGTTTTTAGCTTGTGTGAGGTGTTAAGTGTTCCACCTTGTGGACTCATCTCATATTCGCTTTAAACGTTAAGTGTTCCTCTTTCTACTTTTTGGATGCTTTTGGTAGATTTGCTTTCGGAACATACATCTGTGCTCACATAGTAATTAGGCCCTATGAACACTATTTGTGATTCTTGAGAGATTGGAATCCTAGCGAAATCCTTCTTGACGATAGAATCCTTGTAGGTAGGGAGGATACTTAGTGCGTTTCACATTCAACTTAGTTAGTGAGTCTTCTCTTATTGATCGACACATTCTCTCTCCGGAGAGGTTGATAGATCATGTGGGGTTGATATCACAAGCTTTGGTGAATCAAAATTGGTTAGTGCGTCTTCTCTTATTGATTGATACATTCTCTCCCCGGAGAGGTTGATAGATCACGTGGAGTTGATATCACAGACCTTGGTGGAACAAAACTTTGTCTTAGCGTGTCGGATTAATCTGCTTGCTTTGTTTGGGTTAAAAGTGAAGAGGTGTCAAAACCTTGAATCTAGAGCCAAGTCCCCTTGTGGTATACTATTGTGAGTCATCTTTAGAGAGGGTTAACCGTAGCGGACAATCCCTTCACAGGGCAAACTGCATTGACGGAACCTCAAGCGGTAATAGCCATTTTCGCCATGGTAGTGACAACCGCTATATAAATGTCCTTGTGGAAGAAATCTCCACGGGTATGGTTCATTGTTGGGTTGTCAGATCTCCCTAGCAGCTCTTGAAGATTAAGTTCTCGGACTGTGTCAAAACCCTGGTGCGCCGGGATTGGAGTTCACCCCTTTGAATCATAAAAGTTGCAGAGTCAAACCATTACTAAAAACCTTAGAGAGGCCAATTTTTCATTCTCAGGTATATGTGTGTTATTGCAAAACTTTTCAGAACATACACAATTAGTACTCTCAGGGATTAGCACAATTTGGTCACTTGATTGTTCATGCGCAAGGTTGCTTTTGCCCTTGTTCATTGTTTTCAGACGTGCTTGGAATCACTTGCTTGCTGTTCTGCATGCTTATTTATCTACTTGTCTCTTAAAAATGATCAAATCTGGTATAACTTTCAAAATCTGAACAATACAATTTGCAAACAATCCAAAACTGAAGACCTTACATTTTGCAAAAAATTGACGTAAAATCTTTCTGGAGTCAAAAGTCATTTCAGGAAGTCAAAAGTCGTACGAGTTTTGTCAAGTGTCATTTCAGTATTACCCAACTATTGTATGAGTTTAGCAACTGTCATTTCATAGACTACCTAGTGTCGTATGAGTCTGCAGAGTGTCGTTTGGAAAAATTTGAGAGAGTTGTCAAAAATTGTCAAATTGCAAGATATCCAATGTTTCCAGCCTAGTTCCAGAATCTGTCAAAAATATCATTGTGTCAGGAATAGAGCGATAGCTATTGAGAATTAGTACACATGTCTCAAAGAATCAGTAAACAAGAGGAAGAAGCTTTGATCGCCGCTATAATGAAACAGATACATGCTATGCAAGTCCAGCTTGACAAACTTGGGAAAGAAAAGGAACCTCTATACTCTTTTCCATTTGATAAAGACTTGTACATGTCACCATGCCCCCGGAAAAAAATTGAGCAATATGATACCTCTTCCACGGAGAGTGACACATCTAGCTTTGGAGACTATGATGACTATGATGACAGACAATGTAATGATACCTATGACACCTCTGTTCCTAAGAGTCCTCCTCGTCGTTCATTCCTACTTACTACAAATGGGCCATCACATTGGATAGATCAGGAGAGTGATCCATATGATTCTGATTATCAAAGAGACTTTGATGATTTCTATGCACAATACCCAGATGATCCATCTGTTTCACTTGAGGAAGAGAAAGTTTACCACGCTGATTATAAATATGCATACTATAAGGATCTCTCCTCTAAGAACTCTCAGGCCGAAAATAAAGATTACACTCTCAAGCAAGATCATGTTAATGTTGGACCTTTGTCTTGTGATGGTTCCCTTCCATCCCCTACTTCCTCCAATACCCATACATTTCCTAAAGCTTCCGAGTCTTTCAAATCTTTCACAGAACCTTCATCTGACACAAGCTCTAATATTTTTCATGTGGTTCCCTATAGTTATCCTCCAGGGCTACCTCTTAAAGAAACTCAAGCTAACCTTCACTTGGTTGCAAATACTTTCAATAATGATAAACCTAAAGAGCCTAAGCCTTCATATGCTATAATGCCTACTTCAGCTAGTCCTTCACCATCTCTTCAAAAATCATCCATACAATCCCAACATGCTTCCTTGTCCTTAGAAGTGGCTCCATGTCAAGAGGACTCTAAAAATGATAAAGAAAAGAACATAAGGAAAGATCAAGATCAAGAAGCCTCCATGTCATCCACTCCTTTTTCTAATGTCTCTTATCCACCTCAGGGTTCTTTTGATCCTGTACCCCCTTTTTCATGCAGTCCACCATGTTTCAAGTCTTCTCCTAAGCAAGATCAGGCTACTACTTACACTGTTGAGCTTATTGACAATCAAAATGACCTTACTACACTTGCGCTTTCGAAAGATGATACTTCCATTAAGGTTGGTAAAAATAGTGTTCCTTCCAATGTTAAGCCTATTGAAAATCAAAAGAAAAATTATGTGCTTGTGCTATCCAAAGATCCTTGTCAAGATCAAAGTCTTCCATCTTCTTGTTCTACCACTCCATGTTCACTTTCACTTTCTACTCTTCCTAAGTCTTCGCAAGCTTTGAATGATCCTATCAAAGAAGGTGCTCATATTCAAAATGTCCATGATTCTATTAAAAATTCTAATGCTCACTCTAAAGATGTTGATATCCTTGGTTGTCATATAGATGCTGATGAACTTTCTGATTATCCTTTTGCGTCTTTCACTTCCATCCTTGGACCTCTTCCACCACTACTAAGAGCTTCACACCTTCCTTCCATCTTGGGTCCTTATGTCCCTTCACTTTCCCCTCCTAACTCTCCTAATTTGGCATCCATCTTGGGTCCTTACATCCCTCCATCTCCCATCTTTCCTCAAGATCAACATAGATGCATACCCTTGAATCCTTTTCATCCACCCACCCATCTAAACCAATCATATCCTTCTTCTTCCACAAGTCCCAAGTCTTTTGGAAGTAACTTGAATGTTCAATACAAGAAAAAGAAGCAATACAAGAATCCATCAAAAAAAGAAGATCACCATGTCTCCTCTAATAGACATGGAAACATAAAGTCAAAAGAGATATCTAAGAAAAAAACTACAAGACAAGTATGGGTTCCAAAATCCATCATTGAAGATATTCTCTCTAGATCATCAAAAGGAAATAAAAAGCCTACGGCTATATGGATTCCAAAGTCTCTCTTGAAAGAGTCTAGTGTTGAGAAAAAAGTGAAATTGACATTCAAGCTTCCAAAGGCTTCCACTTCATCTCCTTCCAAAAATATTCTTCCATTTCATGCGCCCAAACCTCAACCTCTGCTATCCATTCACCATATTCCTTCACGTATTCTTTCATTCATATTTCCTCCACCCTCTCGCCACCCTTCAAGGTGTGTGTTTATGTTGATCTTGCCTTCCTTTCCATCTACCCTTTCACAATCCTTCCATTCATTAACCTTCTACCTTCTATCCTTTTTCCTCATTTGCCTGTTCCTCCTATCTTCCAACCTCACTCGCTTTACATAAAACCTTATCCTCCATTTTTCTCTTCCATCTCCCTTTCCCTATCAGCATCTTTGAGCATATCATTTGAATCCTTGGTATATCATGGTTTATCCTTTCAAGGAGCACTATCTAAAAAGCTTGCCTTCTTCCAAAAAAAGAAAAAAGGAAAAAATAAAAAATAAAAAAAAATTGAAAATGTGCCTTGGTGAAAACTTGGAAACAGGCGCCTTGGTAGCAAAAGTAAAGAGAAATAAATTCATCCTATGGTGAAAACCACTTCCTTGTGGCACCTTGGATAAGTACCATGATGAAAACCTGGCAATCAGGCGTCATGCGTAGTTCTTCTACATATTTCATCCATTCCATCTTCTCTCTTTGATCTTGACAATGTTGATGTATACATGAATATTTGGCTATTTTGTGAGCTATCTTACGGTGATCTTGCTTTCATTCCTTCCATGTTTAGCCTTCATATCCATCTTCCTCCATTCATTTTCACCTATCGCTATCCTTTTCCCTTTTGGTCTTGATCTAATAAAAAAAGAAAGAAAGAGTAAAACACAGTGCTATGAAGCCTCTTGACATGTCTACTCCTTTAGATTGCATCCTTTCCTGCTCTTGCATTATGATTTTGTGCTTATCCTATGCTAGCCTTTCATTGCTTGTCCAAATGCGCTTTACATGACAATTTTTCCCTAGCTTGGATATTCTTGAGGAGTTTCCCCTTGAGGATTTCTTCCCTTCATTTTCCTTCATTCTCTTATCTTCCATCTCTTCCACCAGCTTGCTAATCCCTCTTGTTCTCTACCTTGCTAGACATTGGAACTGCACGATATGATCTTGCTTGGGAGTTTGCAATGGAAAAAGATGCTATCAAGTATATCAAGTATCAGAACAATTATCAGAATCAGTATCAGAATCAGTATCAGAACTAGTATCAGAACAATTATCAGAATCAGTATCAGAACAAGCATCAGAATCAGTATCAGAACCAATATCAGAATCAGTATCAGAATCAGTATCAGAACTAGTATCAGAACAATTATCAGAATCAGTATCAGAACAAGCATCAGAACCAGTATCAGAACAATTATCAGCATCAGTATCAGAATCACTATCAGAATGAGTATCAGAACAAGTATCTGAACAAGTATCAGAATACCTACAGGGGCTACACCTTTCACTTTAGTTTATGGGTCTGAAGCGGTACTGCCTATTGAGGTTGAAATCCCATCACTTAGAATCAGAATGCATGGACTTGTCACTGATGAAGACTACAGAGTGTCGAGGTTACAAGAACTTGAACTACTAGATGAGCGCAGACAAGCAGCGTATGATCATCTTAGAGTGTATCAGAAAAGAATGTCTAGAGGCTACAACAAGAAAGTCAGACATAGAGAATTTCAGGTTGGCGATCTAGTGTTGAGAGAAAATCCTAAAAATCAATCACATCGAGAACGCAAGGGGAAGTTCGAACCCAACTGGCTGGGTCCCTTTGTAATCACTGCTACTTTTGGCTCTGGTGCCTATCAACTCTCAACAACTGAAGGAGAACAGCTCCGAGAACCAATCAACGTTCTCCATCTAACGAAATTCTATGCCTAAGGCATTCAGTGCTTGGTAAATGTCCTGAAAAAAATCTTAAAAATTAGAAAAAGTCCTGAAAAAATGAACATCTTGGTGAAAACTTAGCAATAGGTGCCTTGATGATTCACAAAAAAATCAAAAAATATCAAAAGTACAAAAAAATTGAAAAAAAAAAAAATACAAAAAAAAGAAAAAAAGAAAAAAAAGTGCCTTGGTGAAAACCTAGAAACAGGCACCTCGGTAGCAAAAATAGAATCTCTACCAAGATGGTGAAAACTTGGCAAACGGGCACCACTTGTTCCAAAATGCTCCATCTATCAGCACAATCTTGGTCTTTCCCAGCTTTCAGTCTTGCTTTAGTTTGTACATATCTCCCGGTTTGTTCCTGCATTTTCAGTTTTCAATAAGTCGGCCTGTACACCAACCAACTCAAGCGTTTGCATCCTATCAATGTTCACACTTGGGGGCAATCAATGTCATATCCTATGGTCTCCCATGTATCTTAGACGTGTCATATCCACTCAGAGTCCTTTGAAGCTTCAAGTTGAGTCAGTCAGTCCGTCTCGTCTCCAGAAAGGATTTTGCATCAACAACAATCAAACATCAAAACTCAACTGAAAATAATCTGTGCTTTTCATGCTTTTATCTCCTTGTAGGCTTACTGATTCTCATTGAGATTTTTGCATATTGTGTCCCTTCGAGCTCTTCGATGATGTCTTTTATAGGATTTAGAGAGTGATGACTGGGGGCATAATCTTTTCTTTGTCTTCTGCTTGTATGTGAAAATCTAACAGCTTTGGAAATTCTGGATTGAAATGGTGTCCGACTGTAAGAGCCTCTATCTCGAATTGGATGGCCATGCGTACCTCGACCATTGATACCCAAAAAAAATTCAAGGAAGTTTGATCTAACTATTATCTTTTTGAGTAAGTTCTTTCTCCTACTGTGGAACGCAATCTTGCCTAAGGATGTGAACGATAAAGGGTCACTACGGGTAATTCACATTGGATTTAGAATGATCTCTTGACTGTTTGATGTGTTTGTAATGCAAGGCGTACTCAGGTCATCATGACGTGTATGTTTTGATGCTTGTACAAATTGCTATATCAAAATGGACATGATATTTAGGTCATCCTGGCGTTTGTGCCTTGGTGCTTATATCTAATCCGACATTTCGAAAACAAAATCAATATTCATATATCCATGGTTGTTAACCAGTGGGTGTTGTATTGATTCTTGCATATACAAATCAATATTCATATGTCTATGGTTTCATGGCTAGTGGGCATTGTATTGATTTATCCGGTTACCTAAAAAGTTCAATGATGATAACAAATCGACACATGATCAGTGACTAGGTCCTAGGTCTTAGGTTGCATTTCATTTTGCATGTCTCATTGCATGATCTCACAATGATTAAACGAACTTCAATGCTTAAATGATTCTTCAAATCGCATCTTCAAGTCTAACAAGAGCTGAATCTCACACGAAGGTTCCTCCAATGAAATAGCAAGTAGAATCCTTTTTCGGGATCAAAATTCAAATCTGAGATCATTCATATTATTAACTACTTGCATATTCGACCTTCAATCATCACAGAAATCTAGTATTCAACTTAACTGATTATCTTACATCAAACTATCAAAATTTCAACTTGGTCAACCATGGTCAACTCATGGTCAAACCTAGTCAAACTTGGTCTTTTGGGACCTTCCAATGATGCAGAATGCATTCTCGAATGTAAATAACCACTTCTCAAATCAATTAACATGCTTCTAAACCATTTAACGCTGACTTCTCTTGTCAGATTTCAATTTTAATCCCGAAGGGGGCATGGTATTGCACATCAATTCAAAGTTTGTAAATCAAAATTCTATCGATCAAATCTATCAATATCTTTCATCAGTGATCAAGATAACAATCACGTCTAGTCACTGATTCATCAAAAGTCCTCATCGCTCGGGGCAAATCTATCATCACTTGGGGCATATCAGATTCATCAAGATCCATATCAATCTGATATTTTCTTAATCTTGTAAACTGTATCAATTTTTGCAACCATCGGATCATAGTGTTCTTTCCTTGGTTCTTCGGCAACTGAAGGATTCAGATGTGATACTTGCTAGTTCTGCTAAGACAATCGAGTCTAGAACGGGTCATTCACTTCTTATCAATCCTAAGGTTCAGAATCAGGCATTTTGACACTTTTTCGCAATCATAGATTCATTTGCTGCTACAGTGAACATTATCTTTGGTCATTCAAGACCTATTATCTCCATATCAAGTCAATATCAATCAACTCCTATCTCAATATCTTTCAATCGGTTTCTATCTTGAGATCGGTTTATCTTTTGAATCAGTTTCATATCTTTATCAAACACAGACTATCTTTGAACCACTGCGCTTCGCACAGTAATTCAAAGAGGGGCAAAATGTAATACCCCAAAAATGGGCTATAAGTTCATTAACCTCCTATATCATCAAATCATATGAAATCGACATCAAAGTCCTAATCTAAGGCACATCTAAACATCATCAAATCTAATTGATTATCTTAAATTTTGCATCGGAGAATATTCCTAGTAATATTCCTAATTATCTTAATTATCTTTAATTTTATAATTATTTGGCAATAAATCACATTTATCCTAAAATTTGATTAATTGAATATTTTCATATTTAATTAATTAGATTTAATATTTGCCACTTAATTATGTAATTAAATTTAATTCTATCTATTATTAATTGTATTATTTAATTTTGACAATAAATCAAAATTCCTATCTTTAATTGATTAAATTCTTATTTAATTAATTAAAGCATGTTGTCATTATTTAATAATATAATTTTTAATAAAAGTTTGAATAAATAGTTAATTAACCCATAAATTAATTATTTATTTTCAAAAATCAGTTGAGTTGAGGATAAATCACTTTATTTATTTATTTAATTCTTAATTATTATGCATATTCAAAAGAAATAGTTAAACTCCAAATCAGAAAATCAATGCAAGTTATTGACTTTTTGGAACTTAACATCCTTTTGGAGTTCAAAAAGCTGATCTAAACTCTAATTTGAGTTAAAAAGCTGTTTTTGCATGTTTTTGCATGATTTTGAGAATTAACTATCTTTTATGATCAGATAACTCAAAAATCAAGATGAGTTAATTTGAGTGATTTATGGCTTTTATTCATGCACCTCCAAAGCCCTGGATTTCTATAAATTAAGGCTTTAGCTCTTCACAAATCATCTCATATTTTGCACAATCACGCTGGAGAATTAGAATTGAAGAATCAAAGCTCTTGCGAATCGACATCTTTGTGAGATCAATCTTATTTTTTTTGTTTTCATTTAGATTCATATTTCATATCATTTCTAGATTAGCATAGCATATCAATTTCATTTAGCATAGATTTCATATCAGTTTTTACAATTATTATTGCATAGAAAATATCAAAAATATAGATTAATTGCATTTATTCCATATCTAGAATTGCATTCAAATCCTTCATTTAGGTGTCGTCTAGGTCACTGATCTCGATAATAATCTGAGAACATTAATCTCACACCTATTAGAAGGCAGTAAATCGCTTGGTTAGATAGCTTTCAATTTTGCACGATTTTGATTATAGCTAACCTCTAATGTTTTACTGAGTGTTGTGTCTACAGATCAGGTACAATTTTCACACACACAAAAAGTAGTTACTTAGTTTTTAAGTGTTAAAGTCTTTTTTTAATAAAGTTTTAGTCTTATCTTTTCTAAGACACGTAAGGGATTTTTTTAGCTTTAGTTTTTTCTTATTCTTGTTTAAAGTTTTTATTATTACTCAAAACTTTTTATGTTTAAAATATTAAAGTTTATGAGAATTAAAGATAAGTTTTTAATTTATTATATGTTTTTTTTTCAACTGAGATTTATTCTAAGAGATTGACTTTTTTATAAGATATTTATTATATTTAATTATTTTAAAATAAGAAAAAAATTTCAAGCAAAGGGGCATTTGTTTACGATACTCTAAACTATTGTATTCATGTCTACATTGATTCATGAAAATCAATAAATAGTTCTCACTACCAAGAATAAAAGGAGATTATGTTATTAAACAAAGGGGTAAATAATTTTTTCCTAGCTAGTCTTTTGTTCAAGTTTTTACAATTATGTCAATTTTATAAAGAAAAATGATATATATCACATGATTGATCCTATGCAAATAAAGTAATTTCTATTTACAAACACTATCTACAAACATTGTCTTCCATGTGCTAATTGGTTGCTCGATCCTTGCCTTGTTCCAATCTCTCTAACCTCTTTTTAATTTTTTTCTGGATACATGATTTCGTTCTTTTGATTATTTCCTTGGTGGGCCCATCCTTTCATTTTTTACACTTGTGTTCACCTTGCATGGAGATTTTAACTAATATCAAATAATTTATGCTTAGTTATCTTCCAAATATTTCTTATCTCAAATTATTCAGGTTTATGAGTTATCTTACACTATTGCCTTCATTATTCAGTGATTCGATTCATTTTTATTATGTTCTATTGATCTATCTGCACATAGTTGCAGTTTTATGCTTTTACAACATCTCTTTATGCTCATGGTAGCATTTTATGGTTTGATACCATTCTTTTATCTTGTAAGTTGCATCGAGAGCCAATTTTTTCAAGGTTAACTATGGTGGACCCAACAGTTTTAACTGACTCGTAGTTGCCTTATCTAGCCCGTGGAGTATCCCTCCAACCTATAATTGGTGTGCACTTACTCAATGGATTTTCCCTCCATTTGTTCCTCTTTATTCCTCAGTGTGAGGATGATTTTTTTAATGGGGATTTCCCCTTCAAATTCTTTTTCTTCCTGGTGTATGCTCCTAGTTGCGATTAATTCATGGTATGACTTCCTACACCTGATCTTTTTTTGAGCGTATAGGTGAAGAGGCTACCATATCTTGGAGCACTCCAATATAGGAAACTCTTGTTCTTTTTCCTCATGGCAATGATGTTGCTTGTCCATGATGGATTCCTTATTTGAAGGCAATATGTTATTTCTCCTCATAAATCTCTCCTTGATCTACATCTATAATCATGCTTGGCATATTTAGAATCTTAAGTTGACCTAGTGCCTATGGCACATGTGTTATCTTTGTCTCTCTTATATTTCTTTGATAAATATACTAATGTGATAATGTTCTGCATACTTTATTGCCTAGATCGTGGGTCATGTAGGTGATGGAGTCGAGACCTATTCACTTGCAGTGGGATGACTCATTAGTGGACTATCTATATCCATGTGATTGATGCAATGTTGATGCAGGTTTCATTAGTTGGCCTTGTCTGTGGTCATTTGTGCATTAGTATGTTCCTTTTATGAGAGATTTATTATACCTATTATGTTCATTTTGAGCTTATGATTTATTTTAGATATCATGTTAACTCCATTGCATGTTGTTGAACACATTCATTTATCCTCATCTCTCTTGGTTCCTCTTTGATTATAATTATTATAACTCCAAATTTTTTACTAACTTGACTATACGATGTAATTCTACTTGTGGATCGGTGCCTTGTTTTTTTTGTTCTATGTCTCTTTTTTCAGGTGATCCATCAAGGAACCTTCTGAGTTTTTCACAAATCTTATGTTGATGTGGCTATGCTTCCACTTGATCACATTCAAAGGACTCATGTACTTCACTTGGATCTACAAATGTACCAATCAGCTTGAAGACAATCAAATTACTTCATCTTGAAGATTGAGTTGCAGATTGTTGTAAATTATGGGTTTAATACCCCTTGTTGTAATTACCCCAAGTAAAGATTAAAGGGGGGTGTTAGAATTTGTAATCTTTCCTTGGTGTATTTATAAACCAAGGTTAGACTATTAATCTTTTCTTATTCTAATATATTAGGATATAAGCCAAGATATCCTAATATACTCCTTTTTGTCTTCTTTCCACTACATTCTATTTCGTCCTCTAGTGGAATATGTGAGGACAAATATTTATTGTAATTTGTAAATTAGTTTATTCCTCCCTAAGAGGAATCTCACACTTGGCCCACAGACACTTATGAATGGTGGCATTCATAGACTTGGGAGTTACATTCCAACTCCTCTCTCTCATCTCTATTTAAGAGATGCTCCTCTCTCTCATTTCTCAAGGGATGATGAAGTTATTGTATTGAGCATGTTGCTTTCTTTCTCTCTTCTCTCTCATTTTAGGCTATGGCCTCATTCATAATGTCACAAGGGGTTTTCTTTCCTTTCCCCTTTCAAATATCTTGCCTCATTGTGTTGGATCATGAAGCTTTCTCTCTCCTTGCTTATGGTAATATTTTTTCATGCATTCACTCACTTAGATTCTTTCCTGGTATTGCTTATTTTTACATATTTCTTTTTCATTTCTAACAAAGAGCCACAAATTCTAACTCCTCCAACTCCATCTACTTCACAAGTATAGGCAGAACAAGGGCCATTAAAGAGGAAACAAAGAACAATAACAAGGTTATGGGCTAAAGTATTAGGTAGTTCATCTTCTAAGGTAGAGACACAAAAATAGGTTGAGAAACCACAAGTTTCTTCACCTCCTCCTAGAAAGGATAAAACTCTAGAGCCAAAAAATCCTACTGAAGAGGGAGTAAGGGAGGAAACCCTAGATAATTCATAAATAAGAGAAACTTTGGAAAGAGGTGGACATGAAGAAGAATAGGATAAAAGGGATCATGGAGGGACACCCATCCTAAACATAGCCCCATATGAGCCATTAACAACCTCTACTAAGCCCACCTAGTTGGAAAAAGAAATTCAACCCTGAAAAAGAACATATGTTGAAGATGATGATGTCGACATGTCCTCATTAAGTCAGACATTCCATAAGGGAGAATCCAACCAAATTTCTCAAATGATATCATACGTAACACAAGATGGTCAAGGGAGGTGGAAGGCTCAAGTTGCAGTACCTCCTCCAAGAACAAGTATGGTGATCCTAACTCTAGAAGACTATATGATGGAGGAAGTCAACCTAGGTGAACCCACTCATGAGGCTGCTAAGACACTGGCAGTATTAGGTTTAAAGTAATTGTTTAAATATTTCAACAAGGATGAAATAGAAATCTAGGGTCTCAAAGCATGAGTTGCTACTTTGAAGGATTACGTGACAAAGATAGTTGGTCTTATTGACCAAGATCATTTGGAGGTTGCATTGCAAGCAACCCTTGAGCAGAGAACACAACAGAACCTACAAATCCTTCTGTGAAAGCATGTATAGATTGGAGGTCTGAATTTGAGGAATTTAGAGTTTAAACCATTCGTATTATGTTGAAGCATTTCAAAACAATCCTTATTGAAGTTGTTGGAAAAATGGTCAGTGCTCCCCTCAAGATTCATGACATGGCTTAACCGCCTCTTGTGTCTTCTATAAGTCTAGTGGTTGTATCGGGCATTAACAGGTTGATCTTTTGGTGCAACAACAACCACTACTTGTAACAAGTGGTATCAGAGCTTGGTCATAGGTTTGAATCCCCTTGGGTAATGCTGAGGGGGAGATTGTTGGAAAAATGGTCAGCGCTCCCCTCAGGATTTGTGACATGGCTTAACCGCCTCATGTGTCTTCTATAAGTCTAGTGGTTGTATCGAGCATTAACAGGTTGATCTTTTGGTGCAACGACAACCACTACTTGTAACATAAGTGACACAACTCATTGGTCTAATGGAGCGGGCACAAGGGATTGATAATAATATAGAACAATGGTAGTGAGTGCTTCAAGATTTAAAGATAATAAGGAAGCAACACTTTCAAATTTTGTTTAAGATATATGAGGATGTAGAGATGGATAATTTTGATGAGTTGGTCAACACCATTGGTGTCGCCATTGAGGGCTATCAGAAAACCCCAGTGAGGATTGAAAAGAGAAGGGATGTTATACTATGGGTATAGAGAAGATAGATAAATTCTTTTAGGAAATTGACCTGGAGTTGTATGAAGATGAGAATAAACAAGTGGTATACTCCACAAAGAACATTGTCCAACAATTTATCAGAATTATGGCTGAGATAAACACCAAAGAAGATTTGCAATAATTTTTATATTTCAAAGAGGACATAAGGAAGATGATGGAACATATAGAAGAGATTCATGTGTTCACTTCAAAGCTCACCTCATTTTGAGAAAAATAGCAAAAACATTTAGAGTCTATAGAGTTGCCAAATTTTGATGAAGTTTGGGAAATCATAGAGAGACTTCACAAAGCTCACCCTGAAATTCTTCCATAAAACCAAGTGTCATTTTGACCCTTAGTCATTTTTGTAGACTTCAGTCATTCTTTGATACTTAGCATCCATCAATTTATAATTTTAAATATATTATTTAAGATCGTTTGATGATCATAGATCAACGACTGAAATTTTATTTCAGCCCAAATTTCTAAAGGAAACGTAGTTCTCCATAAAGTCTCTAGAATGGAGACACATATAAAATCTTAACCCTGTGCCTTAACCTTGATCATCGTTTACAACTAGTTAGTAGGTTACATGGATGATCGATAATGTTGCACGGTCCTAATTGACATTTAATAAGAAATAATTTAAGAAATGTCTTGTTACTGATATTATCTAACTACGATCCACTCAGCACACACTGTATGCACCCTAAAATGGTCACCTAGACTTTGGGCCCCCATTTAGTAATTTATCAGATCCCTGAATCAATATTTTCAAAAATTAGCATTTTATCAATTATATCAATTTCCTTGATCAAATCCTGATTTTATCATTTATTCGATTATATTCTCATGGGCTAACCATTTTATCCTAAAGTCTTTATTTATTTAAAAGTAATTTCCTCCCCTTTTAATAAATAAAAAGCCCCCACTTTTCCCCTTATCCTAAGTTGCACAAATAAAGCATTATTCTTATTTTATAAAAAGGGAAAAAACATTTTTTGTCTTATATGGACACAAAATTCCACTCTTATTTTCTCATTGGAGGATACTTGTGCACATGGATTGCTCCACTTTCAAGCTCCACCCTTGATTAAATATTTTTCCTCTTAATCTCCATGGTCCATTGTTTCTCATTTCTTATAAAAGAAGAGCTCTCTTCCTCATTTTCATATGCATTTTGAATACTAATGTTATGCTGTAGGTTTTCTAGGTCACTTTGGAGCTTTTGAAGATTTGGAGCATTCTTGGCTTTTGCATCTACATTCTATCATAGTTTCATTTCTTCCATTGTCATGGCATTCATAGCTTCATATTAGCTTAGTTTCCTTTATGCTTTAGATTACTTCATCTAGCTTAACTAGGAAGGCTTGGTAATACTTGTACTTTCATTTTCATAGCATAGCTTGTACTTTCATTTCCATAGACTAGCTTGCATCTCTCATTTCTAGCTTGCATATTCATCTTAATCTAGTTTGCATTTTCATTTCATAGTGATTCTTGGGGATATTGGCATTCTTTCCCTTGACTTCATTTGAATCTCTCATTGTGTGGTTGACTAGCAAGGTCATTAGCTTAATAGCTCTAGCTGAGAGCAATCAAATAATCTTGCAACTCCATGCATAGAGAGCTCTAGGTTACTTTCTAAGGTATCCAATTCATGGATTCCCTTGGATATAATGACTTAGAGAAGTGCACCATTTGAGTGTGTACACACACGACTTCCAATTTGGTAGTACAGTACTGATGATAGTACCAATTTTGCACACTCATGCATTTATGGGAAAGATTTACAAAGAGATACAAGATATTTAAAAAAAATTAAAGGACAAAGGAATTAAGAGGGTTAGAGAATGAATTGCTAGTATAAAGGGCTATTGATAAATGATCTATGTTTTTTTATTATTTAATTCACCTTTGGTAGATGAAGTGTCGGAGATGCTAGTGGTTGAAATTTTGCCTCTAGTTTAGGTCTTTAGACTTTATAATTTGATATTCAATTTTCTGAAGATGGACACTCCTATCCGATTGAGAAGCACATATGAGGAGGACCAGAAGGGCTTTTTGGGCTTGGTCTCAAACACAACCCTCACATCAGTTTGTAAGGAGGTTGGGTCTTTTACAAACGAGGCTATGAGGATGGTGTTGTGTTGAGAGTTTCTACAAAATATTGATGGATACCAGGTTAACACAGACATTGCACCCTAGTTTTTGGCATCTCTCCTTGACCTCAGAGGAGGCAAGGTAGATATGTTGATGTTGTTCATAAAGATGTTCAAATAAGAATTCCTAGGGGATGATGTTCATGTTGTCATCTTTGGAAAATAGGGGTGGGGATCCCTTGGACAAGTGATTTACCCAAGCTTCTCCAGCCAGGCCAAAATGTGGCTAGGCAACCTTTTATTTTGAACCTAAATGTTGAGCAATTGACATGACATAGGAAATGGGTGCAAATTGGTATGGATTTACTCCAGAAATGGTTTCTCCTAGATGAATTTCTAGTCTACGGATGGCTCGATGAATTCTCAGAGCTTATCCTCTCTAGAGAATTCTACTTAGACAAAGGGGATGATCCTTAAGGTTACCCATGACTCATCATCCTATGGTATGGTATTTTGAAATGAAGAGCTTCAAATTTTTGTTTTATTTTTTGGAAACCATCATACCACTGGTCCACTGACAGTGCCCTAGTAATTTTATTTTTTTGGTTAGTTCCTCATAACCTCCCCCATTTTGGCTTTAAAGTTTTGGAGGGACTCCAATAGTCTACTATTGTAAATTTGCAGAACATATTAATCAAAATTTTGCAACTTTGAGTTCGCTTTAGTTTGACTTTTATGGATTTAAAAAATACTTTTAGTTTCATTCTTTTGCACGTAGCAAATTCCAATTTGTGAATGAAATGACCAAAATTGTGTCAGTGTGTCTAATAATTTATGGGCAAAATTGAAATTAAAATGTAGTACCGAGTTAATAATTTGTGAATCTAAAAATGAACCAAACAAATGTATGTGTATGATTTTGTGAATCGTTAATAAAATGAAATTATAATATGGTAGAAAACACTCAGTTAATAATTAAGAGTTAGTTGAGTAGTAAGTACTAGGAGTTGACAATGATAAATAATTTCGTCAAAGAAAATAGTACACCTACACTTGACTTGAATGTTGGATTAGGATGATCGCATATCAATGATGTAAGCTCCATTTTGGGTTGAAGTTGTGAGGGTTCAAAATTTTTGTAACTATCCTCCAAAAAAGTGACATGTGTCACATCTACGTGTCAAGTGACAAGGACAAATAGTCCATGGGACCTGCGTTCCAGACTCCATTATGACTACATATATCATGCATCATGGTCCATTGGATGATCAAAGATCAATGGCCTAAGCACGAACATGTGAAGGGTAAATAATTTATCCAAATTGCATCCAAAAAAGAGACAATTGTCACTGAACTCTATATTATATTATTATCATTGATTTCAAAATGAATGAAATTAAAAATTAAAGTTTTCAAAGCATATATCATTTATATCAATATGTTATATTTATTATATATTATAATAGAAGTTATTAAATCTTAAACGTGAACATTGATTTAAAATTATAGTTAAACATTTCTCAATATAATCAACTGTCAAATATTTATATAGTATACATGGTTAAACATGGTTATTTATATATGATTCTTCTGGGAGAGGGACACATGTCTCTATTCGATGTAAGTCTTTACATGAAAGAAAGGCTATGGGCCATGGGATGATGAAGTGTGTGATGAAATACAACTAACTTAGAACCAGAATGAAGAATCTGTAATTCAAGATTACTGAGGATTTAATGATTAGATATGCAAGATGATTAAATCAATATTATGTTGTCATTGATGTCAACTAGCTTGACAGTACTTATCTTGTAAGTTACTATACTAACACATCTGAAGGAAGGTGAAAGAGATGAAGAACATAAATATCTACATGAGGAAGATGTATATGACAGATGAGGGTAAGGAATACACTAAGTAACTTGTTGATGAGTCTATGACTTGATGGAATTGACTTTATTATGTTGCATTCATCTATGATGAAGAATAGAGTTGAAAGACACAAAGCAGTGTTGTCAGTAAATAAAGCATTTTAGTATACACCAACTGAGTGTAGTGTATACCGAGCACAATATTAATTGAGCTTGTGTTCACCGACACATTTCTTTGTTAACCGAGCAAAACAAAAAGGAATTAAATGATTAGTTTAGTCGATAAAGTGATGAGCTGTAAAGTGTATGAAATCGAGGTAACAGATAATGTTTGTTATGAAGATCAATAGCTAACATAAATCAAAAGGATCTAATGGAGTAGATTGAAATGTGTTACTGACACATCAGCCGAGGGAGCTTAAAGCAGCAAAATTGATGAATATGATTAAGCAACAAAATCTGATGGAGGAAAAGAAAATGATTTACTCGTCTATATAAGAGACATTGGTTTCATTGTGAAACGTATGCCAGAAGAAGAAGATACTGTATAATTATCGCGTGGAGAAGTTTCATGCATTTTGATCATACTAGTTAATAAGAACCAAGCTACAGAATAGTTACCAAGCTATAGAGAGTAATTACCGACGGATAGTAAGTTGATATAGTATTGAATCTAAAGTGTTATATTGATCATAAATATTTGAATGAGCTGAACATTGATCTGTAAACTGCAAACTAAAGTTGTATTTAGGTAGATCATCTACTGTTACATATTTAACCATTGTACACAGTCAAATATCTTAATCGAGTGGACTATGAAAGTCTTTTGATGTTTCATTCATAGAGTGAACATTGTTATCCTGTCAACCCCAGAGTGACTGCTAGTTGGACAATAACTTCTGGTCTAAAATCCTCTAACAAGGTCACACCTAACAGTGTGTTTGTAAACCTTTAACAAGGTTGGGTCTTCACCGACCTCACTTCAGAAGAGTGAACAATTTTGGGCTGTCAGTCCTAGGTGGTTTTTCCCTTTACAGGATTTCCATGTTAAATCTCTTGTGTTATGTGTTGATTGTGATATTTATTTGTTATCATATTTTACATATTACATGTTAGATTTGATCTGTAAGTTAGATTTGATCGGTAATTATTACAGAGTTTAGACTGTCAATCGGTAAATACACAGACAGTAAAAGTATTATATGTTTACCAACCTACAGAAGTAGTAGAATTGTTTTGGTTTATACATTTTGATTTGGGACACTGGATAACTGATTCACCCCCCCTCTCAGTTATTCTAACAATTGGTATCAGAGCTACGATTGCTTAGAATAGAGTTTTAAGGACTTCAGCAAAAATGTCTCAAGATGTATAAGAGGAAAGTGCCAAAGCTGAACAAAGATAACTTCATAGTATGGCAAAGTTGGATGAAGTTGCACATATCTAGAATTGGGAATTCTGCACTAGAACTAATGGAGAATGGCTACATTGAACCGACACCAGGTCCCCTGACTCTTGATCAACTGAAGGATAGGCATGAACACAATATTACTATGATGGAACTTGTTGCTACCTGTACCGATGCCAAATTTGAAGACATTAAGGGATGCACTACTGCCAAAACCATGTGGGATAAACTAACTCTAATATACAGTGGAGATGCGAATGTTAGGAGAGCCAGAGCAGAAAGCCTAAGAGGTTGATTTGATGATATGAAGATGAAAGAAGGTGAGAACATTGTGCAATACACAAATAGACTAAAAGAGGTAGTACATGCTATTAGAGCATCTAGTGGAGCTATTGATGATGAAATAGTGATAAGTAAGTTTCTCAAAACTTTACTGCCAGTTTATGCGATCAGGATCTCTACAATTCATGAAACAAGGGCTACATCCAACCTCACCCTTAACACTTTGATCGGTAAGCTTACAACCTTTGAATTGAATAAATTTGACAACAATGTTGTACCTTCTGTTGAATATGCTTTCATGTTCTCTTTGAAGATTGGTAAGTCTAGTAGCAAGAATGATAAGAATAATGACAGTGACAGTAATACTGATGATGAACTTGATGAGCTTGAAGCTCTTATGGCTAGAAGATTGCCCAAAGGTAAGGGAAGGTATAGAGGCAAGTTACCTCTAGCATGTTTTAATTGTAAAGAAGTTGGCCACATTGTTGCTAAATGTTCGAATAAAAAAGATGATGATAGATCCAAAGACCAATCTGAAGGAAGCTATGGGAGAAGAGTCAACAGAGGCTACCGACACAACAACAAAGACAACTAAGATAGCTATGATAAAGGGAAAAATGTATGTTACATAGCTGAAGAATTTGAATTTGAATTTGACATGGATGATGATGTAGAAGTAGTATTTGTTGCTATGAAGGATGATTAAGAAGAATAAGAGAAATATGAAGAGACAACACTGATCTCTAAAGTAAGCAGAAATGATACATGGATCATAGACAGTGGTTGCACACATCATATGACTGGTGATATAGAGAAATTTGATCTAATTGATGAATATGATGGTGGATCTATTAGAATGGGAAATGATGCACCTTGTATGGTGAGAGGTAAAGGTTCACTAATGATTAATGACAGAATAAAATGTGAGAATGCATACTGGGTAGATGGACTGAACTACAATTTGATAAGTGTGGCATAGATGAACAACTCAGGTCATTGACTTGCTTTTGAGAGCAGAAAGGTAAGAATCTATGATGATGGAGGAAGACTTGTTGGAACCAGTACACAATCTAGAGGTAATCTATTTTATCTTGATATTGATCAATCTTCTTGTTTATTAATGAAAGATGAAGATGCACGGTTGTGGCATAAGAGGTTATGTCATGTGAATTTTGATAACATGGTCAAGATTAGTAAGAAGAAAAGAGTTAGAGGATTGCCTAACTTGTCAAAACCGGATCATGCTATGCGTCATGAATGTCAGAAAGGTAAGATGACTAAGTCCAGTTTTAAAAGAAAAGACTACTCAACAAAGAAGATACTTAAATTGGTTCATACCAACCTATGTGGTCCTATGAGAACTCAGAGCTATTATGGTGATAGATATTTTATTCTTTTTGTTGATGACTATACTAGACTGATGATTGTTATGTTCTTGAAAGAGAAATCTAAAGCTTTTAAGTTGTTTAAATGGTATAAGGCTAAGGTAGAAAAAGAGACTGGAAAAGAAATCAAATGCTTAAGATCTGATAGAGGAGGTGAATTTATCTCTGATGAATTTACTAATTTCTATAATGAGAATGGTATTAAGAGACAGGTCTTTGCACCGAGAACACCTCAGCAGAATGGGATGGCTGAAAGGAGGAACAGGTCAATCATTGACTGTGCTATAACACTAATGCTACAAAAGAATGTTGCTCAGACATATTGGAGGGAAGATGTCAGCACAGCTGTATATGTGCTTAACTGAGTACAACTGAAGAAGGACACCAACTGGACACCTTATGAGATATGGTTTGGACACAAACCTACTGTAAGTTATTTCAAAATTTTTGGAAGCAAATGTTTTATTCTGAAAGATGAGAGAAATGGAAAATTTAATTCTAAAGGTGATGAAGGAATATTCTTAAGATATTCTACTAAGAGTAAAGCATACAAATGTTTGAATAAGGTTACAAATAAGATGATTGAAAGTACTAATGTTCATGTTGATGAGTATGATGACATAAACACATAAGAAAGAAAGGAACCGAAAGACTATGGTAGATTTACTTACATTGAACTTCCTAACTATCTACCGAAGTCGCAACCTGTGATAACTGGTTAGCAGGAAAATAACCCCGAGGAATAGGAAAGGGAAACCGACGAACAAGATGGTGCTACCAAGCAAGCAAATGAACCTGAACATGATGAACAAGAAAGAAGAAATTGAGTACTAGCTAGTTTTGTTAGATGACATCATCCTGAGACACAAATTATTGGAAACAGACAAGCTGAAATGCAGACAAGAAGCAAAACAAGACAAGGTACATGCTTAGTTTGTGAATTTGAACCAAAGAATGTGAGAGTTGCATTAGAAAATGAAGAATGGGTTAATGCAATGAAGGAGGAAATAGAACAAATAGAGAAAAACAAAACTTGGTCCTTAGTACCCCAACGTAAAGATAAGAATGTTATCGGTACTAAATGGATATTCCGAAACAAAATGAATGAAAATGGTAAAGTGACAAGAAATAAAGCGAGATTGGTATGCAAGGGATATGCACAGGAAGAAGGCATTGATTATGGTGAAACATTTGCACTCGTTGCTAGATTGGAAGGAGTTAGAATGCTACTTGCATATGTTGCACACAAGAAATTTAAGGTTTATCAAATGGAAGTGAAATCAACATTTCTGAATCGTATACTTGAAGAAGAGGTCTACATAGAACAACCTGAAGGATTCATTGATCCAGACAACAGAAACATGGTATGTAGATTACACAAAGCTTTATATGGTTTGAAGCAAGCACCGAGAGCATGGTATGAAAGACTACATACTTACTTGTTAAGTATTGGATTTGTAAGAACTAGTGAGAACAACAATTTGTACATGAAAGGTGATACTGATGACACTATTATTATTGCTGAAATTTTTGTTGATGATATTATTTTTGGAGGTCAAGATCATGTATGTAAATCTTTTTTGGATGACATGAGGAATGAGTTTGAAATGTCTATGTTCAGAGAGATTAAATTCTTTCTTAGATTACAAGTGATACAACAGAGTGATGGGATATTCATCACACAGTCCAAGTACATAAAGGAAGTCTTGAAGAAATTTGGCATGGAAGATGCTAAACCTGTGGGAACACCGATGGCTACTAGAAGTAAATTGACAAAGAAAGATGAAACTATAGAGGTAAACTAGACACTTTACCGATCCATGATTGGTAAGCTCATGTATGTAGTTCACAGTAGACCAGATATAGCACATGCGCTTGGAATTGTTGCTAGATATTCTGCTAATCCTAGAGAATCACACATGATTGCTACTAAAAGAATCTTAAGATATCTAAAGAAGATAGAGGATTATGAATTATGGTATCCTAAGGAAGGTAAGTTTGAGCTGAAAATTTATATTGATGCTGATTGGGCTGGAAATGTGGATGACAAAAGAAGTACCACCGGAGGAGCTTTTTTCTTTGGTGAAAGACTTGTAACCTGGACAAGTAAAAAGTAGGCTTGTATTTCTTAGTCTACAGCTGAAGCAGAGTATGTTGTTGCTGCTACTAATTGCTCAAACATTGCATATATCAAGCAAGTGTTGGAAGGAATGAATGAGGTAATCACTGACCCAGTGATCATATACTGTGATAACACAAGTGCTATTAATATTTCAAAGAATCCTATGATGCACTCAGAAAAATCATATATCAATTAAGTATCACTACTTAAGAGAACAAGTGCAAGAGAATCAAGTAAAGTTAGAATTTGTTACATCTAAAGAACAACTTGCGGACATTTTTACAAAGCCTCTACTGAAAGACACTTTTGAATATTTGAGGACTAGACTTGGGGTTCGTCCCTTGTTTATTTGTCACTAATGTGATCTAGATGTTGTATCAACCTAATCTTATCAGAAGATCATTCATGTTGATTCAACATAGTTCACACTTTGGATTTTGTTCAAGGTCGTGATTAAGTTTGAAGAACTGCAACAGATTGGGATATTAGTATACTAAGATATAGAGGAAGTAATGGACAACAAAGAGTTACTTAGCTACTACAGAGCTGATTATTTATTTATTTTTTTGGCATTGTTGTCAAAGGGAGAGATAAATAATATGAAAATAAAAGGAGAATACACCAATGAGAACTATCTATGGGAGAGATAATCTAAAAGGAACTTGAGAACTGAAAAGGTTATATCTACAGAATGACAAAGCTATATTTTATAATGTTGTTTTAGTAACATAGTGATTAAACATATTAAGCTAGGGAGAGCTTACACTACATAGCATTTGATCACAAAGTTGTAGAAGACATGTTTGGTATGTGTATGGTACATTTCATATTACTTGAGCTGCCATCAATGCCAAAGGGAGAGATTGATGAACTACAACTAACTTAGAACCAGAATGAAGAATATGTAATTCAAGATTACTAAGGAGTTGATGATTAGATATGCAAGATGATTAAATCAACATTATGTTGTCATTGATGTCAACTAGCTTGACAATACTTATCTTGTAAGTTACTATACCGACACATCTGAAGGAAGGTGAAAGAGATGAAGAACAGAAATATCTACATGAGGAAGATGTATATGACAGATGAGGATAAGGAATACATTAAGTAACTTGTTGATGAGTCTATGACTTGATGGAATTGACTTTATTATGTTGCATTCATCTATGATGAAGAATAGAGCTAAAAGACACAAAGCAGTGTTGTTGGTAAATAAAGAATTTCAGTATACACCAACTGAGTGTAGTGTATACCAAGCACAGTATTAACCGAGCTTGTGTTCACCGACGCATTTCTTTGTTAATTGAGCAAAATAGAAAGGAATTAAATGATCAGTTTAGCTGATAAAGTGATGAGCTGTAAAGTGTATGAAATCGAGGTAACCGATAATGTTTGTTATGAAGATCGACAACTAACATAAATCAAAAGGATCTAATGGAGTAGATTGAAATGTGTTATTGACACATCAGCTGAGGGAGCTTAAAGTGGAAAAATCTATGAATATGATTAAGCGGCAAAATCTGATGGAGGAAAAGAAAATGATTTACTTGTCTATATAAGAGACATTGGTTTCATTATGAAACATATGCCGAAAGAAGAAGATACTACAAAATTATCACGTGGAGAAGTTTCATGCATTCTGATCATACTGGTTAATAAGAACTGAGTTGCAGAATAGTTATCGAGCTACAGAGAGTAATTACTGACGGATAGTAACTTGATATAGTATTGAATCTGAAGTGTTATATTGATTAGAAATATTTGAATGAGCTAAACATTGATCTGTAAATTGCAAATTGAAGTTGTATTTAGGTAGATCATCTACTGTTACATATTTAACCATTGTACACAGTCAAATCTCTTAACCGAGTGGACTATGAAAGCATTTTGATGTTTCATTCATAGAGTGAACATTGTTATCCTGTCAACCCCAGAGTGACTGTTGGTTGGACGATAACTTCTGGTCTAAAATCCTCTAACAAGGTCACACCTAACAGTGTGTTTGTAAACCTTTAACAGGGTTGGGTCTTCACCGACCTCACTTCAGAAGAGTGAACAATTTTGGGTTGCTGGTCCCAGGTGGTTTTTCCCTTTACAGGGTTTCCATGTTAATTCTCGTGTTATGTGTTGACTGTGATATTTATTTGTTATCATATTTTGTATATTACATGTTACATTTGATCGGTAATTATTACAGAGTTTAGATTGTCAATCAGTAAATACACAGACAATGAAAGTATTATATGTTTACCGACCTGCAGAAGTAGTAGAATTGTTTTGGTTTATACATTTTGATTTAGGACACTGGATAACTGATTCACCCCCCTCTCAGTTATTCTAACAGTGTGAGGTGATGTGGCCCTCAAACTGGCAAAAATCCTATTGATATTAGGACCCTCGACAACTGACAACGGATATCAGTGTCCATTGGATGAGCACAAATCAGTGGTGTAAGGTGTATTGCGGGCTGAATGTGGAAACGATCAATATTTTTTTAAACTTCCATCGAAAATGAGACACATGTCATTGAATGTTGTCCTACCATAAATAATAAACATTTAATTAAGTATAGTTAAATTCTAAATCAGTAATTGCATACTTAATTAAGTGTAATAAGCTTTATTTTGGGCAGAAGTTGTAAAGGATTAAAAAACATTCCAGAAAAGTGACACGTGTGACATGTCAGATTATTAGTCCTTAGAAAGAAGCAATGAATTTTTTGCCTTATGGTTGCGAATAATTATTAATAATAATTTATAAAATTATAGCACGATTCTACAAATTTTTCCTTTTAGGTTTTGAACTTATGAGGGTTTTGAAACTAAGGGACTCATATTGGTATCTTGATTCTTGGACAAACTAGTTAATCCAAGGAGATTCATAAATGATTACTAGATTGAGGAATGCAACATAGTTTTTCTGTATCAGTCTACTCAAATAGAAATTCTTGGTAAAATCCAGGATAGCTACATCCCATGTTTTTAATTTTTGAGTTATGTGGTTTAGTGTTTAGATTGTAGAACTAGAAATAGGGATTCAACTTGAGGGTTAGCATTTTCGGGCTTGTAGTTACTAGTTGTCTAGAATTATTTTGAACCATTAACAATACCAACGATGGGGAAACCGAATAGTACATGTACAACTAAAAGCTAAGTAAATGAAAAAATAGACTTAACAAAACTGGTTAAAATAAGTTTCACTAATGAATACCATGATATTTATGATCCTTTTTTCCATGGTACTAAGCGAATCTTAGAAATTAGATATGCATTGTCTAATAAAGCAACACTAGGAAATCCAAACAAGGCAAAATAAATTGTTTTTAACACAATGTTAAATGTAAGTACAAATAAAATTGCATCATGGTGTGTTGGATTGGGACACATGATGTTACCTGAAGCATTCCCTTACCCAGAAATTGTCATGGTCCACCCCAAATTATGATGAAGATAGAACAACTGTTGTCAATAAAAATACTCAAGAGGAAATTTTATCCATAACCGAGGGATAATTTTCTCATTTGTTGGACCTAGGGTTTGAAACACAAAACTCAAACATCTACATTGACCTAGGAAAGGTGAAAGAGGAATATGAGAGAATCAATGCAAATTATAAAGATTCATTTATCAAAGATCTAATGGTGTGTGGTGCTTGATTGGATCAAAATCATAAGCCTCCTTATGATTTTAATATTTTTGTGCCATGGGTTCAAGATACTATTTCCTTGCAAATATTTTGCCTAGGATTGGAAAATAATAGGGAAGTGGGTGTCAGCCTTCTTGAAATGATTTTTCATATCCATTGTGTAAGTGAACCAATAACATTTAATTTTATTGAGCATGTTGCTCAATCCATGCAAAAACAATTACTAATGATTAAAAGAGGTTCTTGTAAGATATTTAGGTTCACAACCTACTTGTGCTATCTTCTTCTATCAAAGTATTGTGCAATATTCGAGGCCAACAAGCTTCCCATTCAGGTCTATAGGATTGATGAGAAGACTCAGAATAGAACAAAGTGTCCAATATATGAATGAGCACCTAAGATAAGGATGCATGATAATAGATAGAACTAAAACCATTTTGTAGACCTCTTTTGGCACCAATGTATCATGAAATTACAAGCACTCCAATGCCTAGATTGCCTATGTCTTGTAGAGATTGCATTCAACTCAGAAGTCAAATACAATTGGTTGAATGGTTCTTCATGGAAAAATACATTGTGTTAAGGTTTTACAAATCAACAATAGAACCCTACAAACCTCCAATACATGTGACATAAAGGGTATTTGCATTGGAAATTGGAATGTGTATGGTAGATGGAGAGTATAGATTTACCCTCTCATGGTTATCAAAAGAAGACCATATTTCCTTCCTTGCATTTCTCTTGTAGAGGAAAAGAAATCAAAGTGGCACATGATTTTTGACAATTTTTAGCTTTGGTGTTGACGGTTACTGGTAGTATGATCCAATCAGTGTCATTCAAACAAGGCTTAAGATGAATAAGAACTCTGTAAGAAAATTTTAACATGAAAGCAAACCATTGCTAGAAAATCTTAAAAATAGGGACTCCTATGATGAGGTAAAAAAAGAGATGGAGAAAATTGTCATTGACAATAATATTTCAATAGAAGAATTGTCATCACAAATTATGGCATTGTGCACATAGAGAACAACAGAGCAGGGCATCCAAAATGAAAATGAAAATATGAGGTCCTACAATTTCTACCAAAAAGTTGTTGATTCATCTAAAAAAGCTATTCCAAAAAATATATTAGAACAATGTAAAGATAGACTTTGAACTTAAACCAAAGTGATTTTTGGACTATGAGGAAGAATCTTAGTGAACCAAACGCTAGTGGAGATCTTGATGAAATCAGTGAGGATATTGAGTTTAGAAAATTATGAAATATGGAGTATCCCAAAAAAGAATATGACAAAAGTGATCATGAAAATGAGTATGAGATTGAGGTCACTCCAATAGCTACTAAAGTCTCTACAAATTTGAGTGGAGTTGATGAGTCTGTGATAGAAAAATATAGCAAAGGGGCAACCATTATGGAAAAAATGGGTTTTAAAGGTTGTGGTATGGGTCCCAAAGGATAAGACCCTTGGTTTCCAATTCTCACACCACTTCCACCAAAATGTGGTGATAAACTAGTCATTGGAGTTGAATCATCAGATTCATCACAAAAATGTACTACTCGTTGCCTTACATCTCCATTTCAATTTGTTAAAGCTTCAAATCCACCTAGTCCTTTCACTCAAATTCAATCACAACCACTACTAGAACATTGTATTCCTATTGGTGGTGAATCAAGTGCCATTACCACTAGTTGGGAATCTGATGATAGTATTTCTATTAATGTTCAATCAAGTGTCACTTCCACTAGTGGGGATGGCATGGGTACTAATACTAGTTGTCTTGAACAAGTCATTGGAGTTGAATCATTAGATTCATCACAAAAATGTACTACTCGTTCCCCTACATCTCCATTTCAATTTGTTAAAGCTTCAAATCCACCTAGTGCTTTCACTCGAATTCAATCACAACCACTACTAGAACATTGTATTCCTATTGGTGGTGAATCAAGTGCCATTGCCACTAGTTGGGAATTTGATGATAGTATTTCTATTAAAGTTCAATCGAGTGTCACTGCCACTAGTGGGGATGGCATGGGTACTAATACTAGCTGTCCTGAACAAGTGCAACAACAAGATATCTCTCACAAGACGCCAATAGTAGTAGGTACTATACAAAATCCAAGTGATCAAGGCATTGTGAAGAATTAAAAGGTTATGAAAATAATGGTGACTAAAACTCCAACTATATCAATTGCCACTCCAAATCTATTATTTACAGCTTCAGAACAAACCCCTCAAAAGAGTCCAAAAAATCCACTTGCAAGTGATAGTGGGATAGGATTAGGAATGGTTGTCGGTAATCCTCAAAATGCATTAGTTAGAACCACATGCATAGGTGGAGGTGCTTAAATCACTACAAGTGCTATTTCACCTTTTAAACAATCAATTGCGCCAACCACCCTAGATTTTCATCACAATGATTTCTTCAATAAATTTATAGAAACAACAAAAATGAATAAAGAAAATAAGAAGACATTGAAGAGGGGTGTCCTTACTACAACTTTAGAGGAACAACCTATATCGAACAAGGTATCTCTCACATATGACCAAAATAAAGATATGATGGAGTTCATTGTTGTTATGCCCCCAAATAAAGATAAAAATCCACCATAGAGTTAGATCGATCCCACTGAATTTCACGTTAGCACCCTCCAAATAGATTTTTCCAAAGTTAAAAATGTGGACAAAATTAGTGTGTCAAAAAAGACCAATGAAGTGATCTACACTTCACTACTCAAGGTGGAGAGAGAAAAATAAGCTGGAGAAACAAATAGAAAAGTTACAAGAAGACCCGAAAAATGAAAAAGAAAAGAGGAAAGAAGCAGATAACAAGTGCAATGAATTATAGAGAAGGATAAAAAATTTGGCATCTACATCAGCAATTACAAAGCAGGAACAGATGGAGGTAGACTTGAAGGAACTGAGGTAAAAATTGGATGAAAGCATTAAAAAAGTTGATAATGAAAGATCCACTTTAGCAAAATTATACAAAAGCGTGGAGTCTATTGTTGTTGCAAACAAAAATTTACAGAAAAATTGGAGCATGAGATGAAAAAAACCAAACTTTTGGAAGAGAAAGCGGAGGAAGAAAGAAAAAAAAGTGCACAAATGAAACAAGAGCTGCAGAATGCAAATTATACAATTAAAACTTTGGAAGACAAATTGAATGACAATATGAAAAATACAATGAAGTATATAAAAGAAAACATTAAGAGGCAAATAATTTAGGGGAATGACAAGTTGTTTGAATAGTTTGAACTGAATGAAAGTCTGAGAGTAATATTTTGGAAGCTCAAATGGCACATTGAGAAGAACAAAAATGTTTGTTCAAAAGAGAATATTACAAAATATATTTTGTAAGAAGTCTACAGTACCAATGACATCTATTTGGCATCCAAGGGAATTAAGATCCACATTGATGCCTCAGTAAAGACATCATCTATCATTCAAAAATGCTAGAAACTAAGGAAAACACGGGAAATTGCAGATAAAGCTAGGAAAAAGATGATGAAGCTGCAAGAAAAGACAACCAAATTGTTAAATCTTGGTTTTCCAAAGAGTGTTGAAGCATCAAATAAATTCATTGGAAAAAAAGCTTTCAAAAAAGGATGGAGGACAAAATGAAGTATAATTTAGACTTGCTTCCTAAGGACACAACTCCTCACAACTTTCTAAATTTCATCAAACCATTGACAACTTTGAATGAAGTATTGGGTGAAACAATCGTGTCAAGTCACTCTTCCAAATATGGATTTCTAATGAATTTGTAGTTGAATTACTATACTTTAAAAGAATTTGAACTTCCATCAGACAGAGAGTGGAGCACCCTACAAAAACTGACACAAAGATCTCATGAATCATAGTATGTGTTTCATAGTTTTCTACTTTTAGTCTTAATCTCAAGGGTTTTTGCTTTTTTCTATTTGGGATTTGACATCACTTGAAATAAATCTGTATTATGAATAGGAAAAATGCAACACTCACTATTACTAATCTAGCCTATGATGCACACCTTCAACCTTGTAAATTTGTATTCTCAAATTCTCTCAGGTTTTAACTTTTCTTCCTTTCTCTATTTCTATTTTTTAGGTTTTGTGCACCGTTATTCTCTATATTTAATTTGTTATGGCTTGAATTAAGTTTTAAGGTTGAACTCTATTTTTTCAACAAGAGACATGTAGCAGTTGCTAAATTGCTAATTCGGCCTATGATGGTCATAGATACCTTTAGGCTTGTAAAATTGTATTGAGTTTGTGATATTGATGGGACAGTAGATTTAGTGCCTTGGAAATTGATTTTGATGTTGAGTCTTCACATTTTTCAAATTGAACTGAAGCTATTGTTGCTCCCTTGTTTTTATAAAAGGCAATTTAGGGTCATTTGCAAAGGGTTCTGAAATTTTATATTGACTTTTGCATAGAGAATCACACAGAGTTGTGTATTGAATGAACTATACTATATGACTATATTTTGAAAGAATTAATGAAAATATCAACATGTCTAAATATACATCACTCTATCAATAAACACATTACACTCTTTTATTCTACTAATTTCTATCTCAAAATAGAAAGTTGAAAAATGCAATTGCAAATCAATATTAAATTTTAATTATAAAAAGTTGATAGACACATAAAATATCATCAAGTTGTCAACCATAATAATATGTTTTTGTAATATGAAAGATGAGATACAATAATATGAGTAATAAATACCTAGGAACTGCTAGTGCTAAATTTCTTAAAGTTGTCATTCCTCCTTAACAAACTATGAGCTTCCTTGATTATTGCATGTGTTTTCTTCACTTTGAGTCTGTATACCTCCATTGAACTACATCTCAATGCTACCAGTACACGAGTCAAGTGTTTCCCAAACCTCTTCTTTCATATTTGGACCTCCATATTTTTAGTGCCATATCATAAGGAAAAGTGTGGACATCATACCTAGATGTATAGAGCCTCAAGCAATTTTCCAAATTCTTGTCTAATTTGTTTCTTAGCTTTGATTTTATGAACCCGAAGCACTAAAAACTCTCTCATCCTCCACTAAACCCAATATCATGGTAAGACATAAATTAGCAAGCATGAAATATTCTGATATTGAATCACACAATAGTTCGCTCAGACCTAGATTTGTCCAAAGCTTTGTTACTAATCCCTCTTCATGGGGGTTCTCCATTATGTCATATTTTTCCCTCATAGTGTATGAAAAACAAGATGATTTATCTCTAAGAAGAGTTTCATTTAAAATTCAATTTGTTGTTACTCCATTGAATTCTTTGGATTTGCAAAATTGCTTTATCAAAGTCAATAACTTAGTTTGAAAACTAGTTGAACTATTAAGAGACTAATATGGAGGAAACACAATAGACATGGCTTCAATTAGTTTCTGAAGAGGGAATCTAGTTCTAATATGTGAGGAAAGATCATAAGAAATTTTCTTCACAAAAGTAGTTACAGACTCAACAATCTTGCTAATCTCTTCCTTTGTAATTCTTGCTAGTCGCTTCTTGGGGTGCTTTCTTGGTTCCTTGGGCTCAACAATGGAAAAGTAGTGCATTATCATCTCAAATCCATGTACACTGGCACATAACTCCCCATTTGCACTGATCTGTAAACAATTATCAGGATTGTTCAAATTTGTGAGTGTCTACTACTTAGCAAATTTTTTATCAGATAATGTTGGTTGACATCGATAGAGATTATTGAGGGTGACACATGTCTTCTTTCACATCTTAGCATATTCTACAATATATATAGCTCTTTGCTAGGATTTTTTCATAATATTCCTTATTTCCTCTAGCATGGGGAGAAGAGCTTCTAAAGTTAAGAGTGTCTATATATTACTTAACCTCTAAAATAGGTCAATTTTTTTTGGTTGGTCTAATTCATCAAGATTTGTGTGAAATAGTCCAATTAAGGATGGATATTCTGAAAAAACTTGATGCGCTAGTCCATCTAAAGAGATCCATCTAGTATCATTATCCTTAAGAAGCTTGTTCCCATCAACTATTCCATCAACAAAGAGTTGAAATTCCATAAATTATTTGGGACTCCGACAGAAGTGTGAGTAGAGCTATCTGATTAAATGTTCTTTTTTCTTTTTTTTTTCTTTTTTTTCTGGAGCATGCTTGCTCACAATTCCAAAAGATAGATTCATTCTATGGGCCATGCAGTGAATTCCAGTAATGTAGGGTGCACAAGAAGTTTCCATCTTTGTGAAAAGATAATTTATGTGACCTTGCATTACTAAAGTTCCATTCGCTCCAACACACACCAACTTTTTGGAAATCATCATGCCAACCATACCTCCATATTTAATTAAACAACTTTTTACTAGTTGAATTAAATATTCCATTGTCTCACTATCCTTCATTTTAACAACATATAGTATATGAGGTTGGTGGGCATGATTCTGTACATTATAAACATGCATGTGTATGCAGCCTAAAATGGTCACCTAGACTTTGGGCCCCCATTCAGCAATTTATCAAATCCCTGAATCAATATTTTCAAAAATCAGCATTTTTCAAATATATCAATTTCCTTGATCAAATCCTATTTTATCATTTATTTGATTATTCTATGGGCTAACCATTTTATCTTAAAGTCTTTATTTATTAAAAGGAATATTTCCTCCCCTTTTAATAAATAAAAAGCCCCCACTTTTCCTCTTATCCTAAGTTGCACAAATAAAGCATTATTCCTATTTTATAAAAAGAAGAAAAGCACTTTTTGTCTCATATGGACACAAAAGTCAACTCTTATTTTCTCATTGGAAGATATTTGTGCACATGGATTGCTCCTCTTTCAAGCTCCACCCTTGATTAAATCTTTTGCCTCTTAATCTCCATGGTCCATTCCTCCTCATTTCTTATAAAAGAAGAGCTCTCTTCCTCATTTGCATATCTCATCTTTTATGCTAACTTTATGCTGCAGGATTTCTAGGTCACTTTGGAGCTTTTTGAAGATTTGAAGACATTCTTGCATCAAGCTTTTGGAAATCATTGTTGCATCACATCTTAGATTTCTTCATTACTCCATAGTTTAGCTTCCATTTCTTGCATAGTAGTTTCATTCTCATGGCATTCATAGTTTAGATTTCCTTTATGCTATAGATTAATCTCACATAGCTTAATAGGAAGATTTGTAATACTTGCATATTTACTTTCATAGCTTAGTTTGTATCTTTCATTCTCATAGATTAGCTTGCATTGTATTGCATTTTGTAGTGATTCTTGGGGATATTGGCATTCTTTCCCTTGTCTTCATTTGAATCTCTCATAGTGTGGTTGAATAGCAAGGTTATAGGCCTAATAGCTCTAGTTGAGAGCAATATTAAAACTATCCTTGTGACTCCATACTCAGGGAGCTATGGATCGATTTTTGAGACCTCATTCTTGAGTGTTCTTAATTGTAATGATTCATAGAAGTGCACTATTTTGTGTGTACAACATGCATACCCACAAAGTATTATCTATTGTCTTAACGTCATCTAAAGACAATGCAATAAAGTTTGACTCTTTCATTTTTTCCTTTACATCTTCTTTTTCAACCTCAACAAGACAACTTTCCAATTCCCATCCACCATTTACTGACCAGTGACTGTTAGGATAGTTAGGAACTTTCAAAAAGTGTAATAAACCACTCATTGATGGGTAGTTTATCATAGTACGTCCTCTACTCAAAATATAAAAATCAACAACTTAACTGAACAACTTTTCCCAATTGTTCTATTTGCATTGCTTTTCCAAGAATAGCCTCAATAGAACCTTTAGCTTTAGTAGACTTCCATTGTATTTTATCCTAAAAGTAAAATTATTTGGCATTCTTCACATGCTTACATTCCTCCTTTGTTTTCAATCTTATCACTGAGTTTTATCTATCATTTGTTTCTCATAAACTTTACCCGTATGCTTTTCTTTGGTGTCATTTTTTAGTTGCAACCTCTTTTCCTTGTTATGTTTCTAAGTGCAAATATTACACCTACATTCTATTAGAGGCTCACCTTCAATTGGATTCTCCATTGGCTCAATGAATGGATACTTTGACACCTAAGTAATGTGAAAAATTCTCACTAACAGATCCCACTCCCGATCCTTTTTTGATTTGGGTTTATCCTTTTTTTATTTGGCTTTTCTTCTCCCCTTTTGTGTATGATCATTTGTGGCATTATCACCCATGTTGATTATATCATTTCAGCTAACCTGGGTATCTACTAAAACATCTTCTTTAAGTTCATCATGATCTGAGTTATCAGGTTCATCACCTTCTTCAATATGCGGTGTAGGTTGTGAATCTTGTACTCTACTTGTGATGATGTACCTTCCTAATTTTCACCACAAACTTTGTCAATGCCAAAGTATGAAGGCACCGTTGTACATTTTGATGGCCTCTCTTGGCCATTCCCACATTTAGGATTCCTACCCTTCTTCTTGTTTGACATCTCCAACAAAATAAAAGATGCAAATAAATCTCAACTTGTTGAAGAATTAATAATAGAGTATGATTCATTGGCCCTACATCCTACAATCTAGATGTCTGAGCTCTCCCGGGTGACCACCGACAGGTCCCCACTGAATAAGAATGAACTCAACAATCTAAACAAATAGAGATGAATTTATAATAATATTATCACACTTCAAAAATATGACCACTTACCTTTAGGTCACTAGCAGTCATCAATGCAGTTAGTATCAATGGTTGTTCTTAGGCTGAAAGTTCATTATAGATCCAAATTGAGAGCTCATAACTAACCAAACTGTGTAGACATAAACCTGATCTTTAGGAGAGGTAATCACCATCAACACTTCAAGGTGATTGGTTTGAAGAGAAGAGTTAGTTGGGAGAGACAAGGTCAATGATAAATACATAAATGTTAAACCCTAATAATTCCTATGAATTCAAACTTGTAACACCAAGTGAAATAAAAACCTAATAGTAACAATGAATTTCAAACCCAAATGATTGTAGTTAAATCTAAATATTGTCAGTGAATTATAAACTTGTAAACCTTAAAACTAGAAGGAAAACCTTAATATTAAAAGACAAACTCTATTATTAACTGAATAAGGTGAAATTAGGGTTCACCAAAATGAATAAATTGAAAATGTAGTAGAGGGATGTGTGTGATGGAAAATATTGTGAACATGTAAAGGAAGCAAAATAGAAATGCAAATACTAACCTAAAAAATAGAGCAAATCTGGAAAATGCTAATTTTTGATGTATGTGTGCATTTTCAAGCAATTCTGCAACCTGTTCCAGACTGGAAATGCCGAGATGAAGAAAACCTAGAAAAATTTTGTCTTTCTGACAACAGGTAGTCTTTGACCTAGATAAAAGGTCGAGGACTACCTCAGAATTTTGAAGGTCGTCTTTAACTTTGTTCACAGATCTCAGAAGTTCACCAAAAGGGGTATCCAGATCCTAGCTCTGATTCACTATCATGTACCTATACCTACAAAAAAAATGGGTTTTGTTGTTTGGATGAGGGGTTTGCCTTGGTCAAACCCCGGTTTGGAATCAACCTTAATAATGAAATTAAAATTGAGAATGCTAGCAAGTAGTAGAAGTAGATCTAACAACGAAGCTATGAAATTCAATAGATATGCAATTGTATTTCAAATGTAAACAAGTATGTTGATATGAAAGCTTTAACAATGACAAATGTAAATCAAAACCATGAATGTAAATCCAAAACCTCCATGATTGTATGCTTGGAATCCACCTTGATAGAAGAATGAATGGATCTAGAAGATGAAAAAAGGATCTTGAAGGAAGATCACACCATCATGATGGCTAGATCTAGGGTTTGAATGATGAATCTTGCATGCTTGAACCAAATCCCTTCAAAGGCTTGAATGCTTGAATCCTTGATCTTCAATGGAGAACTTGAATGGAGAAGATGACTTGAATGCTTCCTTGAAAATGCTTGATGAAATGCTTGCTTGATCTTGAATATCTCCTTGAGAGCTCTTGATGAATAATGGATGCTTGATGGCAAAAGGTGATGTGGAGGTGGATATGAAAATGAGAGAGAAAGACTTCCTTTTATAGTGATCTAGGGCACAAACTTCTAGAGAGGCTGACATTGGAGAATTAAATCCCAATTGATCTTAACCCCTATAAGTATACCTAGATTAAATACAATTTAAGGATTTACCATTTCAGAGACCAAAACAGCCGACCCAGAAGTGGGAAAATAAATCTTTCCGAAACCTGACATCCGAAAATCATGAGACCTTGAAATTTGAACCCTGGCTCAAGGATGAGGTAGAACCCGCCCTAGGCCAGAGTCAAGGTCATCCTTGAACCTCAAGGTCATCTTTGACCTTGAG